>JAVIAB010000159.1:49897007-50429440 GCA_032433765.1 Megaustenia siamemsis
ATCTTGCATCTGTCAAAAACTCTACAGGCTGTGGGCTAAGAAACTGTTCAGCAGTTTTTCTATTGCCAACTTTATTGCTTGCATTTCTGTAATTGCGACAATATTTCCCTGTTTGCTATCTTATTCATTTGTGATGTAATTGTCTATCTCTATTTTCATAACAGGATTTTAAGGTGCTTTCATTTCATATTAGCATTATTAACTGTTTCTGTCTTAACAGTAGACTTTTATAACTGTATCTGTTTTCATACTAAGATTTTAAACTGCTTTTATCTTCATGCTAGTATTTTAAATTGTCTCTCTGGTCATTCTAGGATTTCAAAAGTTTACTTTTGATGCTAGAAAAATAAATTCTAGTAACTCCTACATTTTACTCTATATCTATTACTGGTAGAAATTTAAACTGATTCCCTCTCATTCTTCAATCTATATCTAAATTTTTTATATATAACTGCATCTCTTTTTTCGCTCTTTCTCTGTCTCTATTAATGTTAGACTTTTAAACGCCACTCTCCCTGTCCAGTGACATGAATTATGTGCAATTGTCTATCTCCAACTCCTCTCCTCCCTTTTTCTACTAGAATTTTGAAATTTTCAACTGCATATTATTTTCCTTGTGTTATTGATACCTCTCTCTCTAACATTATCTCTTCTAGACTCTACGGTGAAATGATGAGACGCATCAGCTTATTTTTGTAAATTAACTTCGTTTGCACCTGAGATCTATAAAAATGTTTGAAAACTTTAAAACAGTTGATTACCAGCTAAGAAATATAATAATTCTTTGAAGAATATATATTTAAATGTTGCATAATATTTACAGGCATGGTTCGCTCTGACATATCAAACTTAAACGCAAAAAAAGTGTTCTGTCGTTGAATTGTTGATGAAAATGTTAATATATTCTTATCTGCTTAAGAAATTAAAATATATCTTGCTTTAATAAAAGGGAAGCAACTCCAGTTAAATTAATACTACCACTTTTTTTATAAGTCGATAAATTGTAATTGTAAATTATCAAAAGTTTCAAACATTTGCATATTGCTTTTCAGAAAATAATTTTAACATAAAATGTGCAAGGTCTTTGAAAATTTCTATTAAACATTAAAACTACTAAAGCAACAAATTAAAAGAAATGTAACTTTCCTTAACGTGTAGTGCAAATATTAATTATTTATAATTTTCTTTCAAAATTAAAAGTTATCTTCCTTTGCTCACAGAAAAGTCAACTTGAGTCTTAAATAAGAAACGTGGCTGTATTAAGTCCGGTGCAGTGAACATATTGTTGAAATTACGTGAAATTGTAAATAAAATTTGTGTTATTCATCTAGATACTACTGCTGTTGGCTGGCTTGTATTGGGTAAAGAAGCTGTTCACGCGATGGAGTTGTGTTTACAGCATGTGTTCAAAATATCCAGCACAGGCCTCAAGATATTCTAAGTCTTGTCTCTTACTATTTTCGAAAAGCTTCTGGATCTATATATCTATCTTTCGTTCGCCTGAAGTATTGTCTATATCTGCAATGTCGTTTCCTGTATAAATGTTACCGATTTTTGTTTTTCTTGCAGTGGTCCATATAGTTTTCTCTGTAGTGTTGTATCTATGGGATATGTGGGATTTTCCTCAGTCTACTATATTGAGTAGCGGCACGGGCGTAATACGGACCACATTACCCCAAAAATCATGTGCTGAAGGTCTGTAAAATTTATGGTCACTAATACCATATTCCCTATACGCCACTTGACGTGACGGGGGCACTTCACCTTTTTTACTATATTCAGTGCAATCTTGAAATATTTGTTCCGCTGTCTGGGGCGCCTGTCCACATGTACATGTAGTTGAGGTGCCGATCTTGAATTTTGTATACACGTGACTGTGGAGTCAATTGTGTCCTGTTCTAATGCTTATAATGATAACTTGTTCCCATCTATTCATATTATGAAATGCATCCTGATTTGGAGCATTTGATCTTCTGATTGATTTGATTATCGGTATCTTATGATGGTATGTAACAACGATGAGAAAGATGCAGTCATATATACAGACGGATCTGTAAGACGACACCAAAGAAGTGCATGGTCATTTACAGCACTTTCGGCAGGCAGAATAGTCAAGGAAGACAGTGGTGCTTACGTCATGACCACGAGTAGCATGACAACGGAGGCGATGGCAGTGACCAAGGCATTCAAATGGTTAGAGTCAGTCACAAGACTACACCCACGCATGTATACTGAGCCATTCGGTGAGCATGATTAAAAAAGTGGAGGCGGGCTCTGTACGCATGCAATGGGTAGAGTCGTTGCAGAAATCCAAAATACGTAAGGTCACCTTTGTCTATGTCCCTGGACATGCGGGAGTACGGGGTAATGAAAGAGTGGACAGGTTGGCTAGCTGCGCTGTCGTTGAGGACGGGCAACTAATGGATCGGGCGGACATCATCAATGCCCTCCGAGATGTGGGAAGAGCACATGACTTCGACAAACACATATCCACGTCACTTCTTCGGATGAAAGAGATGGGAGTTAAGATGGGCACAGCCAGAAATGAGAAACTTAGTGGGCGTGTAAGAAGACTTATCAAACAACATGGAACTGGAGTCGTCAGTCGCTGGACACTGAGGGAATTGCTGAGGAGGGGATCTGAGCACCTATGGACATAATCGGAGTGCAATGATGATGAACCGCAAATAAATAAATAACCAATGTGACCGGCGCATCTGGTTGTGTGCCTGTTGCACCTTTTTTTGAAAGCTGTTCTGCTCTCTAGTTTCCTGGTATTCCATAGTGAGATGGGATCCACTGTAGGGCAATCCTATGGTGTTTGTAGAGTTCAGTCAATAAAGTTTGCAGATGTAGAAACTTTCTGGATTGAAGTGCCTGGAGCACTGATCTTGCATCTGTCAAAAACTCTACAGGCTGTGGGCTAAGAAACTGTTCAGCAGTTTTTCTATTGCCAACTTTATTGCTTGCATTTCTGTAATTGCGACAATATTTCCCTGTTGCTATCTTATTCATTTGTGATGTAATTGTCTATCTCTATTTTCATAACAGGATTTTAGGTGCTTTCATTTTCATATTAGCATTATTAACTGTTTCTGTCTTAACAGTAGACTTTTATAACTGTATCTGTTTTCATACTAAGATTTTAAACTGCTTTTATCTTCATGCTAGTATTTTAAATTGTCTCTCTGGTCATTCTAGGATTTTCAAAAGTTTACTTTGATGCTAGAAAAATAAATTCTAGTAACTCCTACATTTTACTCTATATCTATTACTGGTAGAAATTTAAACTGATTCCCTCTCATTCTTCAATCTATATCTAAATGTTTAATATATATAACTGCATCTCTTTTTTTCGCTCTTTCTCTGTCTCTATTAATGTTAGACTTTTAAACTGCCACTCTCCCTCTCCAGTGACATGAATTATGTGCAATTGTCTATCTCCAACTCCTCTCCCTTTTTCTACTAGAATTTTGAAATTTCAACTGCATATTATTTTCCTTGTGTTATTGATACCTCTCTCTCTAACATTATCTCTTCTAGACTCTACGGTGAAATGATGAGACGCATCAGCTTATTTTTGTAAATTAACTTCGTTGCACCTGAGATCTATAAAAATGTTTAGAAACTTTAAACAGTTGATTACCAGCTAAGAAATATAATAATTCTTTGAAGAATTATATTTAAATGTTGCATAATATTTACAGGCATGGTTCGCTCTGACATATCAAACTTAAACGCAAAAAAAGTGTTCTGTCGTTGAATTGTTGATGAAAATGTTAATATATTCTTATCTGCTTAAGAAATTAAAATATATCTTGCTTTAATAAAAGGGAAGCAACTCCAGTTAAATTAATACTACCACTTTTTTATAAGTCGATAAATTGTAATTGTATTATCAAAAGTTTCAAACATTTGCATATTGCTTTTCAGAAAATAATTTTAACATAAAATGTGCAAGGTCTTTGAAAATTTCTATTAAACATTAAAACTACTAAAGCAACAAATTAAAAGAAATGTAACTTTCCTTAACGTGTAGTGCAAATATTAATTATTTATAATTTCTTTCAAAAATTAAAAGTTATCTTCCTTTGCTCACAGAAAAGTCAACTTGAGTCTTAAATAAGAAAACGTGGCTGTATTAAGTCCGGTGCAGTGAACATATTGTTGAAATTACGTGAAATTGTAAATAAAATTTGTGTTATTCATCTAGATACTACTGCTGTTGGCTGGCTTGTATTGGGTAAAGAGCTGTTCACGCGATGGAGTTGTGTTTACAGCATGTGTTCAAAATATCCAGCACAGGCCTCAAGATATTCTAAGTCTTGTCTCTTACTATTTTCGAAAAGCTTCTGGATCTATATATCTATCTTTCGTTCGCCTGAAGTATTGTCTATATCTGCAATGTCGTTTCCTGTATAAATGTTACCGATTTTTGTTTTTCTTGCAGTGGTCCATATAGTTTTCTCTGTAGTGTTGTATCTATGGGATATGTGGGATTTTCCTCAGTCTACTATATTGAGTAGCGGCACGGGCGTAATACGGACCACATTACCCCAAAAATCATGTGCTGAAGGTCTGTAAATTTATGGTCACTAATACCATATTCCCTATACGCCACTTGACGTGACGGGGGCACTTCACCTTTTTTTACTATATTCAGTGCAATCTTGAAATATTTGTTCCGCTGTCTGGGGCGCCTGTCCACATGTACATGTAGTTGAGGTGCCGATCTTGAATTTTGTATACACGTGACTGTGGAGTCAATTGTGTCCTGTTCTAATGCTTATAATGATAACTTGTTCCCATCTATTCATATTATGAAATGCATCCTGATTTGGAGCATTTGATCTTCTGATTGATTTGATTATCGGTATCTTATGATGGTATGTAACAACGATGAGAAAGATGCAGTCATATATACAGACGGATCTGTAAGACGACACCAAAGAAGTGCATGGTCATTTACAGCACTTTCGGCAGGCAGAATAGTCAAGGAAGACAGTGGTGCTTACGTCATGACCACGAGTAGCATGACAACGGAGGCGATGGCAGTGATCAAGGCATTCAAATGGTTAGAGTCACAAGACTACACCCACGCATGTATACTGAGCCATTCGGTGAGCATGATTAAAAAAGTGGAGGCGGGCTCTGTACGCATGCAATGGGTAGAGTCGTTGCAGAAATCCAAAATACGTAAGGTCACCTTTGTCTATGTCCCTGGACATGCGGGAGTACGGGTAATGAAAGAGCGGACAGGTTGGCTAGCTGCGCTGTCGTTGAGGACGGGCAACTAATGGATCGGGCGGACATCATCAATGCCCTCCGAGATGTGGGAAGAGCACATGACTTCGACAAACACATATCCACGTCACTTCTTCGGATGAAAGAGATGGGAGTTAAGATGGGCACAGCCAGAAATGAGAAACTTAGTGGGCGTGTAAGAAGACTTATCAAACAACATGGAACTGGAGTCGTCAGTCGCTGGACACTGAGGGAATTGCTGAGGAGGGGATCTGAGCACCTATGGACATAATCGGAGTGCAATGATGATGAACCGCAAATAAATAAATAACCAAATGTGACCGGCGCATCTGGTTGTGTGCCTGTTGCACCTTTTTTTGAAAGCTGTTCTGCTCTCTAGTTTCCTGGTATTCCATAGTGAGATGGGATCCACTGTAGGGCAATCCTATGGTGTTTGTAGAGTTCAGTCAATAAAGTTTGCAGATGTAGAAACTTTCTGGATTGAAGTGCCTGGAGCACTGATCTTGCATCTGTCAAAAACTCTACAGGCTGTGGGCTAAGAAACTGTTCAGCAGTTTTTCTATTGCCAACTTTATTGCTTGCATTTCTGTAATTGCGACAATATTTCCCTGTTGCTATCTTATTCATTGTGATGTAATTGTCTATCTCTATTTTCATAACAGGATTTTAAGGTGCTTTCATTTTCATATTAGCATTATTAACTGTTTCTGTCTTAACAGTAGACTTTTATAACTGTATCTGTTTTCATACTAAGATTTTAAACTGCTTTTATCTTCATGCTAGTATTTTAAATTGTCTCTCTGGTCATTCTAGGATTTTCAAAAGTTTACTTTTGATGCTAGAAAAATAAATTCTAGTAACTCCTACATTTTACTCTATATCTATTACTGGTAGAAATTTAAACTGATTCCCTCTCATTCTTCAATCTATATCTAAATGTTTAATATATATAACTGCATCTCTTTTTTTCGCTCTTTCTCTGTCTCTATTAATGTTAGACTTTTAAACTGCCACTCTCCCTCTCCAGTGACATGAATTATGTGCAATTGTCTATCTCCAACTCCTCTCCCTTTTTCTACTAGAATTTTGAAATTTCAACTGCATATTATTTTCCTTGTGTTATTGATACCTCTCTCTCTAACATTATCTCTTCTAGACTCTACGGTGAAATGATGAGACGCATCAGCTTATTTTTGTAAATTAACTTCGTTTGCACCTGAGATCTATAAAATGTTTAGAAACTTTAAACAGTTGATTACCAGCTAAGAAATATAATAATTCTTTGAAGAATATATATTTAAATGTTGCATAATATTTACAGGCATGGTTCGCTCTGACATATCAAACTTAAACGCAAAAAAGTGTTCTGTCGTTGAATTGTTGATGAAAATGTTAATATATTCTTATCTGCTTAAGAAATTAAAATATATCTTGCTTTAATAAAAGGGAAGCAACTCCAGTTAAATTAATACTACCACTTTTTTTATAAGTCGATAAATTGTAATTGTAAATTATCAAAAGTTTCAAACATTTGCATATTGCTTTTCAGAAAATAATTTTAACATAAAATGTGCAAGGTCTTTGAAAATTTCAATTAAACATTAAAACTACTAAAGCAACAAATTAAAAGAAATGTAACTTTCCTTAACGTGTAGTTGCAAATATTAATTATTTATAATTTCTTTCAAAAATTAAAAGTTATCTTCCTTTGCTCACAGAAAAGTCAACTTGAGTCTTAAATAAGAAAACGTGGCTGTATTAAGTCCGGTGCAGTGAACATATTGTTGAAATTACGTGAAATTGTAAATAAAATTTGTGTTATTCATCTAGATACTACTGCTGTTGGCTGGCTTGTATTGGGTAAAGAAGCTGTTCACGCGATGGAGTTGTGTTTACAGCATGTGTTCAAAATATCCAGCACAGGCCTCAAGATATTCTAAGTCTTGTCTCTTACTATTTTCGAAAAGCTTCTGGATCTATATATCTATCTTTCGTTCGCCTGAAGTATTGTCTATATCTGCAATGTCGTTTCCTGTATAAATGTTACCGATTTTTGTTTTTCTTGCAGTGGTCCATATAGTTTTCTCTGTAGTGTTGTATCTATGGGATATGTGGGATTTTCCTCAGTCTACTATATGAGTAGCGGCACGGGCGTAATACGGACCACATTACCCCAAAAATCATGTGCTGAAGGTCTGTAAAATTTATGGTCACTAATACCATATTCCCTATACGCCACTTGACGTGACGGGGGCACTTCACCTTTTTTTTACTATATTCAGTGCAATCTTGAAATATTTGTTCCGCTGTCTGGGGCGCCTGTCCACATGTACATGTAGTTGAGGTGCCGATCTTGAATTTTGTATACACGTGACTGTGGAGTCAATTGTGTCCTGTTCTAATGCTTATAATGATAACTTGTTCCCATCTATTCATATTATGAAATGCATCCTGATTTGGAGCATTTGATCTTCTGATTGATTTGATTATCGGTATCTTATGATGGTATGTAACAACGATGAGAAAGATGCAGTCATATATACAGACGGATCTGTAAGACGACACCAAAGAAGTGCATGGTCATTTACAGCACTTTCGGCAGGCAGAATAGTCAAGGAAGACAGTGGTGCTTACGTCATGACCACGAGTAGCATGACAACGGAGGCGATGGCAGTGACCAAGGCATTCAAATGGTTAGAGTCACAAGACTACACCCACGCATGTATACTGAGCCATTCGGTGAGCATGATTAAAAAAGTGGAGGCGGGCTCTGTACGCATGCAATGGGTAGAGTCGTTGCAGAAATCCAAAATACGTAAGGTCACCTTTGTCTATGTCCTGGACATGCGGGAGTACGGGGTAATGAAAGAGCGGACAGGTTGGCTAGCTGCGCTGTCGTTGAGGACGGGCAACTAATGGATCGGGCGGACATCATCAATGCCCTCCGAGATGTGGGAAGAGCACATGACTTCGACAAACACATATCCACGTCACTTCTTCGGATGAAAGAGATGGGAGTTAAGATGGGCACAGCCAGAAATGAGAAACTTAGTGGGCGTGTAAGAAGACTTATCAAACAACATGGAACTGGAGTCGTCAGTCGCTGGACACTGAGGGAATTGCTGAGGAGGGGATCTGAGCACCTATGGACATAATCGGAGTGCAATGATGATGAACCGCAAATAAATAAATAACCAAATGTGACCGGCGCATCTGGTTGTGTGCCTGTTGCACCTTTTTTTGAAAGCTGTTCTGCTCTCTAGTTTCCTGGTATTCCATAGTGAGATGGGATCCACTGTAGGGCAATCCTATGGTGTTTGTAGAGTTCAGTCAATAAAGTTTGCAGATGTAGAAACTTTCTGGATTGAAGTGCCTGGAGCACTGATCTTGCATCTGTCAAAAACTCTACAGGCTGTGGGCTAAGAAACTGTTCAGCAGTTTTTCTATTGCCAACTTTATTGCTTGCATTTCTGTAATTGCGACAATATTTCCCTGTTGCTATCTTATTCATTTGTGATGTAATTGTCTATCTCTATTTTCATAACAGGATTTTAAGGTGCTTTCATTTTCATATTAGCATTATTAACTGTTTCTGTCTTAACAGTAGACTTTTATAACTGTATCTGTTTTCATACTAAGATTTTAAACTGCTTTTATCTTCATGCTAGTATTTTAAATTGTCTCTCTGGTCATTCTAGGATTTTCAAAAGTTTACTTTTGATGCTAGAAAAATAAATTCTAGTAACTCCTACATTTTACTCTATATCTATTACTGGTAGAAATTTAAACTGATTCCCTCTCATTCTTCAATCTATATCTAAATGTTTAATATATATAACTGCATCTCTTTTTTTCGCTCTTTCTCTGTCTCTATTAATGTTAGACTTTTAAACTGCCACTCTCCCTCTCCAGTGACATGAATTATGTGCAATTGTCTATCTCCAACTCCTCTCCCTTTTTCTACTAGAATTTTGAAATTTCAACTGCATATTATTTTCCTTGTGTTATTGATACCTCTCTCTCTAACATTATCTCTTCTAGACTCTACGGTGAAATGATGAGACGCATCAGCTTATTTTTGTAAATTAACTTCGTTTGCACCTGAGATCTATAAAAATGTTTAGAAACTTTAAACAGTTGATTACCAGCTAAGAAATATAATAATTCTTTGAAGAATATATATTTAAATGTTGCATAATATTTACAGGCATGGTTCGCTCTGACATATCAAACTTAAACGCAAAAAAAGTGTTCTGTCGTTGAATTGTTGATGAAAATGTTAATATATTCTTATCTGCTTAAGAAATTAAAATATATCTTGCTTTAATAAAAGGGAAGCAACTCCAGTTAAATTAATACTACCACTTTTTTTATAAGTCGATAAATTGTAATTGTAAATTATCAAAAGTTTCAAACATTTGCATATTGCTTTTCAGAAAATAATTTTAACATAAAATGTGCAAGGTCTTTGAAAATTTCTATTAAACATTAAAACTACTAAAGCAACAAATTAAAAGAAATGTAACTTTCCTTAACGTGTAGTTGCAAATATTAATTATTTATAATTTCTTTCAAAAATTAAAAGTTATCTTCCTTTGCTCACAGAAAAGTCAACTTGAGTCTTAAATAAGAAAACGTGGCTGTATTAAGTCCGGTGCAGTGAACATATTGTTGAAATTACGTGAAATTGTAAATAAAATTTGTGTTATTCATCTAGATACTACTGCTGTTGGCTGGCTTGTATTGGGTAAAGAAGCTGTTCACGCGATGGAGTTGTGTTTACAGCATGTGTTCAAAATATCCAGCACAGGCCTCAAGATATTCTAAGTCTTGTCTCTTACTATTTTCGAAAAGCTTCTGGATCTATATATCTATCTTTCGTTCGCCTGAAGTATTGTCTATATCTGCAATGTCGTTTCCTGTATAAATGTTACCGATTTTTGTTTTTCTTGCAGTGGTCCATATAGTTTTCTCTGTAGTGTTGTATCTATGGGATATGTGGGATTTTCCTCAGTCTACTATATTGAGTAGCGGCACGGGCGTAATACGGACCACATTACCCCAAAAATCATGTGCTGAAGGTCTGTAAAATTTATGGTCACTAATACCATATTCCCTATACGCCACTTGACGTGACGGGGGCACTTCACCTTTTTTTTACTATATTCAGTGCAATCTTGAAATATTTGTTCCGCTGTCTGGGGCGCCTGTCCACATGTACATGTAGTTGAGGTGCCGATCTTGAATTTTGTATACACGTGACTGTGGAGTCAATTGTGTCCTGTTCTAATGCTTATAATGATAACTTGTTCCCATCTATTCATATTATGAAATGCATCCTGATTTGGAGCATTTGATCTTCTGATTGATTTGATTATCGGTATCTTATGATGGTATGTAACAACGATGAGAAAGATGCAGTCATATATACAGACGGATCTGTAAGACGACACCAAAGAAGTGCATGGTCATTTACAGCACTTTCGGCAGGCAGAATAGTCAAGGAAGACAGTGGTGCTTACGTCATGACCACGAGTAGCATGACAACGGAGGCGATGGCAGTGACCAAGGCATTCAAATGGTTAGAGTCACAAGACTACACCCACGCATGTATACTGAGCCATTCGGTGAGCATGATTAAAAAAGTGGAGGCGGGCTCTGTACGCATGCAATGGGTAGAGTCGTTGCAGAAATCCAAAATACGTAAGGTCACCTTTGTCTATGTCCCTGGACATGCGGGAGTACGGGGTAATGAAAGAGCGGACAGGTTGGCTAGCTGCGCTGTCGTTGAGGACGGGCAACCAATGGATCGGGCGGACATCATCAATGCCCTCCGAGATGTGGGAAGAGCACATGACTTCGACAAACACATATCCACGTCACTTCTTCGGATGAAAGAGATGGGAGTTAAGATGGGCACAGCCAGAAATGAGAAACTTAGTGGGCGTGTAAGAAGACTTATCAAACGACATGGAACTGGAGTCGTCAGTCGCTGGACACTGAGGGAATTGCTGAGGAGGGGATCTGAGCACCTATGGACATAATCGGAGTGCAATGATGATGAACCGCAAATAAATAAATAACCAAATGTGACCGGCGCATCTGGTTGTGTGCCTGTTGCACCTTTTTTGAAAGCTGTTCTGCTCTCTAGTTTCCTGGTATTCCATAGTGAGATGGGATCCACTGTAGGGCAATCCTATGGTGTTTGTAGAGTTCAGTCAATAAAGTTTGCAGATGTAGAAACTTTCTGGATTGAAGTGCCTGGAGCACTGATCTTGCATCTGTCAAAAAACTCTACAGGCTGTGGGCTAAGAAACTGTTCAGCAGTTTTTCTATTGCCAACTTTATTGCTTGCATTTCTGTAATTGCGACAATATTTCCCTGTTGCTATCTTATTCATTTGTGATGTAATTGTCTATCTCTATTTTCATAACAGGATTTTAAGGTGCTTTCATTTTCATATTAGCATTATTAACTGTTTCTGTCTTAACAGTAGACTTTTATAACTGTATCTGTTTTCATACTAAGATTTTAAACTGCTTTTATCTTCATGCTAGTATTTTAAATTGTCTCTCTGGTCATTCTAGGATTTTCAAAAGTTTACTTTTGATGCTAGAAAAATAAATTCTAGTAACTCCTACATTTTACTCTATATCTATTACTGGTAGAAATTTAAACTGATTCCCTCTCATTCTTCAATCTATTGTAGCGGGGAGAGGTTTTTATGAGCGTGATGTTTGATTGTTTGATTGACTTCTGAGCGATTCTTTGCGGATCTTTGAACAGATCGCCAGCTGGTTGTTGTTTATTCGATCAGCTGTTAGCTTGAGATCATGTTAGTGTGACCTTCTCTGGAATGCTGTGGCTGTGTTTCTGCCCCAGGCGTTAGGCTCGCGTTTGTAATCAGGTCACATACACATCCCCGGACTATTTGATTCTTATTAGCTTGACCCTTGCTCGGTCTGGTAGTACTTCTGGTTCATAAAGATGACCGTTGCGTTGTGTTCCGCGACAACTTTACTGGTGGTCTGGTTCGTGACACTTAGGCTAGATAATGAAACTGTATAACACAGAACAACACCTTTTGTTGGTAAATTAGCTGGCTTTTATTCATGCCACTTCAGACTCTCGATACATATGTAATGTCAGGACCACACTTGCATCACACTCTAGGCACTAAATTACATTGAGACGCTCCCATCGAGCGCCTCCAATACGCTAATTACAATCTATCGGTCTATTCTGTCGTCTGCCTGTTGATCATGATAGGTCTTGACCATTCTACTCACAACTATGCTATATCACTGCTAACTCTATTAGTTGGTGTTAGCCTCTCTATGGCCCGACTGGCTCCTGAGAAGCGTGTGTGCCCTATGAATAACTTCTCTCAATCTGACTAATAATTCTCAATTGCCTGATTAACAATTCCTGACTCTCTAGCATTTCCTGACCAACAATTCATCCTCCCTGACCTATGTTGTGTGTCTACCCTTAAATTCGGCTTCTCCATCCAATCAGCATCTTCCTGCCCACGTACGTCTGACCACCACTCACTTATGGACATGGCCTTCATGTTTTTGCATGTTAATTTCGACCTCTTTATTACACCCCCGCGTCTGTCTGTCTGTCTAGTTCCCTTGACCTTGTTCTACTTTTGGACCTGGCCTCTGTTTATTTAATTCTCTCCTTTTCCACCTACGCATCTCTTTGTTCGTTCACTTCTTAAAGATGGCCTTGATACTCCGCACGTGTTTCTCCTGACCCATCCTCTCTATTGTGTCGTCTTCTTTATGTGTTTTTCCTTGACCTATCTTTACACATTTTGTCTCGCCTATTCGCCCCCTCACTTCCGGATCGTTCTTTCTGACCTGCTCTCTATTTTCTCCTTCACTCTCTCTTTCTATCCTTTTCTTCCTCCTCGTCTACACTATATCTAAATGTTTAATATATATAACTGCATCTCTTTTTTTCGCTCTTTCTCTCTCTCTCTCTCTTAATGTTAGACTTTTAAACTGCCACTCTCCCTGTCCAGTGACATGAATTATGTGCAATTGTCTATCTCCAACTCCTCTCCCTTTTTCTACTAGAATTTTGAAATTTCAACTGCATATTATTTTCCTTGTGTTATTGATACCTCTCTCTCTCTAACATTATCTCTTCTAGACTCTACAGTGAAATGATGAGACGCATCAGCTTATTTTTGTAAATTAACTTCGTTTGCACCTGAGATCTATAAAAATGTTTAGAAACTTTAAACAGTTGATTACCAGCTAAGAAATATAATAATTCTTTGAAGAATATATATTTAAATGTTGCATAATATTACAGGCATGGTTCGCTCTGACATATCAAACTTAAACGCAAAAAAAAGTGTTCTGTCGTTGAATTGTTGATGAAAATGTTAATATATTCTTATCTGCTTAAGAAATTAAAATATATCTTGCTTTAATAAAAGGGAAGCAACTCCAGTTAAATTAATACTACCACTTTCTTTATAAGTCGATAAATTGTAATTGTAAATTATCAAAAGTTTCAAACATTAGCATATTGCTTTTCAGAAAATAATTTTAACATAAAATGTGCAAGGTCTTTGAAAATTTCAATTAAACATTAAAACTACTAAAGCAACAAATTAAAAGAAATGTAACTTTCCTTAACGTGTAGTTGCAAATATTAATTATTTATAATTTCTTTCAAAAATTAAAAGTTATCTTCCTTTGCTCACAGAAAAGTCAACTTGAGTCTTAAATAAGAAAACGTGGCTGTATTAAGTCCGGTGCAGTGAACATATTGTTGAAATTACGTGAAATTGTAAATAAAATTTGTGTTATTCATCTAGATACTACTGCTGTTGGCTGGCTTGTATTGGGTAAAGAAGCTGTTCACGCGATGGAGTTGTGTTTACAGCATGTGTTCAAAATATCCAGCACTAGCCTCAAGATATTCTAAGTCTTGTCTCTTACTATTTAAGGAAAGCTTCTGGATCTATATATCTATCTTTCGTTCGCCTGAAGTATTGTCTATATCTGCAATGTCGCTTCCTGTATAAATGTTACCGTCTTTTGTTATTCTTGCAGTGGTGCATATATAGTTTTCTCTGTAGTGTTGTATCTATGGGATATGTGGGATTTTCCTCAGTCTACTATATTGAGTAGCGGCACGGGCGTAATACGGACCACATTACCTCAAAAATCTTGTGCTGAAGGTCTGTAAAATTTATGGTCACAAATCCCTTATTCCCTATTCGCCACTTGGCGTGACGGGGGCACCTTTTTTTTTACTATATTCAGTGTAATCTTGAAATATGTGTTCCTCTGTCTGGGGCGCCTGACCACATGTACATGTAGTTGAGGTACCGATCTTGAATTTTGTATACACGTAACTGTGGAGTCAACAGACTGTGGGCTAAGATTACTGTTCAGCAGTTTTTCTATTGCCAACTTTATTGCTTGCATTTCTGCATCGTAATTGTGACAATATTTCCCTGTTGCTATCTTATTCATTTGAGATGTAATTGTCTATCTCTATTTTCATAACAGGATTTTAAGCTGCTTTCATTTTCATATTAGCATTATTAACTACCGTCCCGAGATGAGATCCCGTGTGTTACGGGGCCTCATTATGAAGGAATTAAAGAATAGTGACACTGTGACCTTCCAGGCATGTCGTATGAGGCGACTAAGGAGTTTGATTGATGGCTTGACAAGCTGTCATTGTAAAATGTATTGTTATAGAAACAGCACCATAGAGCAGTGATCTCTGCAATATGTGCCACTTTGGCACGCAAGGTTTCTGTTTTGAGATTGTGGTTCTGCCCTATGTGCCGTCTTCGGCTCGAAAGGACAATAGATAGATTATTAACTGTTTCTGTCTTAACAGTAGACTTTTATAACTGTATCTCGATGGAGATGTGTTCACAGCATGTATTCAAAAAATCCACTGCAGGCCTTAAGACTTTCTGAAACTTGTCTCTTACTATTTTCCTTCTGGATCTATATATTTATCTTTCGTTCGCCTGAAGTGTTGTCTATATCGGCAATGTCGTTTCCCGTATAAATGTTACCACCTTTTGTCATTCTTTAAGTGATGCATATAGTCTTGTCTGTTGTGTTGTATTAATGGTATAAGTGGACTTTCCTCAGTCTACTATATTCAGTGCATTCTTGAAATATGCGTCCCGCTGTTTGGTGCGCCTGTCCACATGTACATGTAGTTGAGGTACCGATCTTGAATTTGTATACAGGTGACTGTCGATTGTCGATTGTGCCCGGTTCTAATGCGTATAATGATAACATGTTCCCATCTATTCATATTATGAAAAGTATCCTGATTTGGAGCATGTTGTCTCCTGATTAATTTGATTATCTGTTTCTTATGATGGTATGTAACCGGTGCATCTAGTTGTGTGCCTATTTCACCTTCTTTTGCCATCTGATCTGCTCTCTCGTTTCCTGGTATTCTACAGTGAGGTGGGACCACTGCAGGGCAATCCTGTGATGTTTGCAGAGTTCAGACAATAAGGTCTGCTGATGTGACAACTTTCTGGATTGCAGTGCTTGGAGTACTGCTCTTGTATCTGCTAGAAACACTACAGGCTGTGGGCTAAGATTACTGTTCATCAGTTTTTCTGTTGCCAACTCTATTGCTTGCATTTCTGCGTCGTAATTGTGACGATATTTCCCTGTTGCTATTTTATCCATATCACTATTGTTATTTGGGTATTCTATGTATGCACCTGCTCACCCATTCTTTACTGCATCTGTACTGACCCATCTGTGTATACACGAATCCATAGGTCTTGTGGGTATTCTTCATCCAAGAAACTGAGAGTTATTGTTTTACGCTGCAGGTTATTCTGTTCATCCTTGTCAAGTATTCCTTTCACATCTGTCCGTGTTTGTTTTGACAATACTGATTCCTCTGTTAAGGGAGTCTGTTCTGGTATGGGCAGTAGGGGGT
This sequence comes from Megaustenia siamemsis, assembly GCA_032433765.1. Lineage (NCBI taxonomy): Eukaryota > Metazoa > Mollusca > Gastropoda > Stylommatophora > Ariophantidae > Megaustenia > Megaustenia siamemsis. The sequence continues at coordinate 49,913,232 of JAVIAB010000159.1, forward strand.
TAACAACTCTTGGTATGTCTGGTGTTTGTCTACAAAAACCTGCTGGATAATGACCGGTGATATTTGTTGTCTTTGGGTGACGATTTCTGCCTTCAGGTCATTATCTGTCTTCAGAATATTCGATAAACATTTCTTTTCAGCTCACCCCCACAGATAATAATTTAGGCGGGGTTAGGTCTGGTAATAATTAGGCGGAGTTAGGTCTGGTAATAATTAGGCGGGGTTAGGTCTGGTGAACGAGCAGGCCAGATTACAAGTGAAATAATGCGATTTGCAAATACGCTTTCCTAATAAGTAAGTGATGTTGTTGCGGCTGTGTGTGATGTTGCCCCATCCTGCCGAAACCGAGTTTCTTTAATTCCCCGCTCTGTAAGGTGGGCTATCAATGATTCCAGCATTAAAGTACGGTCATGTTCTGCCTTGATTTTTGCATTGAAAAAAATGTTTCCCAATTATCCGCAAAAGACTTTCTGAACGTAAAGCGGTACTTGATGTAAATCATGCGGGTTTTTTTTTACTGCTCTACATACGGTTGTTCCTACTTGTTGACGCAACCGGAGAGATGAAACCGTGCCTCATCAGTGAAGAATGTCACGTCAAGGACTTGATCACCTTGTTCAGAGATAAGGTTCTGAAACCACATGCAGTAGTTCAATCTGGATTCACAATCTCTTGCATGGAATTAAGACGATTCAATTAATCTGTAAGGACGATAGTGCAGCTAACACTTCAAAACCTTATGGACGGTATTCATTGGAAAGCTTTGCATGTTGAGACAACCACCTTAAAGATTTATTAGGGCTCATTGTAATTCTGGTCTGCATATCAAGTTCTGTGTCTTCTGAAGTTGAAGGCTCTCCAGATCCTGCACCTACAACACTTTCCGTAGCACGAAACTTGTCAATCAAAGTCATAGCCTCATTGCAGTGGGAGACTTGTGAGTCTGGACATTTCAACACAAATATCATTACCGAAGACGTATTTTAAAAGAATATCATGTTTCCATTGTATAACAGCATTTCCCTTCAGCAATGAGACCGTGAATATAATAGCGGCTTACTGTGTTATGTTTGTGACGGGATTGTGGACGCAGAATGTGATGTCAATTTCATCAATCGGTGATTTCATTTCAAGAATATGATCAAGTCACTCCATATCGACATTATAAACACCCCATATTACACTTTATTCTACAAGTTTGATCAATTATTCTGAACTTGATTCTCAGTTTAAAAATAAAATAAACAAGAATGACTGTCTCTCACTATTTTAATGCTTGAGATGTAATTGTCTATCTCTCTTTTCATAACATTATTTTAAGCTGCTTTTATTTTTATTTTTAGTATTTCTAACTGTTTCTTTATCAATAGTAGGATTTTTAACTGTATCTCTTTTCATACCAATATTATAATCTGCTTTCCACATCGTGCTTGTATTTTAAATTGTCTCTCTGGTCATTCTAGGATTTTTAAATGGTTAACTTTTGATGCTAGAAGTATAAACTTTCTCATATCTCTTAACTCCTTCATTTTAATCTCGATCTCTATATATTACTGCTAGAAATTTAAACTCTCTCTCTCTCTCTCTCTCTCTCTCTCTCTCTTTCTCTCTCTCTCTCTTCTATTTATATCTTAATGTTTAATATATTAAACTGCATCTCTTTTTTTAGCTCTCTCTCTCTCTCTTAATGTTAGGATTTTGAACTGTCTCTCTCTCTCTCTCTCTCTCTCTCTCTCTCTCTCTCTCTCTCTCTTAATGTTACGATTTTAAACTGCCACTCTCCCTCGCCCGTGACATGAATTTCGCGTGCCCACGAGATGAGATAGTGCTGCAGTGCCACTGGCTCTTGAGTTTAGTAGAACGGTAACAGGCCTCGGCCTTGCCTTGGTACAGGGTCTATGATTTGTTTGTTTCCAATTAAAAATTTGCCACAAGCTGGACCGCGGTCGGATCAAGTGTCTCTCGGAAGTGGTGGTCTGACTTCATTTGTTGGGACAGCGACTACTGTTGTGGCATGCTCACTATAGTCCGTTTCATATCTCTTGCCCAACTTTTAAAATCGATATCTTTTTAACCCCTTTTTGTAATTTTTTCAAAATTTGCATGTAAAGTTATAATGATTAGAACCCAACAGGGAATTAATTTCATAAAAAAAAAACATTTGGTTATTATTGTTGCTTATTTGATTTATATAAATTTATAACGACCCATTGATGTAGTCAAAACTTAGTGTTTACAGTATTTTAATTTAAAAATAGCAAGTAAAAATCCATGCACGGTACAATTGACGTTTTTGCACGCTTTCAACGTGAGTTTTCTGACACAATTAGACACTTGTAGAAAACGCAAGGCATTGTGTGTTCCATTTCCGTTCATTCATAGGTGGAGACGTAGAACAATAACATTTATCATGAGTCTTAAAATGAAATTCTGCAGTTTACAAAACATCGCAATAAAAATGTATGACTATTTTTGCAAAGAGGCTAAACGAGGAAGATTATTTCATTCTTTAGAAAACCCTGAGAATAGGAAAAGACACATTTTTTGATTTATCTAAACGGTCATTTAATTGCTGGATTCAAGCACGTGACCGTCAATGTTCAAAATATACAAAATCATAAGGAAGATAAAAAAATATTGGATAATTTCGACAGTGAACTTATTAGAAGTGAAATTCGCAAAATGTTGGGTATGAATGAAACTGTTACAATAAGAAAATTAAAAGTATCGCTGAAAAAGAACAACAGTATTGAAATATCAAAGTCTACATTATGGAGGAATGTGAGAGCTGCAGGCTTTACATTCAGAAAGTATTCCAATGGACGAAACATCATCTGTGAGAAGCCACATATAGTAGTCATGAGAAGCAAGTGCTTACGTGAAGTAAAAGAGGTGCGCAAGCAAGGTTATGATATTGTGTACTTGGATGAAACATGGATCAATGCTCACCACACTAACCAAAGGGAATGGCAGTCATCAGATGGAAAGATTAAGAGATTAATACCTAGCAGCAAAGGACAGCGCTTGATAATTGCTCATGCAGGTAGTCGACAACATGGACTAATACAGAATGCAGAGCTCATTTTTCTTTCAAAATCCATAGACAATCGGGATTATCACTCTGAGATGAATGGTCACATATTTAGACATTGGATTGAAAATTCTGTTCTCCCATCACTAGATCGACCATCTTGTCTAATAATGGACAATGCAGCGTACCACAACATTGTTGCACTTGAAGATAAAGTCCCGACGTCATTCAGTAAAAAAGATGCTATTAAGAAATGGCTCACAAAGGAGCACATACAATTTAATAACATGTACTTAAAACCTGAATTACTATCTCTAGTAAAGCAAAAACCGAGGACAAAGATTTTTCAAATAGATAAGATTATCCAAGAGCACGGTCATATAAGTTTGAGGCTGCCACCTTACCATGCTCATTTAAATCCAATAGAACTAATCTGGGCAACATTAAAAGGACAAGTGGCAGATGAAAATACAACATTCAAAATATGCGATGTAAAGACTCTTGCTAATCTCGCTTGATTAAATATAGACAAAGATTATTGAGCTAAATGTGAAGACCACGTCTTAAAACAGGAAGAGGAATATTGGAAAAATGATGGTTTGTGGAATGTTCAACCCCAAACAGTTATTAATCTTTTAGACTCGTCTGATTCAGAATGAAAGTACATAGGCCCCACAATGTTGGCCCCTATATTACCTTAAATTATTTCAACAAACGGTCCTTTTCAGGACCACACAACTATGAAAATTGGACATACAGGTATACCTTGATATTATTATCGTCCGCCCTCGAACTGAGCAGACAATAATTATCCTGGCGTTTGTTTTATCCAGTTATTTCCCCATTACGGCCACGCCTTTACCTAGTGAAAATTAATCGTAGACCAGCAACTACGGTAATTTCTATTCTTTAGGGCTTCACAATTTACAATTTTGACAAACATCAAAGAAATTCGCCGCTTTAAGAAAACTGCAGCTGCACGATATTTGTTAAATATACATTTAAAGGGTCTTTTGCATTCTAATAACATTTGGAAAATTTCAAATGTTTTTAACAAATGTTTACTGCGTAATAGCGTTTGAAGTTGGGCACATGATTTGAAACGAACTATAATCTCAAGTCCACGGTTTTGTCGCTGACACATAGAGTTATGCTGCTTGTGACGGACGTTACAGTGACTCGGGTGTGTCCATTATGAGCTGCACGCCTTCTGTACAGAGTTCAGCGCGTTCAATATCACACAGTTTTCTATGCATCAAGTAACACACCATTTTGAGAGAAGAACTCAGCGCGTTCTATGGAAAAGTATGAGCGATCGAGATGGACATTTTGTTGGTTGTTGGCTGAGCAGATATGGGGGTGCCCAGACTGTAGTGAAGCCATTCCGTTCTAAAGTCAAAGCTACGGCACAGCTGCTTGTTTCAATCTTAAAGTGGCATTTTACTTCCAACATTGAAACGTTTACAGCATTAATAAGTGAAGATGACATGAGTCTACAACATTTTGCCCAGTCAAAAATGTATATTTTATGGGAGTTGTTTCAATGTGTGACACCAGACACACACACACACACACAAACACTCACACACACAAGTGAAGCTTCTAGAGTAGCTAACAAGTAAAAGTTACGGTTCACTTCCCTGCCTTACTAGGCATGTGTGGAGTATGGTGTTAGTGACCATATGTTTCCATGGCAACGCAAATTGTTTAGTGAGGTGGTCGGTATCACTCCAGGCCGTCTATACTTCCCTGCCTTGCTAGGCATGTGTGGAATATGATGTTAGTGACCATATGTTTCCATGACAACGCAAATTGTTTAGTGAGGTGGTCGGTATCATTCTAGGCCATCTATACCTCCCGTATACTTAATCGTAACATTAAGAGAGAGAGAGAGAGAGAGAGAGAGAGAGAGACAGTTCAAAATCCTAACATTAAGAGAGAGAGAGAGAGCTAAAAAAGAGATGCAGTTTAATATATTAAACATTAAGATATAAATAGAAGAGAGAGAGAGAAAGAGAGAGAGAGAGAGAGAGAGAGAGAGAGAGAGAGAGAGAGAGAGAGAGAGTTTAAATTTCTAGCAGTAATATATAGAGATCGAGATTAAAATGAAGGAGTTAAGAGATATGAGAAAGTTTATATTTCTAGCATCAAAAGTTAACCATTTAAAAATCCTAGAATGACCAGAGAGACAATTTAAAATACAAGCACGATGTGGAAAGCAGATTATAATATTGGTATGAAAAGAGATAGAGTTAAAAATCCTACTATTAATAAAGAAACAGTTAGAAATACTAAAAATAAAAATAAAAGCAGCTTAAAATAATGTTATGAAAAGAGAGATAGACAATTACATCTCAAGCATTAAAATAGTGAGAGACAGTCATTCTTGTTTATTTTATTTTTAAACTGAGAATCAAGTTCAGAATAATTGATCAAACTTGTAGAATAAAGTGTAATATGGGGTGTTTATAATGTCGATATGGAGTGACTTGATCAATATTCTTGAAATGAAATCACCGATTGATGAAATTGACATCACATTCTGCGTCCACAATCCCGTCACAAACATAACACAGTAAGCCGCTATTATATTCACGGTCTCATTGCTGAATGGAAATGCTGTTATACAATGGAAACATGATATTCTTTTAAAATACGTCTTCGGTAATGATAGTAAATATACTGAAGAAGTTATTCGACAATTTGTGTTGAAATGTCTAGACTCACAAGTCTCTCACCGCAATGAGGCTATGACTTTGATTGACAAGTTTCGTGCTACGGATAGTGTTGTAGATGCACACGGATCTGGAAGGCTTTCAACTTCAGAAGACACAGAACTTGATATGCAAACCAGAATTACAATGAGCCCTAATAAATCTTTAAGGTGGTTGTCTCAACATGCAAAGCTTTCCAATGAATACCGTCCACAAGGTTTTGAAGTGTTAGCTGCACTATCGTCCTTACAGATTAATTGAATCGTCTTAAATACATGCAAGTGATTGTGAATCCAGATTGAACTACTGCATGTGGTTTCAGAACCTTATCTCTGAACAAGGTGATCAAGTCCTTGACGTGACATTCTTCACTGATGAGGCACGGTTTCATCTCTCCGGTTGCGTCAACAAGTAGGAACAACCGTATGTAGAGCAGTAAAAAAAACCCGCATGAATTACATCAAGCACCGCTTTACGTTCAGAAAGTCGTTTGCGGATAATTGGGAAACATTTTTTTCAATGCAAAAATCAAGGCAGAACATGACCGTACTTTAATGCTGGAATCATTCATAGCCCACCTTACAGAGCGGGGAATTAAAGAAACTCGGTTTCGGCAGGATGGGGCAACATCACACACAGCCGCAATAACATCACTTACTTATTAGGAAAGCGTATTTGCAAATCGCATTATTTCACTTGTAATCTGGCCTGCTCATTCACCATACCTAACCCCGCCTAATTATTACCAGACCTAACTCCGCCTAATTATTACCAGACCTAACCCCGCCTAAATTATTATCTGTGGGGGTGAGCTGAAAAGAAATGTTTATCGAATATTCTGAAGACAGATAATGACCTGAAGGCAGAAATCGTCACCCAAAGACAACAAATATCACCGGTCATTATCCAGCAGGTTTTTGTAGACAAACACCAGACATACCAAGAGTTGTTAACCCCCTACTGCCCATACCAGAACAGACTCCCTTAACAGAGGAATCAGTATTGTCAAAACAAACACGGACAGATGTGAAAGGAATACTTGACAAGGATGAACAGAATAACCTGCAGCGTAAAACAATAACTCTCAGTTTCTTGGATGAAGAATACCCACAAGACCTATGGATTCGTGTATACACAGATGGGTCAGTACAGATGCAGTAAAGAATGGGTGAGCAGGTGCATACATAGAATACCCAAATAACAATAGTGATATGGATAAAATAGCAACAGGGAAATATCGTCACAATTACGATGCAGAAATGCAAGCAATAGAGTTGGCAATAGAAAAACTGATGAACAGTAATCTTAGCCCACAGCCTGTAGTGTTTCTAGCAGATACAAGAGCAGTACTCCAAGCACTGCAATCCAGAAAGCTGCCACATCAGCAGACCTTATTGTCTGAACTCTGCAAACATCACAGGATTGCCCTGCAGTGGTCCCACCTCACTGTAGAATACCAGGAAACGAGAGAGCTGATCAGATGGCAAAAGAAGGTGAAATAGGCACACAACTAGATGCACCGGTTACATACCATCATAAGAAACAGATAATCAAATTAATCAGGAGACAACATGCTCCAAATCAGGATACTTTTCATAATATGAATAGATGGGAACATGTTATCATTATACGCATTAGAACCGGGTACAATCGACAATCGACAGTCACCTGTATACAAAATTCAAGATCGGTACCTCAACTACATGTACATGTGGACAGGCGCACCAAACAGCGGGACGCATATTTCAAGAATGCACTGAATATAGTAGACTGAGGAAAGTCCACTTATACCATTAATACAACACAACAGACAAGACTATATGCATCACTTAAAGAATGACAAAAGACGGTAACATTTATACGGGAAACGACATTGCCGATATAGACAACACTTCAGGCGAACGAAAGATAAATATATAGATCCAGAAGGAAAATAGTAAGAGACAAGTTTCAGAAAGTCTTAAGGCCTGCAGTGGATTTTTGAATACATGCTGTGAACACATCTCCATCGAGATACAGTTATAAAAGTCTACTGTTAAGACAGAAACAGTTAATAATCTATCTATTGTCCTTTCGAGCCGAAGACGGCACATAGGACAGAACCACAATCTCAAAAACAGAAACCTTGCGTGCCAAAGTGGCACATATTGCAGAGATCACTGCTCTATGGTGCTGTTTCTATAACAATACATTTTACAATGACAGCTTGTCAAGCCATCAATCAAACTCCTTAGTCGCCTCTTACGACATGCCTGGAAGGTCACAGTGTCACTATTCTTTAATTCCTTCATAATGAGGCCCCGGTAACACACGGGATCTCATCTCGGGACGGTAGTTAATAATGCTAATATGAAAATGAAAGCAGCTTAAAATCCTGTTATGAAAATAGAGATAGACAATTACATCTCAAATGAATAAGATAGCAACAGGGAAATATTGTCACAATTACGATGCAGAAATGCAAGCAATAAAGTTGGCAATAGAAAAACTGCTGAACAGTAATCTTAGCCCACAGCCTGTTGACTCCACAGTTACGTGTATACAAAATTCAAGATCGGTACCTCAAGTACATGTACAAGTGGACAGGCGCCCCAGACAGAGGAACACATATTTCAAGATTACACTGAATATAGTAAAAAAAAAAGGTGAAGTGCTCCCGTCACGTCAAGTGGCGTATAGGGAATATGATATTAGTGACCATAAATTTTACAGACCTTCAGCACATGATTTTTGGGGTAATGTGGTTGGTATTACGCCCGTGCCGCTACTCAATATAGTAGACTGAGGAAAATTCCACATATCCCATAGATACAACACTACAGAGAAAACTATATATGCAGAACTGCAAGAATAACAAAAGACGGTAACATTTATACAGGAAGCGACATTGCAGATATAGACAATACTTCAGGCGAACGAAAGATAGATATATAGATCCAGAAGCTTTTCGAAAATAGTAAGAGACAAGACTTAGAATATCTTGAGGCTAGTGCTGGATATTTTGAACACATGCTGTAAACACAACTCCATCGCGTGAACAGCTTCTTTACCTAATACAAGCCAGCCAACAGCAGTAGTATCTAGATGAATAACACAAATTTTATTTACAATTTCACGTAATTTCAACAATATGTTCACTGCACCTGACTTAATACAGCCACGTTTTCTTATTTAAGACTCAAGTTATTCAAGACGGGGGCACATTTTTTTTTACTATATTCAGTGCAATCTTGAAATATGTGTTCCTCTGTCTGTGGCGCCTGTCCACATGAACATGTAGTTGAGGTGCCGATCTTGAATTTTGTATAGACGTGACTGTGGAGTCAATTGTGTCTTGTTATAATGCGTATAATGATAACTTGTTCCCATCTATTCATATTATGAAAGGCATCCTGATTTGGAGCATTTGATCTTCTGATTGATTTGATTATCTCTATCTTATGATGGTATGTAACCGGCGCATCTGGTTGTGTGCCTGTTGCACCTTCTTTTGAAAGCTGATCTGCTCTCTAGTTCCTGGTATTCCATTGTGAGCTGGGATCCACTGCAAGGCAATCCTGTGGTGTTTGTAGAGTTCAGTCAATAAAGTTTGCAGATGTAGCAACTTTCTGGATTGCAGTGCTTGGAGTACTGATCTTGCATCTGTCAAAAACTCTACAGGCTGTGGGCTAAGATTACTGTTCAGCAGTTTTTCTATTGCCAACTTTATTGCCTGCATTTCTGCATCGTAATTGTGATAATATTTCCCTGTTGCTATCTTTTCCATATCCCTAGTGTTATTTTTTGGGGTACTCTATGTTGACCCTGCTCCCCCTTTCTTTTCTATATATTGATCGAGTCACCGCACAGAGACATTATAAACACCCTATATAACACTTGTTACTACAAGTTTGATAAACTATTCAGAACTTGATTCTCAATTAAGAAATAAAAATGAATGACTGTCTTTCTATTTTAATGCTTGAGATGTAATTGTCTATCGCTATTTTCATAACAGGATTTTAAGCTGCTTTCATTTTCATAGGGGTAAAACAAATAAATGCAAGTGAATGCATAAAAATGCGAAGCTGCAGTAAAGCTGAATGCGAGGAAAAATTGAAAAAAAAAAAGAAAAAATGGTATGTTAGAAGCTTTACGTGATTAGTAGACGACACAGATTCGAACGACGTTTCGGCTCAATAGGCCTTCAGTAGGAACAAACAAACACACACAGATATGTGAATAAATAAAACTAATCCTACATAGCTAACTAGTAATGAAACATAAAAAACAAAATAATCGAAATATGTTGACTTCCCTGTGTGTCGTGGACAGTGGTCAGGCTATGAAAGGAATTTCTCACGGGTGTAGCTGTAATTATACCCTGTGGTCAGAGGTGAAGGGTTCTAAAAATACACGAGTGGGGGAACGCTATCTAGGTACGTCGACTACAAAGGCACAGGCAATATCTGAAAGTATCTAAGGGCCCATAAATACATGTATACACACACACAGATGCGTGTATACACATGTACACGTGCAAGAAGACGTGCACATACTAATACATATCAACATACACATACATATACACACACATACATGTGTATGCATACAAGCAAGAGCACATACACATGCATGTATATGCGTATACATATATATACCAATACCCGTGCCTATGGACACATACATGCATGTGCACATCCATACGGGGACAATCGTATGTGTGGAAGGGTTCACACCGGGGTCAGTGTGCAAACTCGAAGGAGAAAGAATAGAACAGTAAAATGACAGGTACTCAAAAGGCGGAAAGAGTGAGATGTATGAGGGTGGGGTGCAATAAAACATATGAGGGGTAAGTAGCGCAGAAAAAAGGTATATAGGAGAACACCGAAGTGCCTCAACGGGGACCAGTGGAGAAGAACTAAGAATAGCGTGGCATAGTAGATAGACTAAAGATTGGGGGCCTCGGTAGCCTAGTTGGGAAAACCACTCGACTGGACTACCGACGTTCGGACAACCCGTGTTCGATTCTCGCTGGGAGCAGTTTGAATTGTACTCGTGGTTGGAAAAAAAAAAATACCCCAAAAGTCGACCCAGCCATTGGTAGAAATGGGTACCAGGGTATCACCCTGGGAAGGTGAGGAATGTTGCCTCGCATCTGAGTTTCGATGTTTGAGGCGACACTATACAGAAATATCCGAACATTTCTGGATAGGCGGCCGAGCACATATGGGTAGAAACTCGCGTGCTAAGACGCCGGTTCAAGTCTCGTACTTTACCTTTACCTTTACTAAAGAGCCACAACATGGGTGGTAGAGAGGGCTATGCAAGAGGGAAGGAGCAGCCGAAAGGAAACTATGTGTATGAGTGTGATACATTCATGCCTCGTGGGGTCAGCGAACCATACTGGACTATGAGGCGATTTATTTATACCATTATATATTTATATAACACATATTACATATTACATATATTTATGCCATTATATGCCAACGATGCCACATGACCTATATTGGCGAGTCTGGTAGAAGATTAGCGTAAAGATTTTGTGAACATCTACGAGATGTCCAACAGAATACTGGCACTCCAGTGTCTTCCCATTTCAACTCCCCAGATCACAAGGGCAAAGACGACATCCGTGTCACTGGTATTGTCCTCTGTCACTCTGGCGACCGCAGCCGATATACTTTGGAAAATCGCCTCATAGCCCAGTATGGTTCGCTGACCCCACGAGGCATGAATGTATCACACTCATACACATAGTTTCCTTTCGGCTGCTCCTTCCCTCTTGCATAGCCCTCTCTACCACCCATGTTGTGGCTCTTTAGTCTATCTACTATGCCACGCTATTCTTAGTTCTTCTCCACTAGTCCCCGTTGAGGCACTTCGGTGTTCTCCTATATACCTTTTTTCTGCGCTACTTAGCCCTCATATGTTTTTATTGCACCCCACTCTCATACATCTCACTCTTTCCGCCTTTTGAGTACCTGTCATTTTACTGTTCTATTCTTTCTCCTTCGAGTTTGCACACTGACCCCGGTGTGAACCCTTCCACACATACGATTGTCCCCGTATGGACGTGCACATGCATGTATGTGTTCATAGGCACGGGTATTGGTATATATATGTATACGCATATACATGCATGTATATGTGCTCTTGCTTGTATGCATACACATGTATGTGTGTGTATATGTATGTGTATGTTGATATGTATTAGTATGTGCACGTCTTCTTGCACGTGTACATGTGTATACACGCATCTGTGTGTGTGTATACATGTATTTATGGGCCCTTAGATACTTTCAGATATTGCCTATGCCTTTGTAGTCGACGTACCTAGATAGCGTTCCCCCCACTCGTGTATTTTTAGAACCCTTCACCTCTGACCACAGGGTATTAATTACAGCTACACCCGTGAGAAATTCCTTTCCTAGCCTGACCACAGTCCACGACACACAGGGAAGTCAACATATTTCGATTATTTTGTTTTTGATGTTTCATTACTAGTTAGCTATGTAGGATTAGTTTTATTTATTCACATATCTGTGTGTGTATGTTTGTTCCTGCTGAAGGCCTATTGAGCCGAAACGTCGTTCGAATCTGTGTCGTCTACTAATCACGTAAAGCTTCTAACATACCATTTTTTCTTTTTTTCAATTTTCATTTTCATATTAGCATTATTAACTGTTTCCCTCTTAATAGTAGGACTTTTAAATGTATCTCTTTTCATACTAAGATTTTAAACAGCTTTTATCTTCATGCTAGTATTTTAAATTGTCTCTCTGGTCATTCTAGGATTTTCAAAAGGTTAACTTTTGATGCTAGAAATATAAACTCTCTCAACTCTCCTTCATTTTAATCTCTATCTATTAATGCTAGAAATGTAAAATGCCTATCTCTCATTCTCTTTCTTCTATCTATATCTTAATGTTTAATATATATATATATATATATAACTGCATCTCTCTTTTCGCTCTTTCTCTTAATGTTAGACTTTTAAACTGCCACTCTCCCTCTCCAGTGACATGAATTATGTGCAATTGTCTATCTCCAACTCCTCTCCTTTTTCTACTACAATTTTGAAATTTCAACTGCATAGTATTTTCCTAGTTTTTTTGTGTGTATACCTCCCTCTTTCTCTCTAACATTATCTCTTCCACCGTTGAATTGTTGATGAAAATGTTAATATAATCGTATATGCTTTAGAAATTACAAGTTGTCTTGCTTTTTTTTTTAATAAGGGAAGCAACTCCTGTTAGATTAAAAGTTAAGAATTCTTTATACGTCGATATATTGTAATTGTAATTTGTCAAAAGTTTTATTAATAGGATTAGGAAAAGAAGCTGTTCACGCGATGAAGCTGTGTTTACAGCATGTGTTCAAAATATCCAGCACAGGCCTCAAGTTATTCTGAGACTTGTCTCTTAGTATTTTCGAAAACCTTCTGGATCTATACGGGAGGTCAAAAAGTAATGCACACCAATTTTTTTCTCGGCTAATAATAAAGATAGGAATATGAAATTTTGCACACTTGGAATATGACATGTTCCAATTATGTGTACCAAATTGCACAGCATTCTGATAAATATTACGCAATCTATGAACCGTTAAAATGGAGCTTGTCAGCAATGTCCGTTACAAACAGCGAATTGTCATAGAATTTCTGGTTGCGGAAAAAGAAACTGTGGCAAACATTCATAAACGACTGTGTGCAGTGTACAAATGTTCTGCAGTCGATAAGAGCACAGTTAGTCACTGGGTTCAGAGAATTAAAGCTGCAGAAAGTGTACGAGTGGAGCTGCATGATTTACCGCGTTCTGGGCGTGTTGCCTCGGCTACCAGCACAGACATGTTAAACCGGGCTGATGCCATTATTCGTAAGGATAGGCGTATCACTAGTCAGCAATTGGCATTGCAGCTTACAGTCAGCAAGGGAAGTGCAATCGCAATTTTTAAAACTCTCGGATATTCAAAGATTTGCGCTCGATGGGTTCCTCGGTGCCTAACAAATGATCACAGAGTTCAAAGGAAAACATTCTGTTCTGAATTGTTGGAGCGTTTCGGTGTTGAAGGAGAAATGTTTTTGTCAAAAATTGTTACCGGTGACGAAACGTGGGCACATTATTATGAGCCTGAAACAAAAATGCAGTCAATGGAATGGCATCATCCGCAGTCACCAAAAAGAAAAAAATTCAAAACATCTCCATCAGCCGGAAAGGTGATGATCACTGTCTTCTGGGACATTGATGGTGTGATTCTTGTTGATGTAATGACAAGAGGTGAGACAATCAACTCGACAGCTTACATCAATACACTGACAAAACTCAAAAATCGGTTCCACAGAGTTCGGCCTAATAATCCATCTGCAGATTTGTTGCTTCAACATGACAATGCACGCCCTCACACAAGTCTGGTAACACGGGAAGCAATCAACAAATTTGGTTGGACTGTACTGCCCCATCCTCCTTACAGCCCTGATCTGGCTCCCTCAGATTTCCATCTGTTTGGACCACTCAAAAAATTCCTGCGTGGGACACACTTTGACAATGATGAGGATGTGATCCGTGCAGTTAAAAAAATGGCTACGCGAGCAGGACAAAACTTGGTACAAACGAGGCATTCATGACCTAGTTTCGCGTTGGCGTAAGGCAATACGCTTGGACGGAGATTATGTTGACAAATAGGTAGTGTAAACGGGATGTTCAGCTACAATCTGTGAAAATTTCACACATTTTGCCCGAATAGTTTCCGAGAAAAAAATTGGTGTGCATTACTTTTTGACCTCCCTACGTATATATCTATCTTTCGTTCGCCTGAAGTGTTGTCTATATCTGCAATGTCGACTCCTGTATAAATGTTACAGTCTTTTGTTATTCTTGCAGTGGCCCATATAATTTTCTCTGTAGTGTTGTATCTGTGGGATATGTGGGATTTTTCTCAGTCTACTATATTGAGTAGCGGCACGGGCGTAATACGGACCACATTACCCCAAAAATCATGTGCTGAAGGTCTGTAAAATTTATGGTCACTAATACCATATTTGACCTTCCAGGCGTGTCGTAAGAGGCGACTAAGGAGCTTGATCGATGGCTTGACAAGCTGTCATTGTAAAAAGTATTGTTATGGAAACAGTGCCATATATTTTAAAGCAGTGATCTCTGCATTATGTGCCACTTTGGCATGCAAGGTTTCTGTTTTTGAGATTGTGGTTCTGCCCTATGTGCCGTCTTCGGCTCGAAAGGACAATAGATAGATAGAATACCATATTCCCTATACGCCACTTGGCGTGACCGGGGCACCTTTTTTTTTTACTATATTCAGTGCAATCTTGAAATATGTGTTCCTCTGTCTGGGGCGCCTGTCCACATGTACATGTAGTTGAGGTGCCGATCTTGAATTTTGTAGACACGTTACTGTAGAGTCAATTGTGTCTTGTTCTAATGCGTATAATGATAACTTGTTCCCATCTATTCATATTATGAAAGGCATCCTGATTTGGAGCATTTGATCTTCTGATTGATTTGATTATCTCTATCTTATGATGGTATGTAACCGGCGCATCTGGTTGTGTGCCTGTTGCACCTTCTTTTGAAAGCTGATCTGCTCTCTAGTTTCCTGGTATTGCATTGTGAGCTGGGAACCACTGCAAGGCAATCCTGTGGTGTTTTGTAGAGTTCAGTCAATAAAGTTTGCAGATGTAGCAACTTTCTGGATTGCAGTGCCTGGAGCACTGATCCTGCATCTGTCAAAAACTTTACAGTATTTGGGCTAAGATTACTGTTCAGCAGTTTTTTCTATTGCCAACTTTATTGCTTGCATTTCTGCATCGTGAGTGTGATAATATTTCCCTGTTGCTATCTTTTCCATATCCCTAGTGTTAATTTTTGGGTATTCTATGTAGACCCCTGCTCCCCCTTTCTTTTCTATATATTGATCGAGTCACTTCACAGAGACATTATAAACACCCTATATAATACTTGTTACTACAAGGTTGATAAACTATTCAGAACTTGATTCTCAATTAAAAAATAAAAAATAATGACTGTCTCTCTATTTTAATGCTTGAGATGTAATTGTCTATCGCTATTTTCATAACAGGATTTTTAGGTGCTTTCATTTTCATATTAGAATTATTAACTGTTTCTGTCTTAACAGTAGACTTTTATAACTGTATCTCTTTTCATACTAAGATTTTAAACAGCTTTTATCTTCATGCTAGTATTTTAAATTGTCTCTCTGGTCATTTTAGGATTTTCAAAAGGTTAACTTTTGATGCTAGAAATATAAACTCTCTCAACTCTTACATTTTAATATCTTTCTATTAATGCTTTTCAATAAAGATTAATGCTGATCAATAAAGACTTTTAAACTGCCACTCTCCAGTGACATGAATTATGTGCAATTGTCTGTCTCCAACTCCTCTCCCTTTTTCTACTACAATTTTGAAATTTCAACTGCATAGTATTTTCCTAATTTTTTTTTTATACCTCTCTCTCACTCTCTAACATTATCTCTTCTAGACTCTACAGTGAAGTGAAGTTTGAAGATTACATATTTAAATGTTGCATAATATTTACAGGCATGGTTCGTTCTAACATATCAAACTTAAATGCAAAAAATTGTTCTACTGTTGAATTGTTGATGAAAATGTTAATAAAAAACTTACATGCTTTAGAAATTAAAAGCTATTTTGCTGTTAGAATAATAGTTAAGAATTCTTTATACGTCGAAATATTGTAAATGTAAATTGTCAAAAGTTTAAATTCTATGCATATTGCTTTTCAAAAAATAGTGTTATCATAAACTCTGCATGTTTTTTTTATAGCTTCTATAAGAAAAGACAATTATTATTGTACCAAACTAAAAGAAATATATCTTTACTAATTTGTAGATGCAAATATAATTTTTTTTTTCTTCAAAAATTAAAAGTTATCTTCCTTAAGTAACAGTAATTTGTGTTATTAATATACATACTACTGCTGTTGGCTGGCTTGTATTGGGTAAAGAAGCTGTTCACACGATGGAGTTGTGTTCACAGCATGAGTTCAAAATATCCACTGCGGGGCCTCAAGATATTCTGAGACATGTCTCTTACTGTTTTCGAAAACCTTCTGGATCTATATATCTATCTATCTTTCTTTCGCCTGAAGTATTGTCTATATCGGCAATGTCGTTTCCTGTATAAATGTTACCGTCTTTTGTCATTCTTACTGTGGTGCATGTAGTCTTGTCTGTAGTGTTGTATTAATGGTATAAGTGGACTTTTCCTTTTTACTATATTCAGTGCATTCTTGAAATATGTGTTCCGCTGTCTGGGGCGCCTGTCCACATGTACATGTAGTTGAGGTGCCGATCTTGAATTTTGTAGACACGTGACTGTGGAGTCAATTATGTCCTGTTCTAATGCGTATAATGATAACTTGTTCCCATATATTCATATTATGAAAGGCATCCTGATTTGTAGCATTTGATCTTCTGATTGATTTGATTATCTGTATCTTATGATGGTATGTAACCAGCACATTTGGTTGTGTGCCTGCCTGCTGTACCTTGTTTTGAAAAATGATTTGCTCTCTAGTTTCCTGGTATTCCATAGTGAGATGGGATCCACTGCAGGGCAATCCTGTGGTGTTTGTAGAGTTCAGTCAATAAAGTTTGCAGATGTAGCAACTTTCTGGATTGCAGTGCCTGGAGAACTGATCCTGCATCTGTCAAAAACTCTACAGGCTGTGGGCTAAGATTACTGTTCAGCAGTTTTTCTATTGCCAACTTTATTGCTTGCATTTCTGTAATTGTGACAATATTTCCCTGTTGCTATCTTATTCATTTGAGATGTAATTGTCTATCTCTGTTTTCATAACAGGATTTTAAGCTGCTTTCATTTTCATATTAGCATTATTAACTGTTTCTGTCTTAACTGTAGACTTTTATAACTGTATCTCTTTTCATACTAAGATTTTAAACAGCTTTTATCTTCATGCTTGTATTTTAAATTGTCTCTCTGGTCATTCTAGGATTTTCAAAAGTTTACTTTTGATGCTAGAAAAAAAAACTCTAGTAACTCCTACAGTTTACTCTATATCTATTACTGCTAGAAATTTAAACTGATTATCTCTCATTCTTCAATCTATATCTAAATGTTTAATATATATAACTGCATCTCTCTTTTTCGATCTTTCTGTCTCTCTATCTCTCTCTCCCTCTCTCTTAATGTTAGACTTTTAAACTGCCACTCTCCCTGTCCAGTGACATGAATTATGTGCAATTGTCTATCTCCAACTCCTCTCCCTTTTTCTACTAGAATTTTGAAATTTCAACTGCATATTATTTTCCTTGTGTTATTGATACCTCTCTCTCTCTCTCTCTAACATTATCTCTTATAGACTCTACTCACCCTCACCCTCACCCTAACCCCTAACCTAACCCTAACCCTCACCCCAGCCCTAACCCTAACCCACACCCTCAACCCAGCCCTAACCCTAACCCCAACCCAAACCCTCACCCTTACCCACACCGTCACCCTCATCCCCACCCCAACCCCAACGCTAACCTTAACCCTCACCCCAACCCCACCCTAATCCTCACCCTCACCTACACCCTAACCCCAACGCTAACCCTAACCCTCACTCTCACCCTAACCCTAACCCCAACCCCTAACCCTCACCCCAACCCCAAACCCTCACCCCAACCCAAAACCCTCACCCCAATCCCAACCCTCGCCCTAAACCCAAACCCTAAACTCTAACCCTAAACCCTAACGGTGACCCTAACCCCAACCCTAACCCTCACCCTAACCCACACCGTCACCCTCATCCCAACCCCAACGCTAACCTTAACCCTCACCCCAACCCCACCCTAACCCCAACGCTAACCCTAACCCTCACTCTCACCCTAACCCTAACCCCAACCCCTAACCCTCACCCCTAACCCTCACCCCAACCCTAACCCTGACCCTAACCCTCACCCCAACCCCAAACCTAACCCAAACCCTCACCCCAACCCAAAACCCTCACCCCAACCCCAACCCTCGCCCTAAACCTAAACCCTAACGGTGACCCTAACCCCAACCCCAACCCTAACCCTAACCCTAACCCTAACCCTACAATGATCTCTGCCTCTCCGTTTGTGACTACTTCTATTTGTTTAGCTGGGATGGTATTTTTAAAAGGTATAAGGATTCCACACTTGTGGCCTTCCCTGTTCTGTCTAAATATTTGGTAGCCCCATAATCATAAATCTATGCTGAGGATTAAGGTGAGTTTCTTGGATGCAGGTAACGTCTATCTCCTCCTCTGCTAGTCTGACTGCCAGGACTTGTTCTTTTTTTTGTGGTATATGCCCTCCGCATTCCAGTGCATTATTCTCAGGTGTTTCTTGAAGTTTTTCTGACCAGTAGTAGTTTCCCTCTGGTCCCATTTTCTGGCTCTCCAAAATGGGTCAGGGTGATCACAAGTAGCTTGGGGTGGATCCCTTCGAGGCATGGAGCCCGGCACTCCACCTGCCTGGGGAGACTCCACAGACAGAGCACCATAATTAAAGTCCGTTAGATCCACTCTGACTAAGTACATGTTAGAACGTTGCACTGTGTTCTGCGCCAATGGCCCAGTGCATCCGATTTCTGCCAGCATTTTATTCAGGTTTGCTTTCCTTAGCATTTGATTGGCCCCAATCCTTCTGCAAGGCAGCAGATTGTCTATTGTGTAGGGGGATTCTGCCCTTAGATGGTCGGCCCTCCGGGGTTTACGAGCACCATCTGCCCGAGCTTTGTGTAGAGTTTTCTCTCTCATAGGTGGTCTGGTCTTCGGAGCTCTTGAGCACCACTTGCCTGTTTGATAGAGGACAGAAAGAGGAGAGAAGCATTGAACCCATGAAGTGGGGATGGATTAGTCCAGACCAGAGCGTGTACCACTACTCGGTGGGTTCTGCGTCTTCACTTACAGGGTTCCATCTACTCCTGGCTCCTTTGTCTGTCCCCTCACCAAGGACCTGTCCAGCTTGGGTGCCCCTGTCAAGAGCTAAGCTCCCGCTGGCATAGCTCCTTGGATCCCGGAATCACACAAGCCCTCCAACCACAACAAGGTGAGCCTACTGCGGAGGGACATGCAGGTTCAGGAACAGCTATCCTCCAGACCTCCGACAGATGGGACATCACTTCCAAAGTAAGGGCCAGTGATGGCAGAACGACAATCATCGAAATAAAAGACGCAGAGCAGCGATACACGTTAGTCAACGTCCACGCACCACCAGCACCAGAACAGCAACCACAATTCTACGAGGACCTCTCACAGCTATTAATAAGGAAGTACACGGGACAGAAGATCATCCTCGGTGGCGACTTCAACTGTGTTCTGTCAAGAAATGATGTTGAGGGTGGCGCATACAATACAAATCGCCCCGACGCACTGTATGACATCATTAGCTGTTTACAGACGCGCAAACCCACAAGGCAAAGAAACGACACACAAAAACACCGCCCACTGCAGAGCAACGCGACTCGACCTTTTCAATGTCCCTTCAGAAACTCTTGTCAGCCGGATTCGAACACCTACACGAAACGCTACACTTCACCGACCACAATGGGGTCCTCCTAGCCATCAACGAGACGATAAGAAGAGAAAAACCAGAATCATCACATTGGAAACTCAACAACACACAACTACACAACAGCGCCTACGTGGATGACTTCCGTTTCCAAGATGGTGGAACTAGTTCACGTTCTCTCGATCGCTGCAGAAGTTGCATTTGGGGTCTAATTAATTTTGGCTCTCCATCGCAATTTTCTGCGTTAAAGTCAAAATGATGTTCTAATTAACACAAATGCGCCGATGAAGCGGAGTAGTACGCACGGCAATATTCATTTTTAACAAATCAAGTGTTGTGAATGCAACCTTCCACCGTCTAGAGTTGATCTGCGGTTTACGTCAATACATTGAGTGCTGTTCAATGACCGTTGTTGGAATTGTCTGATGCAAGTCATTTACATGTTACAACTCATTAATGTAGATTGCTCCGTCAAGTCAGCCGATGTTTTATCTCTTTAGGGAATTTGCACCGTGTTTCGTTCGTTGTAGGCTGCATTCACTAGAGTAATCAGGAATCTATGGGCGCAGCCATTGTTGTGTGTTCTACGTCATCATAATGGCTCATTATATATCCCTAGCCCGGCTATACGCTAATCCTACGGTCAGTTTGATGTGCGACGGGGATAATCCGCCGACTGTGTTTTATATGTTCAGAATTGGAGTAAAAAGCGATGTCCTAACATCAACAAGCGCTGTACATTAAAAAAAAATATGACGATCATCATTTTCAGGAGGACGTGAACTTCCGGTCAATATGGTGGACAGGCGGCAGAAACCATTGAAGGCTATGTATGAAAGTGTTCCTTGTTGCAGTTTCCTCATATTCCAAGTCCGGCTTGTTGCAGGAGCTACTGAGTTAGGTGCACTGTGCACATCGTGAGCTGTGTGTTTCATCCGTTTTTATATGTTTCGATATTTTAATTGTTTACGATGAATGATGGCATCGTATGGCAGGGAAAAGTTGGCTGTGTTCACTTTCTGTGCGGTTTCGCCTTATGTCCTTTGGCGTGTGCTGAAACTGCTATATGATGGAGACTACATCTACCTTTCTTTGTTTGGAAGATGAGTTAGTAATTCGGGTGATTCCACTAGCACGGGCGGTTGAGCAATTTTGGATTTTAATTCGTTTGCAGTGATACCGGGGCCTTCCATAACCAAAGAACCAACGTGGAAGTCACATCGAAGCTTATTCAAATATTCGAAGCTGTACACAAGCGACCAAGAAGCAGATGACATACAAACAGAATGGGAGCTGCTGAAAAGCCAAATACGTAAAACAACGATGGTACTGGCGTCTCATATAAACAGGCACAGGCAGCAAGAAGAAAAAATGCTACAGGAAGCCATCCGTCTGGCAGAACAAGTGGATAAACACGTCCCAAACACCATCCTACTAGAACAAGAACTGGAGCGTCACTACAGATACCAGGGGGCTTTAACACGCGCACACCAAAAAACAAACACCCAGGAGACAGCCAACAAACAATTCGTGGACATAGACCAACACATACAAAGTAGTAGACACATTAAGGAGATCGTAGACTCGGAAGGTAACACACAGACAGAAACAAACATCCAGGAAACATAGAACAACACATACAAAGTAGAAGACACATTAAGGAGATAGTAAACTCGGAAGACAACACACAAACACCAAACATTGCCCAAGCTATCGGGAAGTACTACAGACAGCTGTACACAGAAGAAACACCTCAACCGCACATTCAAGACGAGTACACGAAGCACACCAGACAACTATCGCAAGCGGACAAACAAATACTGGACGCAGAGATAACACTGGCGGACATAACGACCGCGGTGAAATCTATGCAAAAGGATAAGGCACCAAGACCGGACGGATTCACCGCCGAGTTCTATCAACAATTTTCTTCCCGTCTTAGGCCCACTTCTACTGAAGGTGTTTAAGGACTCCTTTGCCAAAGGACACCTACCTCCAAGCCTGAACGAGTCGTACATCTCCTTACTCCGGAAGAACAACACGGAAAAGACGCAACTAACAAACTACAGACCGATATTTGTGCTCAACGTTGACTACAAAATACTCACAAAGACCTTGACGAACAAGCTAAAACCGCTCATGCCATCACTTGTCCACGAAGACCAGCAGTGCAGCATTCAAGGCAGAAACATAACCAGCCACACCCACCTCTTACGAGACATCATCACCTATACACACAGAAGAAACGTTCAATCCTCGATCCTGTCATTAGACCAAAAGAAGGCTTCTGACAGGGTATCGCATTCCTACCTACACAAGACACTGCACAACTGCAACATAGGAGACACCTTTCGATGATGGATCAACATCCTGTACTCCTGACCTGAGAGCAAAGTCCCGGTAAACCACACACTCACGGATTCCTTCACACTAACCAGGTCCGTCAGACAAGGATGCCCCTTTTCTCCGCTGCTCTACGACCTAGTCATAGAGCCACTACTCGAAAAGATAAGACAAGACGACACCATCAGAGGCATTTATATACCAATGGAGGACAACGGACGCTCATGGGTTACGCCGACGTCACCATCATGTTTCTCACAAGCTACCGCTCAATAACAAACATCATCAAAGCATACACAGATTTCGGCAACGGCAGCAGAGCCAAGATCAACGTAAAGAAGTCATCGATCATGGGGAGCGTGGCAGGACAGAAAGGATTTTCCCGTGTAACCCCGAGATATACAAACCCACATGCCACGCTAGTAGTATACAATGTTCCAACTGGTCATTATTGTGGCGCTAAATTAACAAAGATATATAGGGCGGCGCGCGGCGCGCCTTTCGCGCGAAATGTACACGAAAGACAAGGGGAGTTAACCATGACCGCGCGTGTCCGGATGTTGACCTCTAGTCTCGGTGACCCCGGAAGTGACCTGTTTATGTCTGATGTGTGCTGACTTTGGAGCTCTTGATGTACTTAATCGATAGTGATAGGTTAGTAGATTATACATGACCTCGGGGCGGATCGCGTGTCGGCGGGTGACCCCTCGGGGATTATCTCGAGTGTTTTCGGACAGCGTGCTATCGGATCGGGGATTAGTTCGATTCGGTGTGACGCTATCGCGCCAGGTAGACGTTAGAAAATATTTATAGCTTTGTAGTTGGGTGTCTGCTTAACGTTGTACCATAAATGAAGCATAAGGGTGAAACAGTTAGAGATTACTGGTTAGGCTAGCTGGTAGTGTAAATATATTCCTCGGTGTTAGTGGTTCGCTATCTCTCTCTCTCTCTCTCTCTACTATTCCAGCCTAGATTTCCCTCCATTGAAACACTTACTCATTCTCTCCATTTATCCCTATCATCGCGCCTTCCTTCTCTCTCTCTCTCTCTCTCTCTCTCGCTTTCTCCCCTAGCCTCTCTTAGACTTCTAACCTATCACTCCACCCTCCGCCTCTCCCTTTAGCTCCCCCGCCCTCCCTCATATTTTTAGCGTCCCTCCTATTGTAACACTTGATTATTCTCACCATTAATACATAGCATCTCGCTTTCTTTCTCATAGGCTTCTCTCGCTCTCTCTCTCTCTCTCTCTCGCCCTTCTAACCCCTACTAGACTTCTCTCCTACCATTCCACCTTTCTTCTCTCTCTCTCTCTCTCTCTCTCTCTCTCGCTTTCTCCCCTAGCCTCTCTTAGACTTCTAACCTATCACTCCACCCTCCGCCTCTCCCTTTAGCTCCCCCGCCCTCCCTCATATTTTTAGCGTCCCTCCTATTGTAACACTTGATTATTTTCACCATTAATACATAGCATCTCGCTTCTTCCTCATAGGCTTCTCTCGCTCTCTCTCTCTCTCGTTCTTCTAACCCCTACTAGACTTCTCTCCTACCATTCCACCTTTCTTCTCTCTCTCTCTCTCTACCTCGCCTAGCGTCCCGCCTTCATTCGTATTTTTACCTTAACACCAGTGTAACACATTAATAACATTGAATATCAATTACAAAAAGACTTGAAATATCTACTTTTTAAAGAACCAATAAGATAAACATATGAAAAACGAAGGAATAATACACTCGACAACGCTTAACAGACGTACTTTATACACATCACCATTAATACAACTGAAATTCCTTTAATGATAACCTATCACATCGTTATGAGCTAAGAGAAAAACAGAAAAAAAAATTCAACTTACACCGTAAAATATTCCACTACAACACAGACCGCTAGACTGAACAGTACTATGAAAATAAACGTCCGTGAATCAAGCGCTTATAACACGAAGTCTCACATCCGACTAGTTTAATCTTGTAAATAAAAGTTAGGAGACAAGGGCAGAAACCTAGGAGGCAAGGGCAGAAACCTAGGAGGCAAGGGCAGAAACCTAGGAGGCAAGGACAGAAACCTAGGAGGCAAGGACAGAAACCTAGGAGGCAAGGACAGAAACCTAAGAGGCAAGGGCAGAAACCAACGAGGGAAGGTCAGAAACCTAGGAGGCAAGGTCAGAAACCTAGGAGGCAAGGTCAGAAACCTAGGAGGCAAGGTCAGAAACCTAGGAGGCAAGGGCAGAAACCTAGGAGGCAAGGGCAGAAACCTAGGAGGCAAGGACAGAAACCTAGGAGGCATGGTCAGAAACCTAGGAAGGAGGGAAGCGCAGAAACCTAGGAGCAAGGGCAGAAACCTCCTAGAAACCTAAGAGGCAAGGGCAGAAACCTAAGAGGCAAAGACAGAAACCTAGGAGGCAAGGTCAGAAATCTAGGAGGCAAGGGCAGAAACCTAGGAGGCAAGGACAGAAAACTAGGAAGCAAAGGCTGAAAACAAGGAGGGAAGGTCAGAAACCTAGGAGGCAAAGGCAGAAACCTAAGAGGCAAGGGCAGAAACCTAGGAGGCAAGGACAGAAACCTAGGAGGCAAGGACAGAAACCTAGGAGGCAAGGGCAGAAACCTAGAGGCAAGGGCAGAAACCTAAGAGGCAAGGACAGAAAACTAGGAAGCAAAGGCTGTTGGTCAAATCGAAAATATTTTACCCACAGAACACAAAAATGTAGGCTCATACTCAAAAAATCGACCTCAACACCATAAAAAAGGTACTCACATAGTCATACTAGTTAGACACATCGAACAGATAGTTACATCCAAAGTCCCAAAAAGAGTGGCCAAATCACTAACATTTTACCTCCAGAACACAAAAATGTAGGCTCATACTAAAAAAAAGTCGACCTCAAAACCCTAAAAATCTACTCACATAGTCATAATAGTTAGACACATCGAACAGATAGTTACAGCCAAAGCCCCAAAAAGAGTGGCCAAATCACTAATATTTTACCTCCAGAACACAAAAATGTAGGCTCATACTCAAAAAAGCGACCTCAAAACCATAAAAATCTACTCACATAGTCATACTAGTTAGACACATCGAACAGATAGTTACAGCCAAAGTCCCCCCAAAAAAAAGTTTGGTCAAATCGAAATATTTTACCCACAGAACACAAAAATGTAGGCTCATACTAAAAAAATCGACCTCAACACCATAAAAAGGTACTCACATAGTCATACTACTTAGACACAACGAGTAGAAAGTTATATTCAAGGTCCAAAAAACGTTATTTTAGACATCCCCATTGCAAAAAATTACATAAAAAACCACTTTTAGGATTTTACCCCCTTAGCATTTTTGAGGTTTACGCCCATAAAATCGGTAAAAATCGTAAATTTTCACGCTAGGCATACCCCCAAACTTTATTTTAGACATCCCCATTGCAAAAATTTACATAAAAAACCACTTTTAGGATTTTACCCCCCTTATCATTTTTTGAGGGTTACGCCCCTGAAATCGATAAAAATCGTAAATTTAGCACGTTGGCTTACTTAAAACTTTATTTTAGACATCCCCATACCAAAAATTTACTTAAAAATCACTTTTGAAATTGTTACCCCCCTTACCGTTTTTGAGGGTTACGCCCATGAAATCGGTAAAAATCGTAAATTTTCACTCTAGGCATACCCCAAACTTTATTTTAGACATCCCCACACCAAAAATTAACTTAAAAATCACTTTTGAAATTGTAACCCCCCTTACCATTTTTGAGGGTTACGCCCATGGAATCGATAAAAATCGTAAATTTAGCACGTAGGCTTACCTAAAACTTTATTTTAGACATCCCCACACCAAAAATTAACTTAAAAATCACTTTTGAAATTGTTACCCCCCTTAAAATTTTTTAGGGTTACGCCCCTGAAATCGATAAAAAATTGAAATATAACCTCAAGGCATACCTCCCACATAATTTTTGACACCCCTACATATCAAACTCAACAAAAAAACAACAAAAAGCTAGTAGTGTTGGTGGCTGTGAACCCACTCTAAAAGTGCACGGACATGCACCGAAACTGCACCAAAACGGCACGAGAAGTAGTATGTTAGGGTATGTTCACAGCCACCAACACTACTAGCTTTTTGTTGTTTTTTTGTTGAGTTTGATATGTAGGGGTGTGTCTTCCGTTTCCAAGATGGCGGATCTAGTCCACGTCCTCTCGATCGCTGCAGAAAATGCACCCAGGATCTGATTAATTTCGGATCTTCTTTGCACTTTTCTGCGTTAAAGTCAAAACGATGATTTGCTTGATACATCTGTGTCGCTAAGACGAGGTCGTAGGTCGACAACAGTCCGTTTTTGACGAATCAAGTGTTGTGAGTGAGACATTCCACCGTCCAGACTTTATCTGTGCTTTACGTCACATTAGTGCTGTTCAAGACCGTTATTGGGATTCTTTGACGCAAGTTATTTCCACGTTACACATTAATGTAAACTACTTCGTCAGTCGCAGTTTTGTCTCTTTGGGGAAGTTGCTTCGTGTATTGTTCGTCGTAGACTGTTTACACTTGAGTAATCAGACATAAGTCTAAAGGTATCGAGATTATGAGTTTGGCGACATTGTGTCCTACGTCATCGTATTGGTTCCCTAAACCGGCCGTGCGCAAATCTTACGGTCTGCTGTTTGATGTGCAACAAGAATAAATTGACGACTGACTGTGTGTCTATATGTTCGGAATTGGAGTCATCAACGATGGCCTAACATCATCAAGTGCTACGATGATCATCATTTTCGGGAGGACGTGACTTACCGGTATATGGGGATAGGCGGCGGGAACAAATGGAGGCTATGCATGAAATGTGTTCCTTGTTGCAGTTTCCTCATATTACAAGTCGCATGTCTGTGTTAGTCACCTCTAGTGACTCGGGCAGATGGTGCTCGTAAACCTGGGAAGGCCGACCATCTAAGGGCAGAATCCCCCGACAGAAAAGATCAACTGCTGCCTTGCAGGAAGATTGGGGACAATCAAAGGCTAAGGAAAGCAAACCTGAAAAAATGCTGGCTGAAATCGGATGCACTGGGCCACTGGCGCAGAACACAGTGCAACGTATTAACGGGTGTTCAGTCAGAGTGGATCTGACAGACTCTAATTGTGATGTTCTGTCTGTGGGGGCGATCAACACACTTAGCCTGACAGCTGACTTCATATGAGAGTCTGGAATCCTTACTCTGATTGAGTCCTGAACGCAGAGAGAGAGAGAGATATGTAGGGGTGTCAAAAATTATGTGGGAGGTATGCCTTGAGGTTATATTTCAATTTTTTATCGATTTCAGGGGCGTAACCCTAAAAAATTTTAAGGGGGGTAACAATTTCAAAAGTGATTTTTAAGTTAATTTTTGGTGTGGGGATGTCTAAAATAAAGTTTTAGGTAAGCCTACGTGCTAAATTTACGATTTTTATCGATTCCATGGGCGTAACCCTCAAAAATGGTAAGGGGGGTTACAATTTCAAAAGTGATTTTTAAGTTAATTTTTGGTGTGGGGATGTCTAAAATAAAGTTTGGGGTATGCCTAGAGTGAAAATTTACGATTTTTACCGATTTCATGGGCGTAACCCTCAAAAACGGTAAGGGGGGTAACAATTTCAAAAGTGATTTTTAAGTAAATTTTTGGTATGGGGATGTCTAAAATAAAGTTTTAAGTAAGCCAACGTGCTAAATTTACGATTTTTATCGATTTCAGGGGCGTAACCCTCAAAAAATTATAAGGGGGGTAAAATCCTAAAAGTGGTTTTTTATGTAAATTTTTGCAATGGGGATGTCTAAAATAAAGTTTGGGGGTATGCCTAGCGTAAAAATTTACGATTTTTACCGATTTTATGGGCGTAAACCTCAAAAATGCTAAGGGGGTAAAATCCTAAAAGTGGTTTTTTATGTAAATTTTTGCAATGGGGATGTCTAAAATAAGGTTTTTTGGACCTTGAATATAACTTTCTACTCGTTGTGTCTAACTAGTATGACTATGTGAGTACCTTTTTATGGTGTTGAGGTCGATTTTTTTAGTATGAGCCTACATTTTTGTGTTCTGTGGGTAAAATATTTTCGATTTGACCAAACTTTTTTTTGGGGGGGACTTTGGCTGTAACTATCTGTTCGATGTGTCTAACTAGTATGACTATGTGAGTAGATTTTTATGGTTTTGAGGTCGCTTTTTTTAGTATGAGCCTACATTTTTGTGTTCTGGAGGTAAAATGTTAGTGATTTTGCCACTCTTTTTGGGGCTTTCGCTGTAACTATCTGTTCGATGTGTCTAACTATTATGACTATGTGAGTAGATTTTTAGGGTTTTGAGGTCGACTTTTTTTTAGTATAAGCCTACATTTTTGTGTTCTGGAGGTAAAATGTTAGTGATTTGGCCACTCTTTTTGGGACTTTGGATGTAACTATCTGTTCGATGTGTCTAACTAGTATGACTATGTGAGTACCTTTTTTATGGTGTTGAGGTCGATTTTTTGAGTATGAGCCTACATTTTTGTGTTCTGTGGGTAAAATATTTTCGATTTGACCAAACTTTTTTTGGGGTGTGGCTGTAACTATCTGTTCGATGTGTCTAACTATTATGACTATGTGAGTAGATTTTTAGGGTTTTGAGGTAGACATTTTCGCTTATGAGTTTAAAAAATTTTTTTGTGTGTTCTGGAGGTAAAATGTTAGTGATTTGGCCACTCTTTTTGGGACTTTGGATGTAACTATCTGTTCGATGTGTCTAACTAGTATGACTATGTGAGTACCTTTTTATGGTGTTGAGGTCGATTTTTTGAGTATGAGCCTACATTTTTGTGTTCTGTGGGTAAAATATTTTCGATTTGACCAACAGCCTTTGCTTCCTAGTTTTCTGTCCTTGCCTCTTAGGTTTCTGCCCTTGCCTCCTAGGTTTCTGCCCTTGCCTCCTAGGTTTCTGTCCTTGCCTCCTAGGTTTCTGTCCTTGCCTCCTAGGTTTCTGCCCTTGCCTCTTAGGTTTCTGCCCTTGCCTCCTAGGTTTCTGACCTTCCCTCCTTGTTTTCAGCCTTTGCTTCCTAGTTTTCTGTCCTTGCCTCCTAGGTTTCTGCCCTTGCCTCCTAGATTTCTGACCTTGCCTCCTAGGTTTCTGTCTTTGCCTCTTAGGTTTCTGCCCTTGCCTCTTAGGTTTCTAGGAGGTTTCTGCCCTTGCTCCTAGGTTTCTGCCCTTCCCTCCTTCCTAGGTTTCTGACCATGCCTCCTAGGTTTCTGTCCTTGCCTCCTAGGTTTCTGCCCTTGCCTCCTAGGTTTCTGCCCTTGCCTCCTAGGTTTCTGACCTTGCCTCCTAGGTTTCTGACCTTGCCTCCTAGGTTTCTGACCTTGCCTCCTAGGTTTCTGACCTTCCCTCGTTGGTTTCTGCCCTTGCCTCTTAGGTTTCTGTCCTTGCCTCCTAGGTTTCTGTCCTTGCCTCCTAGGTTTCTGTCCTTGCCTCCTAGGTTTCTGCCCTTGCCTCCTAGGTTTCTGCCCTTGCCTCCTAGGTTTCTGTCCTTGTCTCCTAACTTTTATTTACAAGATTAAACTAGTCGGATGTGAGACTTCGTGTTATAAGCGCTTGATTCACGGACGTTTATTTTCATAGTACTGTTCAGTCTAGCGGTCTGTGTTGTAGTGGAATATTTTATGGTGTAAGTTGAATTTTTTTTTCTGTTTTTCTCTTAGCTCATAACGATGTGATAGGTTATCATTAAAGGAATTTCAGTTGTATTAATAGTGATGTGTATAAAGTACGTCTGTTAAGCGTTGTCGAGTGTATTATTCCTTCGTTTTTCATATGTTTATCTTATTGGTTCTTTAAAAAGTAGATATTTCAAGTCTTTTTGTAATTGATATTCAATGTTATTAATGTGTTACACTGGTGTTAAGGTAAAAATACGAATGAAGGCGGAACGCTAGGCGAGGTAGAGAGAGAGAGAGAGAGAGAGAGAGAGAAGAAAGGTGGAATGGTAGGAGAGAAGTCTAGTAGGGGTTAGAAGAACAAGAGAGAGAGAGCGAGAGAGAGAGAGAGAGAGAGAGAGAGAGAGAAGCCTATGAGAAAGAAGGCGAGATGCTATGTATTAATGGTGAAAATAATCAAGTGTTACAATAGGAGGGACGCTAAAAATATGAGGGAGGGCGGGGGAGCTAAAGGGAGAGGCGGAGGGTGGAGTGATAGGTTAGAAGTCTAAGAGAGGCTAGGGGAGAAAGCGAGAGAGAGAGAGAGAGAGAGAAGAAAGGTGGAATGGTAGGAGAGAAGTCTAGTAGGGGTTAGAAGAGCGAGAGAGAGAGAGAGAGAGAGCGAGAGAAGCCTATGAGAAAGAAGGCGAGATGCTATGTATTAATGGTGAGAATAATCAAGTGTTACAATAGGAGGGACGCTAAAAATATGAGGGAGGGCGGGGGAGCTAAAGGGAGAGGCGGAGGGTGGAGTGATAGGTTAGAAGTCTAAGAGAGGCTAGGGGAGAAAGCGAGAGAGAGAGAGAGAGAGAGAGAGAGAGAGAGAGAGAGAGAGAGAGAAGGAAGGCGCGATGATAGGGATAAATGGAGAGAATGAGTAAGTGTTTCAATGGAGGGAAATCTAGGCTGGAATAGTAGAGAGAGAGAGAGAGAGAGAGAGAGAGAGAGAAAGAGAGAGAGAGAGAAAGAGAGAAAGAGAGAGAGAGAGAGAGAGATAGCGAACCACTAACACCGAGGAATATATTTACACTACCAGCTTAGCCTAACCTGTAATCTCTAACTGTTTCACCCTTATGCTTCATTTATGGTACAACGTTAAGCAGACACCCAACTACATAGCTATAAATATTTTCTAACGTCTACCTGGCGCGATAGCGTCACACCGAATCGAACTAATCCCCGATCCGATAGCACGCTGTCCGAAAACACTCGAGATAATCCCGGAGGGGTCACCCGCCGACACGCGATCCGCCCCGAGGTCATGTATAATCTACTAACCTATCACTATCGATTAAGTACATCAAGAGCTCCAAAGTCAGCACACATCAGACATAAACAGGTCACTTCCGGGGTCACCGAGACTAGAGGTCAACATCCGGACACGCGCGGTCATGGTTAACTCCCCTTGTCTTTCGTGTACATTTCGCGCGAAAGGCGCGCCGCCCTATATATCTTTGTTAATTTAGCGCCACAATAATGACCAGTTGGAACATTGTATACTACTCAGGCTGTAACCACAAGAATCACCGACACCCTGCTGAGATACCAACACAAAACATCACCGACACCCTGCTCAGATACCAACACAAAACATCACCGACACCCTGCTGAGATACCAACACAAAACATCACCGACACCCTGCTGAGATACCAACACAAAACATCACCGACACCCTGCTGAGATACCAACACAAAACATCACCGACACCCTGCTGAGATACCAACACAAAACATCACCGACACCCTGCTCAGATACCAACACAAAACATCACCGACACCCTGCTGAGATACCAACACAAAACATCACCGACACCCTGCTGAGATACCAACACAAAACATCACCGACACCCTGCTGAGATACCAACACAAAACATCACCGACACCCTGCTGAGATACCAACACAAAACATCAATCATCTTCGGCAGAAACGTCATCGTCGACAATATCATCATACCCAGGCTACTATACACGACCACCGATCCACTTCGCCACTCACGAATCAACAAAACACTCATCCAAAGGAAATACGACGGGGGAAATCGCTCTTTAAGACATCAACTCCAAAATAAAATCCTTCAGAATCGGCCATGTGGGACGCATCGTTCAACGACCACACAGCTATCCTTTCGCCCATTTCTACATGGTGCTCGGGCTCATCAGGCACACAAAATTCAACAATGTAAGACCACACCATTACGGGACCATGTCTGCTTTCTACAAGTCATACATACAAGCCATACAAGGAAACGAACACATCATGCACCAGACAACAACAAGACCACACCATTACGGGACCATGTCTGCTTTCTACAAGTCATGCATACAAGCCATACAAGGAAACGAACACCTCATGTACCAGACAACAACAATCCCACACCATTACGGGACCATGTCTGCTTTCTACAAGTCATGCATACAAGCCATACAAGGAAACGAACACCTCATGCACCAGACAACAACAAGACCACACCATTACGGGACCATGTCTGCTTTCTACAAGTCATGCATACAAGCCATACAAGGAAACGAACACCTCATGTACCAGACAACAACAAGACCACACCATTACGGGACCATGTCTGCTTTCTACAAGTCATACATACAAGCCATACAAGGAAACGAACACCTCATGTACCAGACAACAACAAGACCACACCATTACGGGACCATGTCTGCTTTCTACAAGTCATACATACAAGCCATACAAGGAAACGAACACGTCATGCACCAGACAACAAACCCACACCATTACGGGACCATGTCTACTTTCTACAAGTCGTACATACAAGCCATACAAGGAAACGAACACCTCATGCACCAGACAACCAAATACATATACCAACAATAAATACAACAAGCCCCACCACTACAACGAAGGATCAAATAAGGTTACACACACAACATCCAAAACTACAGCGGCACGTTCCAGAACCTGCACAACCTACTAGTCACTCCAAATGAGAGAGAAGTCGCATTTAGACTTCTGTTTAATACTACGCCACTGGAACAAAGAGGAAAATGCCAAATGTGCAACACAAACACAAAAGAGAACGAAGAACACCTATACTATTAATGCCCAACCATCACAGCAGCAATCCACAAACCTAATGACACGCTGCAAACATACACCAAACACAAAGTAGACATACACAGAGCGATAATGCTCAGCACGATACCAAACACGACACCAGAACAATTGAATGTCACACTACTTTCATATTTTAGATATCTAGTATGGGTCTGACCAAATACAGAGATCGAATGTTTCAATCAGAAATTCTCTGACCTATATATGAAAACACAACTGTCCATTTGAGAGAGAATGCGAGTGTCAATGAAGGCAGAAATCCCCCCCCCCCCCCCCCCAACCTAGCTTTAAAAAAAGCCAATGCCCGGGCTATCCACGAAGATGAAACGATTTAATGAAATAAATCTCCTGACACTTCTTCATAGCAAGGCAGGAGGAAATATAAATCACTGATTGGAGAACAAGGAGAGAAGTTAGGAGATAAGAGAAGTGCGGAGTAAGAGAAGTGCGGAGTAAGAGATGAGAGAAGTTAGAGTATGAGATGAGAGAAGTTAGGAGTATGAGATGAGAGAAGTTAGGAGTAAGAGATGAGAGAATTTAGGAGTAAATGAAGTGCGTAGTAAGAGATGAGAGAAGGTAAGAGAAGAGACAAGTTAGGAGATAGAAGTTAGGAGTAAGAGAAGTGCGGAGTAAGAGATGAGAGAAGGTAAGAGATGAGAGAAGTTAGGAGTAAGAGAAGTGCAGAGTAAGAGATGAGAGAAGTTAGGAAATAAGAGTAGTTAGGAGTAAGAGATGTGAGAAGTTAGGAGATAAGAGAAGTTAGGAGTAAGAGATGAGAGAAGTTAGGAGTAAGAGATGTGTGAAGTTAGGAGTAAGAGAAGTGAGGAGTAAGAGATGTGTGAAGTTAGGAGTAAGAGAAGTGCGGAGTAAGAGATGAGAGAAGTTAGGAGTTACGAGAAGCGCGGAGTAAGAGATGTTAGGAGATAAGAGAAGTGCGGAGTAAGAGATGAGAGAAGTTAGGAGTTACGAGAAGCGCGGAGTAAGAGATGTTGGGAGATAAGAGAAGTGCCGAGTAAGAGATGAGAGAAGTTAGGAGTAAGAGAAGTGCGGAGTAAGAGATGAGAGAAGTTAGGAGTAAGAGAAATGCGGAGATGAGTTTAGATTATTAGAGAGCAGACTACTGCTAGAAGAGAAAGGCAGTCCCGCCTTCAGAGGATAGGACTACCACGACTACTCCTTATACTACTGTATGTGGACGGCCACGACTACTCCTTATACTACTGTATGTGGACGGCCACGACTACTCCTTATACTACTGTATGTGGACGGCCACGACTACTCCTTATACTACCGCTATGTGGACGGCCACGACTACTCCTTATACTACTGTATGTGGACGGCCACGACTACTCCTTATACTACTGTATGTGGACGGCCACGACTACTCCTTATACTACTGTATGTGGACGGCCACGACTACTCCTTATACTACTGTATGTGGACGGCCACGACTACTCCTAATACTACTGTATGTGGACGGCCACGACTACTCCTTATACTACTGTATGTGGACGGCCAAGACTACTCCTTATACTACTGTATGTGGACGGCCATGACTACTCCTTATACTACTGTATGTGGTCGGCCACGACTACTCCTTATACTACTGTATGTGGACGGCCACGACTACTCCTTATACTACTGTATGTGGACGGCCACGACTACTCATACTACTGTATGTGGACGGCCACGACTACTCCTTATACTACTGTATGTGGACGGCCACGACTACTCCTTATACTACTGTATGTGGACGGCCACGACTACTCCTTATACTACTGTATGTGGACGGCCATGACTACTCCTTATACTACTGTATGTGGACGGCCACGACTACTCCTTATACTACTGTATGTGGACGGCCACGACTACTCATACTACTACTGTATGTGGACGGCCATGACTACTCCTTATACTACTGTATGTGGACGGCCATGACTACTCCTTATACTACCGCTATGTGGACGGCCATGACTACTCCTTATACTACCGCTATGTGGACGGCCACGACTACTCCTTATACTACTGTATGTGGACGGCCACGACTACTCCTTATACTACTGTATGTGGACGGCCACGACTACTCCTTATACTACCGCTATGTGGACGGCCACGACTACTCCTTATACTACCGCTATGTGGACGGCCACGACTACTCCTTATACTACCGCTATGTGGACGGCCACGACTACTCCTTATACTACCGCTATGTGGATGGCCACGACTACTCCTTATACTACCGCTATGTGGACGGCCACGACTACTCCTTATACTACCGCTATGTGGACGGCCACGACTACTCCTTATACTACTGTATGTGGACGGCCACGACTACTCCTTATACTACCGCTATGTGGACGGCCACGACTACTCCTTATACTACTGTATGTGGACGGCCACGACTACTCCTTATACTACCGCTATGTGGACGGCCACGACTACTCCTTATACTACTGTATGTGGACGGCCACGACTACTCCTTATACTACCGCTATGTGGACGGCCACGACTACTCCTTATACTACTGTATGTGGACGGCCACGACTACTCCTTATACTACTGTATGTGGACGGCCACGACTACTCCTTATACTACCGCTATGTGGATGGCCACGACTACTGCTTATACTACCGCTATGTCGACGGCCACGACTACTCCTTATACTACTGTATGTGGACGGCCACGACTACTCCTTATACTACCGCTATGTGGACGGCCAAGACTACTCCTTATACTACCGCTATGTCGACGGCCACGACTACTCCTTATACTACTGTATGTGGACGGCCACGACTACTCCTTATACTACTGTATGTGGACGGCCACGACTACTCCTTATACTACTGTATGTGGATGGCCACGACTACTCCTTATACTACCGCTATGTGGATGGCCACGACTACTCCTTATACTACCGCTATGTGGATGGCCACGACTACTCCTTATACTACCGCTATGTGGATGGCCACGACTACTCCTTATACTACCGCTATGTGGATGGCCACGACTACTCCTTATACTACCGCTATGTGGATGGCCACGACTACTCCTTATACTACCGCTATGTGGATGGCCACGACTACTCCTTATACTACCGCTATGTGGATGGCCACGACTACTCCTTATACTACTGTATGTGGATGGCCACGACTACTGCTTATACTACCGCTATGTGGATGGCCACGACTACTCCTTATACTACTGTATGTGGACGGCCACGACTACTCCTTATACTACCGCTATGTCGACGGCCACGACTACTCCTTATACTACCGCTATGTGGATGGCCACGACTACTCCTTATACTACTGTATGTGGATGGCCACGACTACTCCTTATACTACTGTATGTGGACGGCCACGACTACTCCTTATACTACTGTATGTGGACGGCCACGACTACTCCTTATACTACCGCTATGTGGACGGCCACGACTACTCCTTATACTACCGCTATGTGGACGGCCACGACTACTCCTTATACTACCGCTATGTGGATGGCCACGACTACTGCTTATACTACCGCTATGTGGACGGCCACGACTACTCCTTATACTACCGCTATGTGGATGGCCACGACTACTGCTTATACTACAGCTATGTGGATGGCCACGACTACTCCTTATACTACCGCTATGTGGATGGCCACGACTACTCCTTATACTACAGCTATGTGGATGGCCACGACTACTGCTTATACTACCGCTATGTGGACGGCCACGACTACTCCTTATACTACCGCTATGTGGATGGCCACGACTACTGCTTATACTACAGCTATGTGGATGGCCACGACTACTCCTTATACTACCGCTATGTGGACGGCCACGACTACTGCTTATACTACCGCTATGTGGACGGCCACGACTACTGCTTATACTACAGCTATGTGGATGACCACGACTACTCCTTATACTACCGCTATGTGGACGGCCACGACTACTGCTTATACTACCGCTATGTGGACGGCCACGACTACTCCTTATACTACCGCTATGTGGACGGCCACGACTACTCCTTATACTACCGCTATGTGGACGGCCACGACTACTCCTTATACTACCGCTATGTGGACGGCACGAGAACTGTGAGAGAAGCAGACGTTAGAATGAGCGGAAAGCTCAGGCAGAAGGCAATCAAGTCAATGAGAGAAGTCATAGAGAGAAATGTAGATGCTGGAAGGGTACTACCCTAATAGTGGACAATTAGAATGTTCAGACAATTACCAGGAAGGGATTAATCAGTGCATCATTCTATACTTGGTGGCAGGGCATGTTACTACACATGTCCTATATTGTGATATTAAAACTGCTTTTGAATTGTGACAGAGGTTCTGGTGAACTATGACATTAGAAATGCTTTTGAATTGTGACAGAGGTTCTGGTGAACTATGACATTAGAAATGCTTTTGAATTGTGACAGAGGTTCTGGTGAACTATGACATTAGAAATGCTTTTGAATTGTGACAGAGGTTCTGGTGAACTATGACATTAGAAATGCTTTTGAATTGTGACAGAGGTTCTGGTGAACTGTGACATTAAAAATGCTTTTGAATTGTGACAGAGGTTCTGGTGAACTATGACATTAGAAATGCTTTTGAATTGTGACAGAGGTTCTGGTGAACTATGACATTAGAAATGCTTTTGAATTGTGACAGAGGTTCTGGTGAACTATGACATTAGAAATGCTTTTGAATTGTGACAGAGGTTCTGGTGAACTATGACATTAGAAATGCTTTTGAATTGTGACAGAGGTTCTGGTGAACTATGACATTAGAAATGCTTTTGGATTTGTGATATTAGAGATGATTAGAAATGCTTGTGAAGTGTGATAGAAATTCTTGTAGATAGTGACCTAATAGGCTCATGTGAACTGTGACATTAGAAATGCTCGTGAAGTGTGATAGAAATTCTTGTAGATAGTGACCTAATAGGCTCATGTGAACTGTGACATTAGAAATGTTTGGTGAAGTGTGATAGAAATTCTTGTAGATTGTGGCCTAATAGGCTCATGTGAACTGTGACATTAGAAATGCTCGTGAAGTGTGATAGAAATTCTTGTAGATTGTGACCTAATAGGCTCATGTGAACTGTGACATTAGAAATGCTCGTGAAGTGTGATAGAAATTCTTGTAGATTGTGGCCTAATAGGCTCGTGTGAACTGTGACATTAGAAATGTTTGGTAGAAGACAATGGAAAGATGGACAGAATATATCAGTCAACACTATGATGATGAAAGACCAGAATTAAACAATTCAAATGAAGACACAGGACCACCAATAATGCAGAGTGAAGTGGAGGACGCAATTCAACACATGAAAAGAGGCAAAGCTCCAGGTCCTGACAATATAACAATCGAAGAGATAAATGCATTAGGAGAGCTGGGAGTACAAGTCATAACAAAATTACTCAATGACATATATAACACTGGACACATACCCGAGGATCTACTAAAATCTATCTTTGTAGCCATACCGAAGAAGTCAGGCGCCACTGATTGTGAAGACCATCACACTATTAGTCTCATGAGCCATATGACTAAAATATTACTAAGAATAATCATGAGACGTGTATTGGAACAAAATAAAACCAGAAATAAGTGAGGAACAATGTGGATTTGTGGAAGGAAAGGGCACCAATAATGCAATATACATCTTAAGGACATTGATAGAAGATCTATAGAGGTAAAGAAAGATCTATATATGTGCTTTATAGACTACACGGAAGCATTTGACAAAGTAAAGCATGTGGAAATAATCAATATGCTGGAGAAATTAAACATGGATGGCAAGGATCTGCGAATCATAAAAAACATGTACTGACAACAAACAGCAGCTATACGAATTAACAACCAAACAGGACAATTCCAATATATAAAACAAGGAGTCAGACAAGGCTGTGTTCTGTCACCGGATTTGTTTTCACTTTACAGCGAATATATTATGAGATCAATAGTAGATAAAAAAGGAATTGAAGTCAACGGTCACAACATAAATAATTTGCGATATGCGGATGACACAGTCTTAATAGCAGAGACAGAGAATAAACTACAAGAAATGATAGATATAATAGTAAAAGAAAGCAACAAGAAAGGTCTCAGTCTGAATAGTAAGAAAACAGAAGTAATGGTTATATCGAAGAAACAATCATCACCATCATCCAGCATAAAAATAAACGAGACAAATCTGAAACAAGTGGAGAGCGTCAAATACTTGGGCACAATAATAACATCAGATGGAAGATGCACCACAGAAATAAAAAGCAGAATAGCTCAGGCCAAAATAGCATTTCAGAAAATGAAAAATATCTTATGCAACAAATCTATGTCAATAAAAATGAGAAAGAGAGTTCATCGGTGCTATATAGAACCAATTCTGACCTATGGAAGCGAATCATGGACAGTAGACAAACAAATGAAAAGATGATTAGAGGCCACAGAGATGGGATTTCTCAGAAGAATTTTGAAAGTTCCCTGGACAGATAAAAAGACCAATGAGGAAGTTCTCAAAGAGGCCAACACAAAAAGGGAGCTCCTAAAAAACATCAGAAAGAAGCAATCAACATTTTTTGGGCACATCATGAGAAGAGGAAAGTTGGAATACTTGGTTACAACTGGCAAAATAAAAGGAAAGAGAGAGATCGTGGACGACAAAGAGAGAAAATACTGGATAGCTTGGTGTCATGGCATGGAAAACAGTCAACAACAGAACTGATACGATGCACTGTAGATAGAAGATTGTGGAGGGACATGATCGCCTACGCCAACTGGCATGGTACATGATGATGATGATGAAATGTGACATTAGAAATACTTGTGAAGTGTGATAGAAATTCTTGTAGATTGTGACCTAATAGGCTCATGTGAACTGTGACATTAGAAATATATGTGAACTGTGACATTAGAAATACATGTGAACTGTGACATTAGAAATGCTCAGTGAAGTGTGATAGAAATTCTTGTAGATTGTGACCTAATAGGCTCATGTGAACTGTGACATTAGAAATGCTCGGTGAAGTGTGATAGAAATTCTTGTAGATTGTGACCTAATAGGCTCATGTGAACTGTGACATTAGAAATGCTCGTGAAGTGTGATAGAAATTCTTGTAGATTGTGGCCTAATAGGCTCATGTGAACTGTGACATTAGAAATGCTCGGTGAAGTGTGATAGAAATTCTTGTAGATTGTGACCTAATAGGCTCATGTGAACTGTGACATTAGAAATGCTCGGTGAAGTGTGATAGAAATTCTTGTAGATTGTGGCCTAATAGGCTCATGTGAACTGTGACATTAGAAATGTTTGGTGAAGTGTGATAGAAATTCTTGTAGATTGTGACCTAATAGGCTCATGTGAACTGTGACATTAGAAATGCTCGGTGAAGTGTGATAGAAATTCTTGTAGATTGTGGCCTAATAGGCTCATGTGAACTGTGACATTAGAAATGCTCGGTGAAGTGTGATAGAATTTCTTGTAGATTGTGGCCTAATAGGCTCATGTGAACTGTGACATTAGAAATGCTTGGTGAAGTGTGATAGAATTTCTTGTAGATTGTGGCCTAATAGGCTCGTGTGAACTGTGACATTAGAAATGCTCGGTGAAGTGTGATAGAATTTCTTGTAGATTGTGGCCTAATAGGCTCATGTGAACTGTGACATTTGAAATGCTCGTGAAGTGTGATAGAAATTCTTATAGATTGTGGCCTAATAGGCTCATGTGAACTGTGACATTTGAAATGCTCGTGAAGTGTGATAGAAATTCTTATAGATTGTGGCCTAATAGGCTCATGTGAACTGTGACATTAGAAATACATGTGAACTGTGACATTAGAAATACATGTGAACTGTGACATTAGAAATGTTTGTGAAGTGTGATAGAAATTCTTATAGATTGTGGCCTGATAGGCTCATGTGAACTGTGACGATAGAAATACATGTGAACTGTGACATTAGAAATGCTCGTGAGGTGTGATAGAAATTCTTATAGATTGTGGCCTGATAGGCTCATGTGAACTGTGAAACTTTTTTCCAGCACCAGAGTTGTGATCCTTGAGAGAACTGTAGCATTTTTACATATTTTCTTGATATCGTGAGAATGAAGTGAATTGTATAGATCACCAATCACCAGAGAAGAGGTTACAAGTGTTGACATTTGTGTCTGCTAGAGTTTGACAAAATCAACCATGTTTTTACACGATGGACACGGTTTTGTAATTTGGCTGTTCAGTGAAATGAAAGACTTAATTCTGTCTATAAGCTAACATAACAGCTCTAAGTTAACAATACAGCTCTAAGTTAACAATACAGCTGTAAGTTAACAATACAGCTCTAAGTTAACAATACAGCTGTAAGTTAACAATACAGCTCTAAGTTAACAATACAGCTCTAAGTTAACAATACAGCTCTAAGTTAACAATACAGCTCTAAGTTAACAATAAAGCTCTAAGTTAACAATAAAGTTCTAAGTTAACAATAAAGTTCTAAGTTAACAATAAAGTTCTAAGTTAACAATAAAGCTCTAAGTTAACAATAAAGTTCTAAGTTAACAATAAAGTTCTAAGTTAACAATAAATCTCTAAGTTAACAATAAATCTCTAAGTTAACAATAAATCTCTAAGTTAACAATAAAGCTGTAAGTTAACAATAAATCTCTAAGTTAACAATAAAGCTGTAAGTTAACAATAAATCTCTAAGTTAACAATACAGCTGTAAGTTAACAATAAAGCTGTAAGTTAACAATAAATCTCTAAGTTAACAATAAATCTCTAAGTTAACAATAAATCTCTAAGTTAACAATAAATCTCTAAGTTAACAATAAAGCTGTAAGTTAACAATAAATCTCTAAGTTAACAATAAATCTCTAAGTTAACAATAAATCTCTAAGTTAACAATACAGCTGTAAGTTAACAATACAGCTGTAAGTTAACAATAAAGCTCTAAGTTAACAATAAAGCTCTAAGTTAACAATAAAGCTCTAAGTTAACAATAAATCTCTAAGTTAACAATAAATCTCTAAGTTAACAATAAAGTTCTAAGTTAACAATAAAGTTCTATGTTAACAATACAGCTCTCTCTAAGTTAACAATATAGTTCTAATTTAACAATACAGCTGTAAGTTAACAATACAGCTGTAAGTTAACAATACAGCTGTAAGTTAACAATAAAGCTGTAAGTTAACAATACAGCTCTAAGTTAACAATAAAGCTCTAAGTTAACAATAAAGCTCTAAGTTAACAATAAAGCTCTAAGTTAACAATAAAGCTCTAAGTTAACAATAAAGCTCTAAGTTAACAATAAAGTTCTAAGTTAACAATAAAGCTCTAAGTTAACAATAAAGCTCTAAGTTAACAATAAAGCTCTAAGCTAACAATAAAGCTCTAAGTTAACAATAATGTTCTAAGTTAACAATAACGCTCTAAGTTAACAATAAAGTTCTAAGTTAACAATAAAGTTCTAAGTTAACAATAAAGTTCTAAGTTAACAATAAAGAATTCCACAAGAAGACAACATCATTTCTGTTATATATAAATGACCAAACAACAATCATACACAAAAGTAACATCTATAAATGACCAAACAACAATCATACACAAAAGTAACATCTATAAATGACCAATCAACAATCATACACAAAAGTAACATCTATAAATGACCAAACAACAATCATACACAAAAGTAACATCTATAAATGACCAAACAACAATCATACACAAAAGTAACATCTATAAATGACCAAAAACAGAACAGAAAATTGAAGCCTTTGAAATGTGGATTTATAGAAGAATAGGTAGAATTGGATGGAAACAAAAGATAACAAACGATGAAGTTTTAAAACAACTGAAAATAAAAAGAGAACTACTAAATACAATTAAGACAAGACAAATGAAATTTTTGGGGCATGTTAAAAGACACAACAGCCTACTAAAAGTAATATTGGAAGGAAAAATACAAGGTAAAAGAGGCAGAGGCAGACCAAGACTAACATGGACGAGTAACATCAAAAGATGGTAAAGTCAATCTATGACAGCCTGCACCATCAAAGCAAGAAACAGAATAGAATGGCGATCCATGGTAGCCAACCTTCGTTGCGGAGAAGGCACACGATGATGATGATGATGATGATGATGATGATAAATGACCAAATAACAATCATACACAAAAGTAACATCTACAAATGACCAAACAACAATCATACACAAAAGTAACATCTACAAATGACCAAACAACAATCATACACAAAAGTACCATCTACAAATGACCAAACAGAAATCATACACAAAAGTAACATCTACAAATGACCAAACAACAATCATACACAAAAGTACCATCTACAAATGACCAAACAACAATCATACACAAAAGTACCACCTATTAATGACCAAAAAAATCATTCTCAAAGGAAGTGTCTATAAATGACCAAACAATCATACACAAAGTACTATCTATAAATGACCAAATAATCATACACAAAAGTACCATCTATAAATGACCAAACAACAATCATACACAAAGTACCATCTTTAAATGACCAAACAACAATCATACACAAAGTACCATCTATAAATGACCAAACAACAATCATACACAAAAGTACCACCTATTAATGACCAAAAAAATTATACACAAAGGAAGTGTCTATAAATGACCAAACATACACAAAATTACCATCTATAAATGACCAAACAGTCATACACAAAAGTACCATCTATAAATGACCAAACATACACAAAAGTACCATCTATAAATGACCAAACATACACAAAAGTACCATCTATAAATGACCAAACATACACAAAAGTACCATCTATAAATGACCAATCATACACAAAAGTACCATCTATAAATGACCAAACATACACAAAAGTACCATCTATAAATGACCAAACATATACAAAAGTGCCATCTATAAATGACCAAACATACACAAAAGTACCATCTATAAATGACCAAACAT
Organism: Megaustenia siamemsis; assembly: GCA_032433765.1. Lineage (NCBI taxonomy): Eukaryota > Metazoa > Mollusca > Gastropoda > Stylommatophora > Ariophantidae > Megaustenia > Megaustenia siamemsis. The sequence goes on from JAVIAB010000159.1 coordinate 49,957,558, forward strand.
ACACAAAAGTACCGTCTATAAATGATCAAACAACAATCATTCACAAAAGTACCGTCTATAAATTACTTTTATTACTTCTGTCAAACACTGAAGCCTCAGTCACAAAAAACTTATCAAGTTCCATTTATTGTGAAGCACTAAAGTACCCTTTACAAAAAACTTATCAAGTTCCATTTATTGTGAAGCACTAAAGTACCCTTTACAAAAAAATTATCAAATTCCATTTATTGTGAAGCACTAAAGTACCCTTTACAAAAAACTTATCAAGTTCCATTTATTGTGAAGCACTAAAGTACCCTTTACAAAAAACTTATCAAGTTCCATTTAATGTGAAGCACTAAAGTACCCTTTACAAAAAACTTATCAAGTTCCATTTATTGTGAAGCACTAAAGTACCCTTTACAAAAAATTATCAAATTCCATTTATTGTGAAGCACTAAAGTACCCTTTACAAAAAACTTATCAAGTTCCATTTATTGTGAAGCACTAAAGTACCCTTTACAAAAAACTTATCAAGTTCCATTTATTGTGAAGCACTAAAGTACCCTTTACAAAAAACTTATCAAGTTCCATTTATTGTGAAGCACTAAAGTACCCTTTACAAAAAAATTATCAAATTCCATTTATTGTGAAGCACTAAAGTACCCTTTACAAAAAAATTATCAAGTTCTTTTTATTGTGAAGCGCTAAAGTACCCTTTACAAAAGACTTATCAAGTTCCATTTATTGTGAAGCACTAAAGTACCCTTACAAAAAAATTATCAAGTTCCATTTATTGTGAAGCACTAAAGTACCCTTACAAAAAAATTATCAAGTTCCATTTATTGTGAAGCACCAAAGTACCCTTTACATACAATTTATCAAGTTCCATTTATTGTGAAGCATTAAAGTGCTCTTTACATACAATTTATCAAGTTCCATTTATTGTGAAGCATTAAAGTACCCTTTACAAACAACTTATCAAATTCCATTTATTATGAAGCACTAAAGTACCCTTTACAAGCAATCATGAAAACATGGTATGAGTGTATATCTCCAGCATTGAAACAGCAAGTAATAGACAAATATAAATGTATCTACCCTGTCAAGCAACAAAATCCAGACTATAAATGAACATTTTGGTTTTCCAACCAAAGATCTGCCCATCTTGCTATGGGCAGGTTGATTGGTTACCCAACAAGCCGCCATCATGAAAATATTCATTGTTGTTCAAACAGAAATCTGGACATTTAGATAGCAAAGATAACAAACAGAAATCTGGAGATTTAGATAGCAAAGATAAAAACAGAAATCTTGACTTTTAGATAGCAAAGATCAAAAACAGAAATCTTGACTTTTAGATAGCAAAGATCAAAAACAGAAATCTTGACTTTTAGATAGCAAAGATCAAAAACAGAAATCTTGACTTTTAGATAGCAAAGATCAAAAACAGAAATCTTGACTTTTAGATAGCAAAGATCAAAAACAGAAATCTTGACTTTTAGATAGCAAAGAAGGAAAAACAAAGCTCACGGTTATCAAATCAATTGTATTATCTCCCCTTGAATGTGAGAACAGGAAACCAACTCAAGAAATAGAAAATAAACTGGATGTGTTTGAGAACAAATATCTGAGTACTTGGTACACCATGGGATGAGTTCATGGCTAGTGCAGGAATAAGGGAAGTAGCAAAGCTTCCATATATATCCTCTATAATCAATGGAAGATGGTGGTCATACGTTGGTCATGTGTTGGTCATGTGATGAGAAGAGACAACAAGAGAAGAAGGTGGTCATATGTTGGTCATTTGATGAGAAGAGACAACAAGAAGGTGGTCATATGTTGGTCATGTGATGAGAAGAGACAAGATGAGAAGAAGGTGGCCATATGTTGGTCATGTGATGAGAAGAGACAACAAGAAGGTGGTAATATGTTGGTCATGTGATGAGAAGAGACAAGAGAAGAAAGTGGTCATATGTTGGTCATACGATGAGAAGAGACAACAAGAGAAGAAAGTGGTCATATGTTGGCCATGTGATGAGAAGAGACAACAAGAGAAGACAGTGGTCATATGTTAGCCATGTGATGAGAAGAGACAACAAGAGAAGACAGTGGTCATATGTTGGTCATACGATGAGAAGAGACAACAAGAGAAGAAGGTGGTCATATGTTGGCCATGTGATGAGAAGAGACAACAAGAGAAGACAGTGGTCATATGTTGGTCATGTGATGAGAAGAGACAACAAGAGAAGACAGTGGTCATATGTTAGCCATGTGATGAGAAGAGACAACAAGAGAAGACAGTGGTCATATGTTGGTCATACGATGAGAAGAGACAACAAGAGAAGAAGGTGGTCATATGTTGGCCATGTGATGAGAAGAGACAACAAAAGAAGAAGGTGGTCATATGTTGGCCATGTGATGAGAAAAGACAACAAGAGAAGACAGTGGTCATATGTTGGACATATATAAATGACCATTCAAAAATATTAATTTGTCTCTCGTGTCAAGTAATAAAGTCCCACCCATAAATGAGCATTCAAAAACATAAATGTATCTCCCATGTCTAATAATAAAGTCCCACTTATAAATGGATTATTCAAAACAATTATTTTATCTCTCATGTCAATTAATAAAGTCCTACTTATAAAGCTCTAAATCAAGTAATAAAGTCCTACTTATAAAGCTCTAAATCAAGTAATAAAGTCCCATTAAGAAATTTCCATTCAAAAACATTCCCTCATATACTCATCTCTGAGATCATTTCTCCTATTCTTCTTTTCTCAAAGTCTCCATGGACTTCCTGTCAATCTTGACAGATAGGAGACAGGGAACAATTGAGGCACGGTCTGAAAAGTGTTCCTTGTTCCAGTTTCCTCATATTCCAAGTCCGGTTTGCTGATGGAGCTAATGAGTAGTTCACTGTGCACACCATGAGCTGTGTATTTAATCTGGATGGTGTTTCTATATTCAGATTGCTTACAATGATTGATGATATTGTATGATGAAGGACAGTTCAGATGCGTTCACTGACGGTGCTATAATACGCCTTGTGTCTTTTGATGTGGGCTGTGTTTGCTACGATGGCAAATGCCATTCTTTGTTTAGATATTCGATGAGATGCTAATTCAGATGATTTCACTGGCACGGGTGGTTGAGCAATTATGGATTTCCATTCATGTGCAGTGATACCTGGGCCATCGAATAACCATATCCATAACCAAAGTCTCCATTCTCTCTGAGAACTGTGCATGCTCTACATAGTTCAGGTGAAGGTTAATGACAAGGTCACTCTGATTAAGCAGTGATGGTCAAAGTGAAGGTCAGACATATATTAACAAGGTCATTCTGATTAAGCAGTGAAGGTCACACATATATCAACAAGGTCATTCTGATTAAGCAGTGATGGTCAAAGTGAAGGTCACAAGTGTATTAACAAGGTCATTCTGATTAAGCAGTGATGGTCAAAGTGAAGGTCAGACATATATTAACAAGGTCATTCTGATTAAGCAGTGAAGGTCGCACATATATCAACAAGGTCATTCTGATTAAGCAGTGATGGTCAAAGTGAAGGTCACAAGTGTATTAACAAGGTCATTCTGATTAAGCAGTGATGGTCAAAGTGAAGGTCAGACATATATTAACAAGGTCATTCTGATTAAGCAGTGAAGGTCGCACATATATTAACAAAGTCATTCTGATTAAGCAGTGATGGTCAAAGTGAAGGTCACACATATATTAACAAGGTCATTCTGATTAAGCAGTGAAGGTCGCACATATATTAACAAAGTCATTCTGATTAAGCAGTGATGGTCAAAGTGAAGGTCACACATATATTAACAAGGTCATTCTGATTAAGCAGTGAAGGTCGCACATATATTAACAAGGTCATTCTGATTAAGCAGTGATGGTCAAAGTGAAGGTCACACGTATATTAACAAGGTCATTCTGATTAAGCAGTGATGGTCAAAGTGAAGGTCACACGTATATTAACAAGGTCATTCTGATTAAGCAGTGGCAGGTGAAGTGAAGGTCAGACATATATTACAAGGTCATCCTGATTATGCAGCAGCAGGTGAAGTGAAGATCTTCAGGAATCACAAGCGGTTCCTGGAGTTATGAAGCAGCTCTCTGGAGATGATCAGTCTCTGAATCTGAGCTGTTCCCTCATAGATCTGGGGGACAGTGGGAACATGAAACATAACATGAGGAGAGTGGCAACTTTGGGAGAGTGGGAACTTGGGGGAGTGGGGACTTGGGGAAGAGTGGCAACTGGGGGAAGAGTGGCAAGGTGGGGGAGAGTGGCAACTTGGGGGAGAGTAGCAACTTAGGGGAGAGTGACAACTGGGGGAAGAGTGGCAAGGTGGGGGAGAGTGGTAACTGGGGGAAGAGTGGTAACTGGTAGAAGAGTGGCAACTGGTAGAGAGTGGCAACTGGGGAAAAGTGGCAACTGGTAGAAGTGTGGCAACTGGGGGAAAGTGGCAACTGTAGAAGAGTGGCAACTGGGGGAAAAGTGGCAACTGGTAGAAGAGTGGCAACTGGAGGAAAAGTGGCAACTGGGGAAAGTGGCAACTGGGGGAAAAGTGGCAACTGGTAGAAGAGTGGCAACTGGGGGAAAAGTGGCAACTGGTAGAAGAGTGGCAACTGGGGGAAAGGTGGCAACTGGTAGAAGAGTGGCAACTGGGGGAAAAGTGGCAACTGTAGAAGAGTGGCAACTGGGGGAAAAGTGGCAACTGGTAGAAGAGTGGCAACTGGGGGAAAAGTGGCAACTGGTAGAAGAGTGGCAACTGGGGGAAAGGTGGCAACTGGTAGAAGTGTGGCAACTGGGGGAAAAGTGGCAACTGGTAGAATGTGGCAACTGGGGGAAAAGTGGCAACTGGTAGAAGTGTGGCAACTGGGGGAAAAGTGGCAACTGGTAGAAGTGTGGCAACTGGGGGAAAAGTGGCAACTGGTAGAAGTGTGGCAACTGGGGGAAAAGTGGCAACTGGTAGAAGTGTGGCAACTGGGGGAAAAGTGGCAACTGGTAGAAGTGTGGCAACTGGGGGAAAAGTGGCAACTGGTAGAAGTGTGGCAACTGGGGGAAAAGTGGCAACTGGTAGAAGTGTGGCAACTGGGGAAAAGTGGCAACTGGTAGAAGAGTGGCAACTGGGAAAAGTGGCAACTGGTAGAAGAGTGGCAACTGGGGGAAAAGTGGCAACTGGTAGAAGAGTGGCAACTGGGGGAAGGTGGCAACTGGTAGAAGAGTGGCAACTGGGAAAGTGGCAACTGGTAGAAGAGTGGCAACTGGGGGAAAGGTGGCAACTGGTAGAAGAGTGGTAACTGGGGGAAAAGTGGCAACTGGTAGAAGTGTGGCAACTGGGAAAAGTGGCAACTGGTAGAAGAGTGGTAACTGGGGGAAAGTGGCAACTGGTAGAAGAGTGGCAACTGGGGGAAAAGTGGCAACTGGTAGATGAGTGGCAACTGGGAAAAGTGGCAACTGGTAGAAGAGTGGCAACTGGGGGAAAAGTGGCAACTGGTAGAATGAGTGGCAACTGGGGGAAAAGTGGCAACTGGTAGAAGAGTGGCAACTGGGGGAAGGTGGCAACTGGTAGAAGAGTGGCAACTGGGGGAAAAGTGGCAACTGGTAGAAGTGTGGCAACTGGGGGAAAAGTGGCAACTGGGTGAAAAGTGGCAACTGGTAGAAGAGTGGCAACTGGGGAAAGTGGCAACTGGTAGAAGAGTGGCAACTGGGGGAAAAGTGGCAACTGGTAGAAGAGTGGCAACTGGGGAAAAGTGGCAACTGGTAGAAGAGTGGCAACTGGGGGAAAAGTGGCAACTGGTAGAAAAGTGGCAACTGGGGAAAAGTGGCAACTGGTAGAAGAGTGGCAACTGGGAAGAGTGGTAACTGGTAGAAGAGTGGCAACTGGTAGAAGGGGGGGGGGAGACTGGTAGAAGAGTGGCAGGTGTAGAAGAGTGGTAACTGGTAGAAGGGGGGGACTGGTAGAAGAGTGCAGGTGGTAGAAGAGTGGCAACTGGGGGGATGAGTGGTAACTGGTAGAAGAGTGGTAACTGGTAGAAGAGTGGCAGCTGGTAGAAGAGTGGTAACTGGTAGAAGAGTGGTAACTGGTAGAAGAGTGGTAACTGGTAGAAGAGTGGTAACTGGTAGAAGAGTGGCAACTGGTAGAAGAGTGGTAACTGGTAGAAGAGTGGTAGCTGGTAGAAGAGTGGTAACTGGTAGAAGAGTGGCAGCTGGTAGAAGAGTGGTAGCTGGTAGAAGAGTGGTAACTGGTAGAAGAGTGGCAGGTGGTAGAAGAGTGGTAACTGGTAGAAGAGTGGCAGCTGGTAGAAGAGTGGTAACTGGTAGAAGAGTGGCAGCTGGTAGAAGAGTGGTAACTGGTAGAAGAGTGGCAGGTGGTAGAAGAGTGGTAACTGGTAGAAGAGTGGCAGGTGGTAGAAGAGTGGTAACTGGTAGAAGAGTGGCAGCTGGTAGAAGAGTGGTAACTGGTAGAAGAGTGGCAGGTGGTAGAAGAGTGGTAACTGGTAGAAGAGTGGCAGCTGGTAGAAGAGTGGTAACTGGTAGAAGAGTGGCAACTGGTAGAAGAGTGGTAACTGGTAGAAGAGTGGCAGCTGGTAGAAGAGTGGTAGCTGGTAGAAGAGTGGTAACTGGTAGAAGAGTGGCAGGTGGTAGAAGAGTGGTAACTGGTAGAAGAGTGGTAACTGGTAGAAGAGTGGTAACTGGTAGAAGAGTGGCAGCTGGTAGAAGAGTGGTAACTGGTAGAAGAGTGGCAGCTGGTAGAAGAGTGGTAGCTGGTAGAAGAGTGGTAACTGGTAGAAGAGTGGTAACTGGTAGAAGAGTGGTAACTGGTAGAAGAGTGGTAGCTGGTAGAAGAGTGGTAGCTGGTAGAAGAGTGGTAACTGGTAGAAGAGTGGCAGCTGGTAGAAGAGTGGTAACTGGTAGAAGAGTGGCAGCTGGTAGAAGAGTGGTAACTGGTAGAAGAGTGGCAGCTGGTAGAAGAGTGGTAGCTGGTAGAAGAGTGGTAACTGGTAGAAGAGTGGTAACTGGTAGAAGAGTGGTAACTGGTAGAAGAGTGGTAGCTGGTAGAAGAGTGGTAGCTGTAGAAGAGTGGTAACTGGTAGAAGAGTGGCAGCTGGTAGAAGAGTGGTAACTGGTAGAAGAGTGGCAGCTGGTAGAAGAGTGGTAACTGGTAGAAGAGTGGTAGCTGGTAGAAGAGTGGTAGCTGGTAGAAGAGTGGTAACTGGTAGAAGAGTGGTAACTGGTAGAAGAGTGGTAGCTGGTAGAAGAGTGGTAACTGGGGAAGAGTGGCAACTGTAGAAGAGTGGTAACTGGTAGAAGAGTGGCAACTGGGGGAAGAGTGGTAACTGGTAGAAGAGTGGTAACTGGTAGAAGAGTGGCAACTGGGGGAAGAGTGGTAACTGGTAGAAGAGTGGTAACTGGTAGAAGAGTGGCAGCTGGTAGAAGAGTGGTAACTGGTAGAAGAGTGGTAACTGGTAGAAGAGTGGCAGGTGGTAGAAGAGTGGTAACTGGTAGAAGAGTGGCAGTTGGTAGAAGAGTGGTAACTGGTAGAAGAGTGGCAGCTGGTAGAAGAGTGGTAACTGGTAGAAGAGTGGTAACTGGTAGAAGAGTGGTAGCTGGTAGAAGAGTGGTAACTGGTAGAAGAGTGGCAACTGGGGAAGAGTGGCAACTGGTAGAAGAGTGGTAACTGGTAGAAGAGTGGTAACTGGTAGAAGAGTGGTAACTGGTAGAAGAGTGGCAGCTGGTAGAAGAGTGCAACTGGTAGAAGAGTGGTAACTGGGGGAAGAGTGGCAACTGGTAGAAGAGTGGTAACTGGGGGAAGAGTGGCAACTGGTAGAAGAGTGGTAACTGGGGGAAGAGTGGTAACTGGGGGAAGAGTGGTAACTGGTAGAAGAGTGGTAACTGGGGGAAGAGTGGTAACTGGTAGAAGAGTGGTAACTGGGGGAAGAGTGGCAACTGGTAGAAGAGTGGTAACTGGGGGAAGAGTGGCAACTGGTAGAAGAGTGGTAACTGGTAGAAGAGTGGTAACTGGGGGAAGAGTGGCAACTGGTAGAAGAGTGGTAACTGGGGAAGAGTGGTAACTGGTAGAAGAGTGGTAACTGGGGGAAGAGTGGCAACTGGTAGAAGAGTGGTAACTGGTAGAAGAGTGGTAACTGGTAGAAGAGTGGTAACTGGTAGAAGAGTGGTAACTGGTAGAAGAGTGGCAACTGGTAGAAGAGTGGTAACTGGTAGAAGAGTGGCAACTGGGGGAAGAGTGGCAACTGGTAGAAGAGTGGTAACTGGTAGAAGAGTGGCAACTGGTAGAAGAGTGGTAACTGGTAGAAGAGTGGTAACTGGTAGAAGAGTGGTAACTGGTAGAAGAGTGGTAACTGGTAGAAGAGTGGCAACTGGTAGAAGAGTGGTAACTGGTAGAAGTGGATAACTGGTAGAAGAGTGGCAACTGGTAGAAGAGTGGCAGCTGGTAGAAGAGTGGCAACTGGGGTGAGAGTTGCAACTGGGTGAGAGTGGCAACTTGGGTGAGAGTGGCAACTTGGGTGAGTGGCAACTTGGGTGAGAGTGAAAACTTGGGTGAGAGTGAAAACTTGGGTGAGAGTGAAAACTTGGGTGAGAGTGAAACTTGGGTGAGAGTGAAAACTTGGGTGAGAGTGGCAACTTGGGTGAGAGTGGCAACTTGGGTGAGAGTGAAAACTTGGGTGAGTGGCAACTTGGGTGAGAGTGAAAACTTGGGTGAGAGTGAAAACTTGGGTGAGAGTGGCAACTTGGGTGAGAGTGAAAACTTGGGTGAGTGGCAACTTGGGTGAGAGTGAAAACTTGGGTGAGAGTGAAAACTTGGGTGAGAGTGGCAACTTGGGTGAGAGTGAAAACTTGGGTGAGAGTGAAAACTTGGGTGAGAGTGGCAACTTGGGTGAGAGTGAAAACTTGGGTGAGAGTGGCAACTTGGGTGAGAGTGAAAACTTGGGTGAGAGTGAAAAACTTGGGTGAGAGTGGAAACTTGGGTGAGAGTGAAAACTTGGGTGAGAGTGGCAACTTGGGTGAGAGTGGCAACTTGGGTGAGAGTGGCAACATTGGGGAGAGTGAAAACTTGGGTGAGAGTGAAAACTTGGGTGAGAGTGGCAACATGAAGGAGAGTGAAAACTTGGGTGAGAGTGAAAACTTGGGTGAGAGTGAAAACTTGGGTGAGAGTGAAAACTTGGGTGAGAGTGAAAACTTGGGTGAGAGTGGCAACATGAAGGAGAGTGAAAACTTGGGTGAGAGTGAAAACTTGGGTGAGAGTGAAAACTTGGGTGAGAGTGAAAACTTGGGTGAGAGTGAAAACTTGGGTGAGAGTGAAAACTTGGGTGAGAGTGGCAACTTGGGTGAGAGTGGCAACTTGGGTGAGAGTGGCAACTTGGGTGAGAGTGGCAACTTGGGGGAGGGTGGCAACTTGGGTGAGAGTGGCAACTTGGGTGAGAGTGAAAACTTGGGTGAGAGTGAAAACTTGGGTGAGAGTGAAAACTTGGGTGAGAGTGAAAACTTGGGTGAGAGTGAAAACTTGGGTGAGAGTGAAAACTTGGGTGAGAGTGAAAACTTGGGTGAGAGTGAAAACTTGGGTGAGAGTGGCAACTTGGGTGAGAGTGAAAACTTGGGTGAGAGTGGCAACTTGGGTGAGAGTGAAAACTTGGGTGAGAGTGAAAACTTGGGTGAGAGTGAAAACTTGGGTGAGAGTGGCAACTTGGGTGAGAGTGAAAACTTGGGTGAGAGTGAAAACTTGGGTGAGAGTGAAAACTTGGGTGAGAGTGAAAACTTGGGTGAGAGTGAAACTTGGGTGAGAGTGGCAACTTGGGTGAGAGTGAAAACTTGGGTGAGAGTGAAAACTTGGGTGAGAGTGGCAACTTGGGTGAGAGTGGCAACTTGGGTGAGAGTGGCAACATGGGGGAGAGTGAAAACTTGGGTGAGAGTGGCAACTTGGGTGAGAGTGGCAACTTGGGTGAGAGTGGCAACTTGGGTGAGAGTGGCAACTTGGGTGAGAGTGGCAACTTGGGTGAGAGTGGCAACATGGGGGAGAGTGAAAACTTGGGTGAGAGTGGCAACTTGGATGAGAGTGGCAACTTGGGTGAGAGTGGCAACTTGGGTGAGAGTGGCAACTTGGGGGAGGGTGGCAACTTGGGTGAGAGTGGCAACTTGGGGGAGGGTGGCAACTTGGGTGAGAGTGGCAACTTGGGGGAGGGTGGCAACTTGGGTGAGAGTGGCAAATTGGGTGAGAGTGAAAACTTGGGTGAGAGTGGCAACTTGGGGAGAGTGAAAACTTGGGTGAGAGTGAAAACTTGGGTGAGAGTGGCAACTTGTGGGAAGAGTGGCAACTTGGGTGAGAGTGGCAACTTGGGTGAGAATGGCAACTTGGGTGAGAGTGGCAACTTGGGTGAGAATGGCAACTTGGGGGAAGAGTGGCAACTGGGGTGAGAGTAGCAATTGGGTGAAGAGTGGCAACTTGGGTGAGAGTGGCAACTTGGATGAGAGTAGCAATTTGGTGAAGAGTGGCAACTTGGGTGAGAGTGGCAACTTGGGGGAGAGTGAAAAGATGAAACTTAACATGGATAAGAGTGGCAATTTGAGGGAGAGTGGGAACAAGGGAGAGAGTAGGAACATAGCACAAACATGGTTGAAGAGTGGGAGCATGGAACTAAACCTAGGGAGAGTGGGAACATGGAACTTAGCATGGGGAAGAGTGGAACTTAGGGGAGAGTGGGAACATAGGGGAGAGTGTAAACATAGGAGAGAGTGGGAACATAGGGGAGAGTGGGAACATAGGGGAGAGTGTAAACATAGGAGAGAGTGGGAACATAGGGGAGAGTGGGAACATAGGGGAGAGTGGGAACATAGTACAAAACATGGCTGGAGAGTGGGAACATGGAACTAAACGTAGGGGAGAGTGGGAACATGGAACTAAACATAAGGGAGGGTGGGAACATTGAACTTTGCATGGGGAGAGTTGAACTATAGGGGAGAGTGGAAACATGGGAGAGAGTGTAAACATAGGGGAGAGTGGGAACATAGCACAAAACATGGTTGAGAGTGGGAACATGGAACTAAAAATAGGGGAGAGTGGGAACATGGAACTTAGCATGGGGGAGAGTGGGAACATGGAACTTAGCATGGGGGAGAATGGAACTATATGGGAGAGTGGGAACATGGGGGAGAGTGGGAACATAGGGGAGAGTGTAAACATTGGGGAGAGTGGGAACATAGAGGAGAGTGGGAAGATGGGGGAGATTGTGAAGATGGGAGAGAGTGGGAACATGGGGGAGAGTGGGAAGATAATAAATATAGGGGAGAGTGGGAACATGGGGGAGAGTTAAACATAGGGGAGAGTGGGAAGATTGGGGAGAGTGTAAACATAGGTGAGAGTGTAAACATAGGGGAAAGTGGGAACATGGGGGAGAGTGGGAACATGGGGGAGAGTGGGAAAATGGGGGGAGAGTGGGAAGATGGGGTAGAGTTTAAAAACATAGGGGAGAGTGGGAAGATGCGGGAGAGGGGGAGACTGTAAACATAGGGGAGAGTGGGAAGATGGGGGAGAGTAGGAACATAGGGGATAATGGGAAGATGGGGGAGAGTGTAAACATATGGGAGAGTGGGAAGATGGGGGAGAGTGGGAAGATGGGGGAGAGTGTAAACATGGGGGAAAGTGGGAAGATGGGGGAGAGTGGGAAGATGGGGGAGAGTGAGAAGATAGGGGAGAGTGTAAACATTGGAGAGAGTGGGAAGATTGGGGAGAGTGGGAATAAATGGTAGAGTGGGAATAAATGGGGGAGAGTGGGAACAAGGGGGAGAGTGGGAACATGGGGGAGAGCGGGAAGATGGGGAGAGTATGAAGATGGGGGAGAGTGTAAACATATGGGAGAGTGGGAAGATGGAATTTTACATGGGGGAGAGTGGGAATATGGAACTGAATATGAATGATTATTTGAAATGACATGACACCTAAAATATGACAACTAGAATGACACTTAAAATGGCATTACACCAAAAACATGACATATTGAATGGCATGCTATCACCACAACACTATATTACCATCAAGCCATCATCACATTACATTACCATCAGCCAAGTTTTACAACTCATCACACCACTATAATACAGCCAAAAATAGTACTCACCATCTACTACAACTCAATAATCAATGATACATCACTCCACCACCAACACACCTATACACTAAACCATCAACACACCATTCCACTACCATTAGCACACCACTCCACTACCACTCAACCATCAAAACACCATTCCACTACCACTCAACCATCAACACACCATTCCACCATCACTCAACCATCAACACAACTACCAACATATCACCACCACTCAACCATAAACACAACTACAAACATACCACTTTACTACAACTCAACCATCAACACACCAATCCACTACCAACAACACACCACTCCACTCAAACATCAGCATATCATTTGACTACCACTCAACCATCAACACACCACTCCACTACCACTCAACCATCAACACACCATCCTCCTAGTACTCAACTATCAACATACCACTCCACTACACTCAACCATAAACACACCACTCCTGTACCACTCAACCATCAACACAGCACACCTGTACCATTCAACCATCAATACGCCATCTCATTACTGCCAACATACCACTTTTCAATACCACTCAACCATCATCACCCCACCAGACAATGATCAGCATACCACTCAACTATCAACACACCACTCCAGTAACATCAGCACACCACTCCACTACCACTCAACTATCAATACACCGCTCCACTACCACTCAACCATCACCACACCATTCCACTACCACTCAACCATCACCACACCATTTCATTACCACTAAATCATCAACACACCATTTCACAAAACCTAACCATCAACACACCATTTCATTACCACTCAACCATCAACACGCCATTTCATTACCACTCAACAATCAACACACCATTCCACTACCACTCAACCATCAACACACCCTTCCACTACCACTCAGCTATCAACACACTATTCCACTACCACTCAACTATCAACACACCATTCCACTACCACTCAACTATCAACACACCATTCCACTACCATTCAACTATCAACACATCACTCCACTACCATCAGCACACCATTCCACTACACCGAACCATTAACACACCATTTCACTACCACTCAACCATCAACACACCATTCCACTACCACTCAACCATCAACACACCATTCCACTACCACTCAACTATCAACACACCACCCCACTACCATCAGCACACCACTCCACTACCACCCAACTATCAACACACCACTCCCATCAGCACACCACTCCACTACCACTCAACCATCGACACACCATTCCACTACCACTCAACCTCAACGCACCACTCCACTACCACTCAACAACAACACACCATTCCACTACCACTCAACCATCAACACACCACTCCACTACCACTCAACCATCAACACACCACTTTACCATCAGCCCATCACTCCACTACCACTCAACTATCAACACACAATTTCATTACCACTCAACCATCAACACACCATTCCACTACTGATCAACCATCACCACACCATTCCACTACCGCTCAACCATCAACACACCATTCCACTACCTCTCAACCATCAACACACCATTCTACTACCACTTAATGCACCACTCAACACACCACTCCACTACCACTCAACCACCAACACACCATTCCACTACACTCAACCATCAACACACAATTCCACTATCACTCAACCATAAACACAACTACCAACACACCACTCTTGTACCACGGAACCATCAACACACCACTCCTGTACCACTCAACCATAACACACCACTCCTGTACCATTCAACCATCAACACAGCACTCCATTACCGCCATCATACCACTTTTCATGACCACTCAACCATCAGCACACCATTACACTACCACTCAACTATCAACACACCACTCCACTACCAATTAACCATCAACACACCATTCCAATACACTCAACCATCAACACACCATTCCACTACACCTAACCATCTACACACCATTCCACTTCACCTAACCATCAAGACACCATTTCATTACCACTCAACCATTAACTTACCATTTCGTTAGACCTAACCATCAACACACCATTCCACTACACCTAACCATCTACACACCATTCCACTACACCTAACCATCAAGACACCATTTCATTACCACTCAACCATTAACTTACCATTTCGTTAGACCTAACCATCAACACACCATTCCACTACACCTAATAATCAAGACACCATTTCATTACCACTCAACCATCAACACACCATTCCATTACACCTAACCATCAACACACCATTTCATTACCACTAAACCATCAACACACCATTTCATTACACCTAACCATTAACACACTATTTCATTACCACTAATCCATCAACACACCATTTCATTACACCTAAACATCAACACACCATTGCACTCAACCATCAATACACTATTCCACTACACCTAACCATCAACACACCATTTCATTACCACTCAACCATCACTAACCATTTCATTACCACTCAACCATCAACATACCATTCCACTACCACTCAACTATCAAGACACCACTCCAGTAACATCAGCACTCCACTCCACTACTACTCAACCATCATCACACCATTCTACTACCACTCAACCATCAACACACCATTTACTTACCACTAAATCATCAACACACCATTTCACTAAACCTAACCATCAACACACCATTTCATTACCACCCAACCATCAACATGCCATTTCATTACCACTCAACCATCAACACACCATTCCACTACAACTCAACAAACCATTCCACTACCACTCAACCATCAACACACCATCCCCCTAGCACTCAACTATCAACATACCACTCCACTACACAACCATAAACACACCACTCAACCATCAACACAGCACACCTGTACCACTCAACCATCATCACCCCACCAGACAACAATCAGCATACCACTCAACTATCAACACACCACTCCAGTAACATCAGCACACCACTCCACTACCACTCAACTATCAATACACCGCTCCACTACCACTCAACCATCAACACACCATTTCATTACCACTAAATCATCAACACACCATTTCACTAAACCTAACCATCAACACACCATTTCATTACCACTCAACCATCAACACACCATTTCATTACCACTCAATAATCAACACACCATTCCACTACCACTCAACCATCAACACACCCTTCCACTACCACTCAACTATCAACACACCATTCCACTACTACTCAACCATCAACACACCATACCACTTTACAACTCAACCATCAACACACCATTCCACTACCACTCAACCATCAACACACCATTCCATTACCACTCAACCATCAACACACCATTTCATTACCACTCAACCATCAACACACCACTCCTCTACCACTCAAACATCAACACACCACTCCACTACCACTCAACCATCAACACACCACTTGACTACCACCAGCACATCATTCCACTACCACTCAACCATCAACACCCCACTTCACCAACACTCCACTACCACTACCACCAAAACTCCACTACCACTCAGCCACCAACACTCCACTGCTCCACTCAATCTCTACCTGATATATTTTGGCATCTCTCATCAGTTTCTCAACGGGGTAATCAGAATTGAAGCCATTGCCACCAAAGATCTGGAGGACACAGAACAAGAACAGAATTAGTTCATGTGTATGTGAAGTCAGGATAAACAAGTTTCTTGACTTGGTGGTGACATCAACATATATGTGTTGCTGATGGCGATGTTTTGCTTATTTGATTATTATTTCTTTTTCTTTTAGGTTGGTGATCGTACAGTGACCTTGATGATTTACTTGCTGAATTGCTTCACGTTGTGTTTCTTGTACTGTTTATGTTATTATTGTTAGGCACTCGTGAACACTTCTTGATGTAAACATCATGTCTACAACGTATATATCAAGTTAAGAAGTCATAAGCTGTAATGACACACTAACTTATGTTTATAAAAAGTCCAACTGGAATATACAAGTTACAAATACTTCACAGTCTAAACAGTCACATAATCATTATTCATAAACATATCTATGTACACAGAACTCAAAATAGTTTCAGAATCTGAAATGTAGTCTTGTGATCGGTGAGGCGGTTCACATGAATATTCTTACTCTAGCTAATGGGTTCTGTCTTTCTCTTAAAAGATGCGTTTCTTTGTTTCTGGTCACTGTAGCTATTGCCAATTTGGCTTGTTACGTGACTCACCATGTGTCCATTGCTTACATGACTCAGCTTATCTAAGCTCTGGTCTCTCTGGTTGACTTAGCTCCTTTGCCATCTCTGGCAGATTTCTCTCTCAACTTACTAAGTGAGAGTTTCAGTCCTGTAGCGTTCCGCTTCTTTGCCAGAAAGCGTTTCTTGCTCTGGTTGACTTAGCCTTTGCCATCTCTGGCAGATATATCCCTCAGATGTGTGAGCCTTTTGCTCCATCTGAGGTTTCTTCGGCCCTCGGCTCTTCTGGGTTGCGGGTGAATGCCCTCGTGGCGTACCCGACCTGGCTCTCTCTGTTTCTATTCTGTACCTAGTGTCGTGTTCCTCTCAGTCATGGGTTGAAGTATCTCCTTTTCCTGTGCTTTTGTTGGTGATGTAGTGTCTGGCCTATATCTATAATAATTCATACACTCACTCGTGATCTTGACACATGATCTATTTTTAACCATTCTTCTCTGGTCACTCGGCAACCATCTAAAAATACATTGCTCTGACCTTGACTTTAATAATGTCCCAGTCCCCGTCTACATACGGAGGTAAATGTAACACATGGAACATTATATTGTGATGTGTACAAAGATCAATGTAACACACGGAACATTATATTTTGATGTGTACAGAGATCAATGTAACACATGGGACATTATATTGTGATGTGAACAGAGATCAATGTAACGCATGGGGCATTATATTGTGATGTGAACAGAGATCAATGTAACGCATGGAACATTATATTGTGATTTGAACAGAGATCAATGTAACGCATGGAACATTATATTGTGATTTGAACAGAGATCAATGTAACGCATGGAACATTATATTGTGATTTGAACAGAGATCAATGTAACGCATGGAACATTATATTGTGATTTGAACAGAGATCAATGTAACGCATGGAACATTATATTGTGATGTGAACAGAGATCAATGTAACGCATGGGGCATTATATTGTGATGTGAACAGAGATCAATGTAACGCATGGAACATTATATTGTGATGTGAACAGAGATCAATGTAACGCATGGAACATTATATTGTGATTTGAACAGAGATCAATGTAATGCATGGAACATTATATTGTGATGTGAACAGAGATCAATGTAACGCATGGGACATTATATTGTGATGTGAACAGAGATCAATGTAACGCATGGGACATTATATTGTGATGTGAACAGAGATCAATATAATGCATGGGACAATTTATTATGACATGCTAGGGAGATCATTTTAGCACATTGAGCAAGATCTTAATGATGTATAAAGAGATAAATTTAGTTCATTTGGATTTCCAATTTGTAGAAGAAGAAACAAGAATTAGCTGAAGTTGAAAAGTTAGCCTCAGGTGTAAAAAATAGCAGACAGACCAAGAAGAGTTTCACTCAAACAAAAACAGACTGATATCATCTGTCTGATGTATCAGCACTTGTAGATAACACTCAACTTATGACGATCACAACACTTCCAGACAACACTCAACCTAAGACGATCACAACACTTGTAGACAACACTCAACCTTTGACGATCACAACACTTGTAGACAACACTCAACCTATGATGATCCCAACACTTGTAGACAACACTTAACCTATGACGATCACAACACATGTAGACAACACTCAACGTATGACGATCATAACACTTCTAGACAACACTCAACCTATGACGATCACAACACATGTAGACAACACTCAACATATGACGATCACAACACTTCTAGACAACACTCAACCTATGATGATCACAACACATGTAGACAACACTCAACCTAAGGCAATAACAACACTCAACCTAGGACAATAACAACACTTGTAAACAACACTTGTAGACAACACTCAACCTATGACAATCCCAACACTAGTAGACAACACTCAACCTATGATGATCACAACACTTGTAGACAACACTCAACCTACGACGATCACAACACTTGTAGACAACACTCAACCGAAGGCAATAACAACACTGTGGACAACACTCAACCTATGACGATCACAACACTTGTAGACAACACTCAACCTAC
The DNA here is from genome assembly GCA_032433765.1 of Megaustenia siamemsis. Taxonomy (NCBI): domain Eukaryota; kingdom Metazoa; phylum Mollusca; class Gastropoda; order Stylommatophora; family Ariophantidae; genus Megaustenia; species Megaustenia siamemsis. The sequence goes on from JAVIAB010000159.1 coordinate 49,975,834, forward strand.
AATTATCACAACACTTCTAGACAACACTCAACCTATGATGATCACAACACTTCTAGACAACACTCAACCTAAGACAATAACAACACTTGTAGACAACACTCAACCTACGATGATCACAACACTTCTAGACAACACTAACCTATGACGATCACAACATTTCTAGACAACACTCAACCTATGACGATCACAACACTTCTAGACAATACTCAACCTAAGACAATAACAACACTTGTGGACAACACTCAACCTATGACGATCACAACACTTCAAGACAACACTCAACATATGATGATCACAATACTTGTAGACAACACTCAATCTATGATGATCACAACACTTCTAGCCAACACTCAACCTACAATGATCACAATACTTGTAGACAACACTCAACCTACGATGATCACAATACATGTGGACAACACTCAACCAATGATGATCACAACACTTCTAGACAACACTCAACATATGGTGATCACAACACTTGTAGACAACACTCAACCTATGACAATCACAAAACTTACAAGCAACACTCAACCTACGACGATCACAACACTTCTAGACAACACTCAACCCATGAAGATCACAACACATGTAGACAACACTCAACCGATGATGATCACAACACTTGTAGACAACACTCAACCTACAATGATCACAACACTTGTAGACAACACTCAACCTACAATGATCACAACACTTTTTCTCCCAAAATGGGAGTCTAATAGATACATCAAACATTAGACTCCAAAGCTCCAGAGACACATTGACCAAGAAGAAATCACTGGCCGCATCCATCCCAAAAATTTGATGTTCTGGTGCAATGATAATAAAAATGTTGATCTAACAGCTATCCAGTCATGTGAGTCTCACACCAGTAAACCATGGAGTCTCCAACAGCAAACCCCGGAGTCTCACACCAGCAAAACCTGGAGTCTCACACCAGCAAACCCCGGAGTCTCACACCAGCAAACTCCCAGAAAATCCAGTCTTGCACCTGCAAACCCGAATCTTGCACCAGCAAACCCTGAGTCTTGCACCAGCAAACCCCGGATTCTTGCACCAGCAAACCCCGGAGTCTTGCACCAGCAAATCCAGTCTTGCACCAGTAAACCACAGAGTCTTGCAACAGCAAACCACAGAGTCTTGCAACAGCAAATCCAGAATCTCAAACCAGCAAAGTCCAGAATCTCAAACCAGCAAACTCCAGAATCTCAAAGCAGTAAATCCTGGAATCTCACACTAGCAAACCCAAATTACAACAGCAAACCCCAGTCTCAAACCAGCAAACCATTAAGTCTAAAAAAAGCAAACCCCAGCCTGAAACCAGCAAACTCCAGAGTCTCAAACAAGCACACCCCAGAGTCTCAAACCAGCAAACCCTGAAGTCTCAAACCAGCAAACCCGAATCTCACTATGTTGGATATGTTTATATGTACTGAACCTTGACACAGTGTTGGATATGTTTATATGTACTGAACCTTGACACAGTGTTGGATATGTTTATATGTACTGAACCTTGACACAGTGTTGAATATGTTTATATGTACTGAACCTTGACACAGTGTTGGATATGTTTATATGTATTGAACCTTGGCACAATGTTGAATATGTTTTTATGTACTGAACCTTGACACAGTGTTGAATATGTTTATATGTACTGAACCTTGGCACAATGTTCGATATGTTTATATGTACTGAACCTTGGCACAATGTTGGATATGTTTATATATACTGAACCTTGACACAATGTTGGATATGTTTATATGTACTGAACCTTGACACAGTGTTGGATATGCTTATATGTACTGAACCTTGACACAATGTTGGATATGTTTAAATATACTGAACCTTGACACAATGTTGGATATGTTTATATGTACTGAACCTTGACACAGTGTTGGATATGTTTATATGTACTGAACCTTGACACAGTGTTGGATATGTTTATATGTACTGAACCTTGACACCAAGTTGGACATGTTTATATGTACTGAACCTTGACACAAGTAGAATATGTTTATATGTACTGAACCTTGACACCAAGTTGGACATGTTATATGTACTGAACCTTGACATCAAGTTGGACATGTTTATATGTACTGAACTTTGACACCAAGTTGGACATGTTAATATGTACTAAACCTTGACACAAGTAGAATATGTTTATATGTACTGAATCTTGACACCAAGTTGGACATGTTTATATGTACTGAACCTAGACACAAGTAGAATATGTTTACATATACTGAACCTTGACACAAGTAGAATATGTTTACATGTACTGAACCTTGACACCAAGTTGGACATGTTTATATGTACTGAACCTTGACACCAAGTTGGACATATTTATATGTACTGAACCTTGACACCAAGTTGGACATGTTTATATGTACGAACCTTGACACCAAGTTGGACATGTTTATATGTACTGAACCTTGACACAAGTAGAATATGTTTATATGTACTGAACCTTGACACAAGTAGAATATGTTTACATGTACTGAACCTTGACACAAGTAGAATATGTTTATATGTACTGAACCTTGACACCAAGTTGGACATGTTTATATGTACTGAACCTTGACACCAAGTTGGACATGTTTATATGTACTGAACCTTGACACCAAGTTGGACATGTTTATATGTACTGAACCTTGACACAAGTAGAATATGTTTATATGTACTGAACCTTGACACAAGTAGAATATGTTTATATGTACTGAACCTTGACACAAGTAGAATATGTTTACATGTACTGAACCTTGACACAAGTAGAATATGTTTATATGTACTGAACCTTGACACCAAGTAGAATATGTTTATATGTACTGAACCTTGACACAAGTAGAATATGTTTACAGGTACTGAACCTTGACACAAGTAGAATATGTTTATATGTACTGAACCTTGACACAAGTAGAATATGTTTACATGTACTGAACCTTGACACAAGTAGAATATGTTTATATGTACTGAACCTTGACACAAGTAGAATATGTTTATATGTACTGAACCTTGACACAAGTAGAATATGTTTATATGTACTGAACCTTGACACCAAGTAGAATATGTTTACAGGTACTGAACCTTGACACCAAGTAGAATATGTTTATATGTACTGAGCCTTGACACTAAAGTTGAATATGTTTATATGTACTGAACCTTGATACAGTGTTGGATATGTTTATTTGTACTGAACCTTGACACAGTGTTGGATATGTTTATATGTACTGAACCTTGACACAAGTAGCATATGTTTATATGTACTGAACCTTGACACAACGATGGATATGTTTATATGTACTGAACCTTGACACAACGATGGATATGTTTATATGTACTGAACGTTGAAACAATGTTGGATATGTTTATATGTACTGAACCTTGACACAGTGTTGGATATGTTTATATGTACTGAACCTTGACACAGTGTTGGATATGTTTATATGTACTGAACCTTGACACAGTGTTGAATATGTTTATATGTACTGAACCTTGACACAGTGTTGGATATGTTTATATGTACTGAACCTTGGCACAATGTTGAATATGTTTTTATGTACTGAACCTTGACACAAGTAGAATATGTTTATATGTACTGAACCTTGACACAATGTTGGATATGTTTATATGTACTGAACCTTGACACAAGTAGAATATGTTTATATGTACTGAACGTTGAAACAATGTTGGATATGTTTATATGTTCTGAACCTTGACACAAGTAGAATATGTTTATATGTACTGAACCTTGACACAATGTTGGATATGTTTATATGTACTGAACCTTGACACAATGTTGGATATGTTTATATGTACTGAACCTTGACACAATGTTGGATATGTTTATATGTACTGAACCTTGACACAACGATGGATATGTTTATATGTACTGAACGTTGAAACAATGTTGGATATGTTTATATGTTCTGAACCTTGACACAAGTAGAATATGTTTATATGTACTGAACCTTGACACAATGTTGGATATGTTTATATGTACTGAACCTTCACACAATGTTGGATATGTTTATATGAGGAAAAATTTTAAAAATAGAAAAAAATGGTATGTCAGAAGCTTTACGTGATAAGTGGACGACACAGACTAAATGACGTTTCAGCCCAATAGGCCTTCAGTAGGAACAAAAAAAAAAACACATACACAAAACTAATAACAAAACATCCAAAACAAAAACAATCGAAATGTGTTAAAGAAAACAAAAATGTCTTTCCTGTGTATAGACCGAGGTCAAAACGAAAAGGAAATGGCAACCCAGTGCGGCTGTCGTGAACGTACAGAAACGCGCAGAAATGTGCGCAAATGCACACAGAACCAGAGAAGTTCACACAAGGGTCAGTGTGCAAACATAAAGGAGAAAGAATAGAAAAGCAGACCAACAGGCACTCAAAAGGCAGCAAGAGTGAGATGTCCGAGAGTGAGGTACAATAAAAACTAATGAGGGTAAGGAGCACAGAAAAAAAGGTATAGAGGAGAACACCGAAGTGTCTCATTGGGGACTCGAGGAGGAGAACTATAAATAGCATGGCATAGTAGATAGACAAAAGAACCCAAATATGTGCAGTAGAGAAGGCTATGCAAAAGGGAAGGAGCAACCAAAAGGAAACTATGTGTATGAGTGTGATACATTCATACCTCGTGGGGTCAGCGAACCATACTGGACTATGAGGCGATTTTCCAAAGTATAGTGGCTGCGGTCGCCAGAGTGACATGTTGGATATGTTTATATGTACTGAACCTTGACACCAAGTTGGACATGTTTATATATACTGAACCATGACACTATGTGGGATATGTTTATATGTACTGAACCATGACACTATGTTGGATATGTTTATATGTACTGAACCATGACACCATGCTGGATATGTTTATATGTACTGAACCATGACACTATGTTGGATATGTTTATATGTACTGAACCATGACACCATGCTGGATATGTTTATATGTACTGAACCATGACACCATGCTGGATATGTTTATATGTATTGAACCATGACACCATGCTGGATATGTTTATATGTACTGAACCTTGACACTATGTGGGATATGTTTATATGTATTGAACCATGACACCATGCTGGATATGTTTATATGTACTGAACCTTGACACTATGTGGGATATGTTTATATGTACTGAACCTTGACACCAAGTTCTGTGCGATGTTCTGCCTGATGTACCAATAAAGTTATAAATGAGATCAATGCTGTTTTGAAATCGATGACTGTACAAAAACAACATCAACAAGGTAGAAGTTAACAAACATTGCAACAGAAAATGGCAGACATCTAAAACAAGTGGAGGAATTTAAATATCTAAGGAAGTCTAGTGACAAACAACAGTTCACAAGCAGGCGAAATAGACTCAAGATGAAAGAAATCTTGTCAAATCTTTGGACAACTATCAACACTATTGTCCAACAAGGAAATAACTATGGAGGCAAAATGGGCACGCTACAACACAATCTTTGTTCCAACTTTGTCCTACCAATGCCAGACCAGGACTCTAGACTCTATATATCTTCTTCTTTCCTTACTCATCTGCCTTTCAGCGTTGAGGGGAGATATAATTTGTGGTCTTTTGCTCTTCTGTTCGCCTCTACTGCTGTTATGTTTCCTAGTGCTTCTAATATTCCGTTGATCCATCTTTTTCGTGGTCGACCCTTGGGTCTGGTGTTCTCACAACGTTTGCTGAAGGCTCGGTGTGTTGAGTTTTGATCTTTCGGCCTTATCAGACTCTATATCAATGGGAACAATAACCACTACTGAACTAACAGATGAATGACAGGAAACCTGAGAGAAAAGATCAAAATTCAAACCAAACAAGGGAACTCTCATAACAAAGAAATAAAATCAAAGAGAGCAACTTTCAGAACAGGGAAACAAAACAAATGAGAGAAACTAGGCAGAAAAAAGGTACTTGATAAGTAAAATAAAAGAGCTAGGTAAATAGAACAAAGTAATTAAGCAAGAAGAACACAGGAACAAAGTAATTAAAACAAAGGAGCTAAGTAAGTAGAACAATAGAACTAAGTAACTAGAACAAGGGAACTAAGTAACTAGAACAAGGGAACTAAGTAACTAGAACAAGGGAACTAAGTAAATACAAAAGACCTAAGTAAGTAGAACAAAGGAACTAAATAGAGCAAAGGAACTAAGTAAGTAGAATAATAGAACTAAAAAAGTTAAACAAAAGAACTTAGTAAGTAGAATAAATGTACAAAGTAAAAAAACACAGGAAAATAGTATGTAGAACTAAGAAATTAAAACAAAGGAACTAATTAAGTAGAATAAAGGAACTTAGTAAAAGGAATAAAGGGACTTAGTAAGTAGAATAAAGGGACCAAATAAGTAGAATAAAGGGACTAAGTAAGTAGAGCAGAGGGACCAAGTAAGAGAGCAGAGGGACCAAGTAAGAGAGCAGAGGGACCAAGTAAGTAGAGCAGAGGGACTAAGTAAGTAGAGCAAAGGGACCAAGTAAGTAGAGCAGAGGGACCAAGTAAGTAGAGAAGAGGGACTAAGTAAGTAGAGCAAAGGGACCAAGTAAGAGAGCAGAGGGACCAAGTAAGTAGAGCAAAGGGACCAAGTAAGTAGAGAAGAGGGACTAAGTAAGTAGAGCAAAGGGACCAAGTAAGAGAGTAGAGGGACTAAGTAAGTAGAGCAAAGGGACCAAGTAAGTAGAGCAGAGGGACCAAGTAAGTAGAGCAGAGGGACCAAGTAAGTAGAGCAGAGGGACTAAGTAAGTAGAGCAGAGGGACCAAGTAAGTAGAGCAGAGGGACTAAGTAAGTAGAGCAGAGGGACCAAGTAAGTAGAATAAAGGGACTAAGTAAGTAGAGCAGAGGGACCAAGTAAGTAGAGCAGAGGGACTAAGTAAGTAGAATAAAGGGACTAAGTAAGTAGAATAAAGGGACTAAGTAAGTAGAGCAGAGGGACCAAGTAAGTAGAATAAAGGGACTAAGTAAGTAGAGCAGAGGGACCAAGTAAGTAGAATAAAGGGACTAAGTAAGTAGAATAAAGGGACTAAGTAAGTAGAATAAAGGGACTAAGTAAGTAGAGCAGAGGGACCAAGTAAGTAGAATAAAGGGACTAAGTAAGTAGAGCAGAGGGACCAAGTAAGTAGAATAAAGGGACTAAGTAAGTAGAATAAAGGGACTAAGTAAGTAGAGCAGAGGGACCAAGTAAGTAGAATAAAGGGACTAAGTAAGTAGAATAAAGGGACTAAGTAAGTAGAGCAGAGGGACCAAGTAAGTAGAGCAGAGGGACCAAGTAAGTAGAGCAAAGGGACCAAATAAGTAGAATAAAGGGACTAAGTAAGTAGAGCAGAGGGACTAAGTAAGTAGAGCAGAGGGACCAAGTAAGTAGAATAAAGGGACTAAGTAAGTAGAATAAAGGGACTAAGTAAGTAGAGCAGAGGGACCAAGTAAGTAGAGCAGAGGGACCAAGTAAGTAGAATAAAGGGACTAAGTAAGTAGAATAAAGGGACTAAGTAAGTAGAGCAGAGGGACCAAGTAAGTAGAGCAGAGGGACCAAGTAAGTAGAGCAAAGGGACCAAGTAAGTAGAATAAAGGGACTAAGTAAGTAGAGCAGAGGGACTAAGTAAGTAGAGCAGAGGGACCAAGTAAGTAGAGCAGAGGGACCAAGTAAGTAGAGCAGAGGGACTAAGTAAGTAGAGCAGAGGGACTAAGTAAGTAGAATAAAGGGACCAAGTAAGTAGAGCAAAGAAAGAGACCAAGTAAGTAGAGCAGAGGGACTAAGTAAGTAGAGCAGAGGGACCAAGTAAGTAGAGCAAAGGGACCAAGTAAGTAGAGCAAAGGAACTCATTATTACAACAAAGGGACCAAGTAGGTAGAACAAAGGAACATAGTAAGTAGAACAAAGGGACTAAGTAAGTAGAACAAAGGGACTAAGTAAGTAGACCAAAAGGACTAAGTAAGTAGAACAAAGGTTCTAAGTAAGTAGAATAAAGGAACTATGTAATCAGAACAAAGGAACTAAGTAAGTAGAACAAAGGAACTAAGTAAGTAGAACAAAGGAACTAAGTAGTAGAACAAAGGAACTAAGTAAGTAGAACAAAGGAACTAAGTAAGTAGACCAAAGGAACTTAGTAAGTAGAACAAAGGGACTAAGTAAGATGACCAAAGGAACTAAGTAAGTAGAACAAAGGAACTTAGTAAGTAGAACAAAGGAACTAAGTAAGTAGACCAAAGGAACTAAGTAAGTAGAACAAAGGAACTAAGTAAGTAGAACAAAGGAACTAAGTAGTAGAACAAAGGAACTAAGTAAGTAGAACAAAGGAACTAAGTAAGTAGAACAAAGGAACTAAGTAAGCAGAACAAAGGAACTAAGTAAGTAGAACAAAGGAACTAAGTAAGTAGAACAAAGGAACTAAGTAAGTAGAACAAAGGAACTAAGTAAGTAGAACAAAGGAACTAAGTAAGTAGAACAAAGGAACTAAGTAAGTAGAATAAAGGAACTAAGTAAGTAGAACAAAGGAACTAAGTAAGTAGAACAAAGGAACTAAGTAAGTAGAACAAAGGAACTAAGCAAGTATAATAAAGGAACTAAGTAAGCAGAACAAAGGAACTAAGTAAGTAGACCAAAGGAACTTAGTAAGTAGAACAAAGGAATAAAGTAAGTAGAACAAAGGGACAAAGAAAGTAGAATAAAGGGACTAAGTAAGTAGAATAAAGGAACTTGGTAAGTAGAACAAAAAAACTTAATAAGTGGAGCAATGGAACTAAGTAAGTAGAACAAAGGCAGCATGTAAGTAGAACAAAGGGACCAAGTAGAACAAAGGCACCATGTAAGTAGAACAAAGGGACCAAGTAGACCAAAGGCACCATGTAAGTAGAACAAAGGGACCAAGTAGAACAAAGGGGCCAACTAAGTAGAACAAAGGAACCAAGTAAGTAGAACAAAGGAACCAAGTAAGTAGAACAAAGGAACCAAGTAAGTAGAACAAAGGAACCAAGTGAGTAGAACAAAGTAACCAAGTAAGTAGAACAAAGGAACCAAGTAAGTAGAACAAAGGAACCAAGTAAGTAGAACAAAGGAACCAAGTGAGTAGAACAAAGGAACCAAGTGAGTAGAACAAAAGAACCAAGTAAGTAGAACAAAGGAACCAAGTAGAACAAAGGAACCAAGTAGAACAAAGGAACCAAGTAAGAACAAAGGGATCAAGTAAGTAGAACAAAGGGACCATGTAAGTAGAAGAAAGGAACTAAGTAAGTAGAACAAAGAGACTAAGGAAGTAGATTAAAGGGACTAAGTACGTAGAACAAAGGAACTAAGTAGGACAAGGAGATTAAGGCGATACTAAAAAAAGAAGAAAAGGAGTGGTATGGTGACAGCTTTACGTGGTAATAGACGAAACAAAAGTCAACGTTTCGGCCAAGTAGGCCTTCATCTACTTGGCCGAAACGTCGACTTTTGTTTCGTCTATTACCACGTAAAGCTGTCACTATACCACTCCTTTTCTTCTTTTTTTTAGTATCGCCATTATCATCAGCTTTACAGCAGCTTCGCATCTCTACGCATCTTGGTGCATCTTGATGCCTTTACCTCAAGGAGATTAAGGAAGTAGAACAAAGGAACTAAGTAAGAAGAACAAAGGAACTAAGTAAGAAGAACAAAGGAACTAAGTAGAACAAACGGATTAAGGAAGTAGAACAAAGGGACTAAGTAAGTAGAATAAAGGAACTAAGTAGAACAAAGGGATTAAGGAAATAGAACAAAGGGAATAAGTAAGAAGAACAAAGGAACTAAGTAGAACAAATGGATTAAGGAAGTAGAACAAAGGGACTAAGTAAGTAGAATAAAGGAACTAAGTAGAACAAAGGGATTAAGGAAGTAGAATAAAGGAATTAAGTAGAACAAAGGGATTAAGGAAGTAGAATAAAGGAATTAAGTAGAACAAAGGGATTAAGGAAGTAGAATAAAAGAACTAAGTAGAACAAAGGGATTAAGGAAGTAGAACAAAGGAACTAAGTAGAACAAAGGGATTAAGGAAGTAGAACAAAGGGATTAAGGAAGTAGAACAAAGGGATTAAGGAAGTAGAACAAAGGAACTAAGTAAGAAGAACAAAGGAACTAAGTGGAACAAACGGATTAAGGAAGTAGAACAAAGGGACTAAGTAAGTAGAATAAAGGAACTAAGTAGAACAAAGGGATTAAGGAAGTAGAACAAAGGGATTAAGGAAGTAGAACAAAGGAACTAAGTAAGAAGAACAAAGGAACTAAGTAGAACAAACGGATTAAGGAAGTAGAATAAAGGAACTAAGTAGAACAAAGGGATTAAGGGAGTAGAATAAAGGAATTAAGTAAAACAAAGGGATTAAGGAAGTAGAATAAAGGAATTAAGTAGAACGAAGGGATTAAGGAAGTAGAATAAAGGAACTAACTAGAACAAAGGGATTAAGGAAGTAGAATAAAGGAATTAAGGAGAACAAAGGGATTAAGGAAGTAGAATAAAGGAACTAAGTAGAACAAAGGGATTAAGGAAGTAGAATAAAGGAACTAAGTAGAACAAAGGGATTAAGGAAGTAGAATAAAGGAACTAAATAGAACAAAGGGATTAAGGAAGTAGAATAAAGGAACTAAGTAGAACAAAGGGATTAAGGAAGTAGAATAAAGGAACTAAGTAGAACAAAGGGATTAAGGAAGTAGAATAAAGGAATTAAGTAGAACAAAGGGATTAAGGAAGTAGAATAAAGGAATTAAGTAGAACAAAGGGATTAAGGAAGTAGAATAAAGGAATTAAGTAAAACAAAGGGATTAAGGAAGTAGAATAAAGGAATTAAGTAGAACAAAGGGATTAAGGAAGTAGAATAAAGAAATTAAGTAGAACAAAGGGATTAAGGAAGTGGAATAAAGAAATTAAGTAGAACAAAGGGATTAAGGAAGTAGAATAAAGAAATTAAGTAGAACAAAGGGATTAAGGAAGTGGAATAAAGGGAAACTCACCTGAACCGCATCTGTTGCACACTTATTGGCAACATCAGCCGCCCAAGCCTTGGCAACAGAAGCATAAAAGGTGTTCCTCCTGCCGCAGTCGACTTCCCAGGCTGACCTGTGGGTTGCCATGCGGGCAGTCTCTACACCAATTGCCATATCGGCTAACATGAAGGCCACCGCCTGATGCTGGAACAGAACATCATACACGTTGATACATACACACACACACAAATAAATGATTTCACGAGGTGATACATACACACACACAAATAAATTATTTCACAAGTTGATACATACACACACACAAATTATTTCACAAGCTGATACATACACACACACACACACAAATAAATGATTTCCCAAGGTGATACATAAACACACACACACACACAATTAAATGATTTCACAAGCTGATACATACACACACACACAAATAAATGATTTCACGAGGTGATACATAAACACACACACACACACACAGAAATAAATGATTTCACAAGTTGAACTAGAAGACGATCGAAAAACAAATTACATTCAAATCTATGCACCATGCAACAATAATGAAAGAGACAGCAAAGAATTCTACGACACACCGAGTGAAATCATTAACAATATTGACGAAAGCAACGACATGTTAGTGATGGGAGATTTTAATGGAAGGCTTGGGAAACGCAACAGTGAGAACAGAGATATCTTAGGACCCTTTGGCGATAAAACAGCTGAAATAAACGAAAATGGAAGCAGACTGCTGGAAATATGCAATCAAAATGATTTATTTATCACCAACAAATTCTTCAAACACAGAGAGTCGCAAGTATACACCTGGTACAAATGGAATGACACAACATGCAGAAGCCAGATAGATTTTATACTAACAAGACAACAGAACAAGAAAAGAGTAACCGACAGTAGAGCAATCCCAAATATTACAGATGACACGGATCACAAGATGGTTATGATCACACTAAGACAGCCAAAAATAAAAAGAATATACAAAAACAAACAAAAGAAGCAAAAAGAACAGACAATAAAAATAAAACAATTAAAAGATCAGGAAACAAGGAAAACCCTAGAAGAAAAACTCAGAGAGGAATTCAAGAAACTCCCTAACGAAGTATGCACAGTAGAAGAAGAGTGGAAACAATTTAAGGAAACAGTAACCATCATCTCTAAAACAGTTTGTGGAACGAAGTTAAGAACAAGAGAAGGAAAAAAGAGCACCCCATGGTGGAATGAAACAATCAGAGAAGCAATCAAAGAAAAGAAGAAACTGTTAAAAAATTGGAGGGAGAACAAGAACCACGAAAAATAAGAAAAATATGCCTTAGTTCGAAAAAGAGTTAAAATGTTGATCTAAGAAGCTAAGCAAAAGAATTGGACAGAATTCGGACAAAACATGAGCAGGGACGTCAAGACAGCCACAAGAGATTTCTACAAAGCAGCAAAAGCCACAAGAGGAAGAAAAGAAAACCATGATCCTACTGAGTTGATAAATGACAAAGACGGACAGCCAATATCAAATAACCAGTGTATGCAACAGAGATGGAAAGAATATTTTGAAGACCTGTTAAACATGCCAACTACCAATAAGACAACAAAAACCACGCTAGAACTCACAAATACTGAACCAAACATCATGAAAGAGGAAATCGAAGAAGTAATGAAATATGCACCAAGAAATAAAGCACCGGGGATGGATAACATTCCAATAGAAATAATAGCAACAGCAGGAGAAACAGGAATGCAATGGCTGCACAGAATATTTAATGCAGCATGGCACCAACAACAAGCCCCAGAAGACTGGCAACAGGCAATCATCATACCAATATGGTAAAAGAAAGGTAGCAAAAGAGACTGCAATCAATATAGAGGTATATCTCTTCTCAGCCATGTAGGAAATCTATATGCCAAAATCTTGGAAAAAAGGCTGAGACCAATAATAGAACTACAGTTAAGCGATTCTCAAATGGGGTTCAGAAAAAACAGAGGATGTACTGACGCTCTATTCACCTTAAAACAGCTTGCAGAAAAAAAACAACAGAACACAATCAAAACTTATACATAGCCTTCATTGACCAGGAAAAAGCATTCGACAGAGTAAACAGAGAACAACTGTGGGAGATACTAACAACATACGGAGTATGCCAACATCTAACCAACCTTATTAAAAGTCTCTACGTCAGCAGCAGTATACACAGACCACTTCGAAGTTAGATCAGGTGTAAGACAGGGGTGCGTACTATTCCCCCTACTGTTTATTACATACATGGACCATATATGTAAACTAGCCAACCCATCAGAGACAGAGGAGATCAACAAGCTTTTATTTGCAGACGATCAGGCACTAATACATGGAAAAATAGAAGATCTACAAGAACACTTAAACAAACTCATCAGCATTGGGACAAAATACAACATGAAAATCAACATCAACAAAACAGAAATCATGAAAGTTACAAAAGAGAAACAGAACATCAACATAACTATAGAAGGCAGACAACTAAGACAAGTAGAGGAATTCAAATACCTAGGAAGTCTAATGACAAACGATAATTCACAAACAGCAGAGATAGAATCAAGATGCAACAAAACTTGTCAAATCATTGGACAGTTATCACCACTATTATCCAACAAGGAAATAACTCTAGAGGCAAAACGGGCACTCTACAATACAATCTTCATCCCAACGTTGTGCTACCAATGGACCTTCGTGGACTCTAGATGCAAGAACAATAAGAAAAATAACCTCTACAGAGATGAAATGTGTTAGACGAATGACAGGAAACAGTCTGAGAGATAAGATCAGAAATGAAGAACTGAGAAAAAGCTAGGAATAGCCCCTGCCATAGAATATATAAGGAAACAATAGATAAAATGGCTTGGCCACGTGACAAGGCAGAAAGAACAAAACACAACACAACAAGCTTTCAACAAATGTTGTGAGAACACCAGACCCAAGGGTCGATCACGAAAAAGATGGGTCGATGGAATATTAGAAGCACTAGGTAACATAACAGCAGCAGAGGCGAACAGAAGAGCAAAAGATGGATCGATGGAATATTAGAAGCACTAGGTAACATAACAGCAACAGAGGCGAACAGAAGAGCAAAAGATGGGTCGATGGAATATTAGAAGCACTAGGTAACATAACAGCAACAGAGGCGAACAGAAGAGCAAAAGATGGATCGATGGAATATTAGAAGCACTAGGTAACATAACAGCAGCAGAGGCGAACAGAAGAGCAAAAGATGGGTCGATGGAATATTAGAAGCACTAGGAAACATAACAGCAACAGAGGCCAACAGAAGAGCAAAAGATGGATTGATGGAATATTAGAAGCACTAGGAAACATAACAGCAGCAGAGGCGAACAGAAGAGCAAAAGATGGGTCGATGGAATATTAGAAGCACTAGGTAACATAACAGCAGCAGAGGCGAACAGAAGAGCAAAAGATGGGTCGATGGAATATTAGAAGCACTAGGAAACATAACAGCAGCAGAGGCGAACAGAAGAGCAAAAGATGGGTCGATGGAATATTAGAAGCACTAGGAAACATAACAGCAACAGAGGCGAACAGAAGAGCAAAAGATGGATTGATGGAATATTAGAAGCACTAGGTAACATAACAGCAACAGAGGCGAACAGAAGAGCAAAAGATGGATTGATGGAATATTAGAAGCACTAGGAAACATAACAGCAACAGAGGCGAACAGAAGAGCAAAAGATGGATTGATGGAATATTAGAAGCACTAGGTAACATAACAGCAACAGAGGCGAACAGAAGAGCAAAAGATGGATTGATGGAATATTAGAAGCACTAGGAAACATAACAGCAACAGAGGCGAACAGAAGAGCAAAAGATGGATTGATGGAATATTAGAAGCACTAGGTAACATAACAGCAACAGAGGCGAACAGAAGAGCAAAAGATGGATTGATGGAATATTAGAAGCACTAGGAAACATAACAGCAACAGAGGCGAACAGAAGAGCAAAAGATGGGTTGATGGAATATTAGAAGCACTAGGAAACATAACAGCAGGAGAGGCCAACAGAAGAGGAAAAGATGGATCGATGGAATATTAGAAGCACTAGGAAACATAACAGCAGGAGAGGCCAACAGAAGAGTAAAAGATGGGTCGATGGAATATTAGAAGCACTAGGAAACATAACAGCAACAGAGGCGAACAGAAGAGCAAAAGATGGATTGATGGAATATTAGAAGCACTAGGAAACATAACAGCAACAGAGGCGAACAGAAGAGCAAAAGATGGATTGATGGAATATTAGAAGCACTAGGTAACATAACAGCAGGAGAGGCCAACAGAAGAGTAAAAGATGGATTGATGGAATATTAGAAGCACTAGGTAACATAACAGCAGGAGAGGCCAACAGAAGAGTAAAAGACCGCAAATTTTATCTCCCCTCGATGCTGAAAGGGAAATGAGGAAGGAAAGTAGAAGAAGACAAGTTGATACATACACACACACACACAAAGAAATGATCTCACAAGTTGACACACACACACATGCACACACACACTAATAAATGATCTCACAAGTTGATACACAAACACACACACAAGTGATCTCACAAGTTGATACATAAACACACACAAATAAATGATCTCACAAGTTGATACACAAACACACACACAAATAAATGATCTCACATGTTCATACACAAACACACACAAATAAATGATCTCACATGTTCATACACAAACACACACACAAATAAATGATCTCACAAGTTGATAAACACACACAAATAAATGATCTCACAAGTTGATAAACACACACAAATAAATGATCTCACAAGTTGATATACACACATACAAATAAATGATCTCACAAGTTGATAAACACACACAAATAAATGATCTCACAAGTTGATATACACACATACAAATAAATGATCTCACAAGTTGATAAACACACACAAATAAATGATCTCACAAGTTGATAAACACACACAAATAAATTATCTCACAAGTTGATAAACACACACAAATAAATGATCTCACAAGTTGATAAACACACACAAATAAATGATCTCACAAGTTGATAAACACACACACATAAATGATCTCACAAGTTGATAAACACACACACACACAAATAAATGATCTCATAAGTTGACACACACGCACACATTCACGCACGCACACTCGCATGCACGTGCACGCACGCACGCATGCACGCACGCACGCACACACACACACACACACACACAAAAATGATCTCAAATGCTCACAAACAGAATAAACAAATGAGCTCATAAATTCACACAGACAACAAATAAATGATCTCATAAATTCACATACACAACAAACAAATGATCTCATAAATTCAAACAGACAACAAACAAATGATCTCATAAATTCAAATAGACAACAAACAAATGAGCTCATAAATTCACACATACAACAAACAAATGATCTCATAAATTCACATACACAACAAACAAATGATCTCATAAATTCAAATAGACAACAAACAAATGATCTCATAAATTCACATAGACAACAAACAAATGATCTCATAAATTCAAATAGACAACAAACAAATGATCTCATAAATTCACATAGACAACAAACAAATGATCTCATAAATTCACATAGACAGCAAATAAATGATCTAATAAATTCACATAGACAATAAACAAATGATCTCATAAATTCACATAGACAACAAGCAAATGGTCTCATAAATTCACACAGACTACAAACAAATGAGCTCATAAATTCACATAGACAACAAACAAATGAGCTCATAAATTCACATAGACAATAAACAAATTATCTCATAAATTCACATAGACAACAAACAAATGAGCTCATAAATTCACATAGACAACAAACAAATAAGCTCATGAATTTATGTAGCTGATAAAACAGCTTGCAGAGAAGACGACAGAATACAATCAAAATGTGTACATAGCTTTCACTGCCCAGGAACAAGCATTTGACAGAGTAAACAGAGAACAACTGTGGGAGATACTAGCAACATATGGAGAAAGCCAACATCTAACCACCCTTATTAAAAGTCTCTACATCAAAAGCAGCTGCAGGGTCAGAACAGCAGCAGGCTACACAGACCACTTTGAAGTTAGATCAGGTGTAACTCAGGTGTGCGTACTATCCCCCCTATTGTTTATTCATACATGGACTATATATGCAAGTTAGCCAACCCATCAGAGACAGAGGAGATCAACGAGCTTTTATTTGCAGACGATCAGGCACTAATCTTCGCATCTAAACTTCGGGGGCCTTGGTAGCCAAGTTGGGAAAACCACCCGACTGGACTACCGACGTTCGGACAACCCGTGTTCGATTCCCACTGGGAGCAGTGTGAATTGTACTCGTGGGTGGAAAAAATAAAAATACCTCCACGGTCGTCCCAGCTGTTAGCAGAAATGGGTACCAGGGTATTACACTGGGAAGGTGAGGAATGTTGCTTCGCATCTGAGTTTCGATGCTTGAGGCGAAACTATACAGAAATCTCCGAACATTTCTGGATAGGCGGCCGAGCACATATGGGTATAAACTTGCGTGCTAAGACGCCGGTTCAAGTCTCGTACTTTACCTTTACCTTTACCTTTACAGGCACTAATACATGAAACAATAGAAGACCTACAAGAACACTTAAACAAACTCAACAGCATTGGGACAAAATACAACATGAAAATAAACATCAACAAAACAGAAATCATGAATGTCACAAAAGAGAAACAGAACATCAACATAACTAAAAAAATCAGACAACTAAGACAAGTAGAGGAATTTAAATACCTAGGAAGTTTAGTGACAAACGACAATTCACAAACAGCAGAGATAGAATCATGATGCAACAAAGCTTGTCAAATCATCGGACAGTTATCACCACTATTGTCCAACAAGGAAATAACTCTGGAGGCAAAACGGGCACTCTACAATACAATCTTCATCCCAACGTTGTGCTACCAATGGACCTTCGTGGACTCTAGTTGCAAGAACAATAAGAAAAAATAACCTCTACTGAGATGAAATGTATCAGACGAATGACAGGAAACAGTCTAAGAGATAAGATCAGAAATAAAGAACTGAGAAAAAAGCTAGGAATAGCCCCCACCATAGAATATATAAAGAAACAACAGATAAAATGGTTTGGCCACGTGACAAGGCAGAGTGATCAAAACCAACACAATGAGCCCTCAATAAATGTTGTGAGAACAGCAGACCTAAAGGTCGACCATGTAAAAGATGGGCTGACAGAATATTAAAAGCACTAGGAAACATAACAGCAGCAGAAGCGAACAGAAGAGCAAAAGACTGCAATTTATATCTCCCCTTGACGCAGAAAGGTAAATGAGGAAGGAAAGAGGAAGAAGAAAGGATAAATTCACATAGACAAGAGATAAATGATCTCTCATAAGTTGATACACACACAAATATGAGATCTCACATGTTGATACACACACACACAAATATGAGATCTCACATGTTGATACACACACACACAAATATGAGATCTCACATGTTGATACACACACACACAAATATGAGATCTCACATGTTGATACACAAACACACAAATATGAGATCTCACATGTTGATACACAAACACACAAATATGAGATCTCACATGTTGATACACAAACACACAAATATGAGATCTCACATGTTGAAACACACACACACAAATATGAGATCTCACATGTTGATACACACACACACAAATAAATGATCTCACATGTTGAAACACACACACACAAATAAGAGATCTCACATGTTGATACACACACACATACACATACACACACAAATAAAAGATCTCACATGTTGATACACACACACACAAATACATGATCTCACATGTTCACACACACACACACAAATACATGATCTCACATGTTCACACACACACACACACACACACACACACACAAATACATGATCTCACATGTTGACACACACACACAAATACATGATCTCACATGTTGACACACACACACACACACACAAATAAAAGATCTCACACGTTGATACACACACACACACACACACACAAATAAAAGATCTCACACGTTGATACACACACACACACAAATAAAAGATCTCACATGTTGATACACACACACACAAATAAAAGATCTCACATGTTGATACACACACACACACACAAATAAAAGATCTCACACGTTGATACACACACACACAAATAAAAGATCTCACATGTTGATACACACACACACAAATAAAAGATCTCACATGTTGATACACACACACACACACACACACACAAATAAAAGATCGCAGATGTTGATACACACACACACACAAATAAAAGACCTCACATGTTGATACACACACACACAAATAAAAGATGTCACACGTTGATACACACACACACAAATAAAAGATCGCAGATGTTGATACACACACACAAATAAAAGATCGCAGATGTTGATACACACACACAAATAAAAGATCGCAGATGTTGATACACACACACAAATAAAAGATCGCAGATGTTGATACACACACACAAATAAAAGATCGCAGATGTTGATACACACACACACACAAATAAAAGACCTCACATGTTGATACACACACACACACACACAAATAAAAGATCTCACACGTTGATACACACACACACACAAATAAAAGACCTCACATGTTGACACACACACACACACACACACACACAAATAAAAGATCTCACATGTTGATACACACACACAGACACACAAATAAAAGACCGCACATGTTGATACACACACACATACAAATAAAAGATCTCACATGTTGATACACACACACACACAAATAAAAGATCTCACATGTTGACACACACACACACAAATAAAAGATCGCAGATGTTGATACACACACACACACAAATAAAAGATCGCAGATGTTGATACACACACACACACAAATAAAAGATCGTAGATGTTGATACACACACACACAAATAAAAGATCTCACATGTTGATACACACACACACACAAATACATGATCTCACATGTTGATACACACACACACAAATAAAAGATCGTAGATGTTGATACACACACACACAAATAAAAGATCTCACATGTTGATACACACACACAAATACATGATCTCACATGTTGACACACACACACACAAATAAAAGATCTCACATGTTGATACACACACACACACAAATAAAAGATCTCACACGTTGATACACACACACACACACAAATAAAAAATCTCACATGTTGATACACACACACACAAATAAAAGATCGCAGATGTTGATACACACACACACACAAATAAAAGATCGCAGATGTTGACACACACACACACACAAATAAAAGACCTCACATGTTGATACACACACACACACAAATAAAAGATCTCACACATTGATACACACACACACACAAATAAAAGATCTCACATGTTGATACACACACACACAAATAAAAGATCTCACATGTTGATACACACACACACACAAATAAAAGATCTCACATGTTGATACACACACACAAATAAAAGATCTCACATGTTGATACACACACACACACACACAAATAAAAGACCTCACATGTTGATACACACACACACAAATAAAAGATCGCAGATGTTGATACACACACACACAAATAAAAGATCTCACACGTTGATACACACACACACACAAATAAAAGATCTCACATGTTGATACACACACACAAATAAAAGAACTCACATGTTGATACACACACACACAAATAAAAGATCGCAGATGTTGATACACACACACACAAATAAAAGATCGCACATGTTGACACACACACAAATAAAAGATCGCACATGTTGATACACACACACACAAATAAAAGATCGCAGATGTTGACACACACACACACACACACACACACAAATAAAAGACCTCACATGTTGATACACACACAAATACATGATCTCACATGTTGATACACACACACACACACAAATAAAAGACCTCACATGTTGACACACACACAGAAATAAAAGACCTCACATGTTGATACACACACACAAATAAAAGATCGCAGATGTTGATACACACACACAAATAAAAGATCTCACATGTTGATACACACACACACACAAATAAAAGACCTCACATGTTGATACACACACACACACACACAAATAAAAGATCTCACACGTTGATACACACACACACACAAATAAAAGACCTCACATGTTGATACACACACACACACACACAAATAAAAGACCTCACATGTTGATACACACACACAGACACACAAATAAAAGATCTCACATGTTGATACACACACACACACAAATAAAAGATCTCACATGTTGACACACACACACACAAATAAAAGATCTCACATGTTGATACACACACACAAATAAAAGATTGCAGATGTTGATACACACACACACACAAATAAAAGATCGCACATGTTGATACACACACACACACACAAATAAAAGATCTCACATGTTGATACACACACACACACAAATAAAAGATCGCAGATGTTGATACACACACACACACACAAATAAAAGATCTCACATGTTGATACACACACACAAATAAAAGATCGCAGATGTTGATACACACACACACTCACACAAATAAAAGATCTCACATGTTGATACACACACACACACAAATAAAAGATCACAGATGTTGATACACACACACACAAATAAAAGATCTCACATGTTGATACACACACACACAAATAAGAGATCTCACATGTTGATACACAAACACACAAATATGAGATCTCACATGTTGATACACACACACACAAATAAAAGATCTCACATGTTGATACACACACACACAAATAAGAGATCTCACATGTTGATACACACACACATACACACACAAATAAAAGATCTCACATGTTGATACACACACACACACAAATATGAGATCTCACATGTTGATACACACACACACAAATATGAGATCTCACATGTTGATACACAAACACACAAATATGAGATCTCACATGTTGATACACACACACACAAATAAAAGATCTGACATGTTGATACACACACACACACACAAATAAAAGATCTCACATGTTGATACACACACACAAATAAAAGATCTCACATGTTGATACACACACAAATAAAAGATCTCACATGTTGATACACACACACACAAATAAAAGATCTCACATGTTGATACACACACACACAAATAAGAGATCTCACATGTTGATACACACACACACAAATAAGAGATCTCACATGTTGATACACACACACAAATAAGAGATCTCACATGTTGATACACACACATATACACATACACACACAAATAAAAGATCTCACATGTTGATACACACACACACAAATACATGATCTCACATGTTCACACACACACAGACACACACACACAAATACATGATCTCACATGTTCACACACACACACACACACACACAAATACATGATCTCACATGTTGACACACACACACAAATACATGATCTCACATGTTGACACACACACACACACAAATAAAAGATCTCACATGTTGACACACACACAAATACATGATCTCACATGTTGACACACACACACACACAAATAAAAGATCTCACATGATGATACACACACACACACAAATAAAAGATCTCACACGTTGATACACACACACACACACAAATAAAAGATCTCACATGTTGATACACACACACACAAATAAAAGATCTCACACGTTGATACACACACACACACACAAATAAAAGATCTCACACGTTGATACACACACACACACAAATAAAAGATCTCACATGTTGATACACACACACACAAATAAAAGATCTCACATGTTGATACACACACACACACACAAATAAAAGATCTCACATGTTGATACACACACACACACAAATAAAAGATCTCACATGTTGATACACACACACACACAAATAAAAGATCTCACATGTTGATACACACACACACACACAAATAAAAGATCTCACATGTTGATACACACACACACAAATAAAAGATCTCACATGTTGATACACACACACACACACAAATAAAAGATCGCAGATGTTGATACACACACACACACACAAATAAAAGATCGCAGATGTTGATACACACACACAAATAAAAGATCGCAGATGTTGACACACACACACACAAATAAAAGACCTCACATGTTGATACACACACACACACACACAAATAAAAGATCTCACACGTTGATACACACACACACACAAATAAAAGACCTCACATGTTGACACACACACACACACACACACAAATAAAAGATCTCACATGTTGATACACACACACAGACACACAAAAAAAAGACCGCACATGTTGATACACACACACACACAAATAAAAGATCTCACATGTTGATACACACACACACACAAATAAAAGATCTCACATGTTGACACACACACACACAAATAAAAGATCGCAGATGTTGATACATACACACACACAAATAAAAGATCGCAGATGTTGATACACACACACACACAAATAAAAGATCGTAGATGTTGATACACACACACACAAATAAAAGATCTCACATGTTGATACACACACACACACAAATACATGATCTCATATGTTGATACACACACACACAAATAAAAGATCGTAGATGTTGATACACACACACACAAATAAAAGATCTCACATGTTGATACACACACACAAATACATGATCTCACATGTTGACACACACACACACACAAATAAAAGATCTCACATGTTGATACACACACACACACACAAATAAAAGATCTCACACGTTGATACACACACACACACACAAATAAAAGATCTCACATGTTGATACACACACACACACACACAAATAAAAGATCGCAGATGTTGATACACACACACACAAATAAAAGATCGCAGATGTTGACACACACACACACACAAATAAAAGATCTCACATGTTGATACACACACACACACAAATAAAAGATCTCACACATTGATACACACACACACACAAATAAAAGATCTCACATGTTGATACACACACTCTCACAAATAAAAGATCTCACATGTTGATACACACACACACACAAATAAAAGATCTCACATGTTGATACACACACACACACAAATAAAATATCGCAGATGTTGATACACACACACACAAATAAAAGATCGCAGATGTTGATACACACACACACAAATAAAAGATCGCAGATGTTGATACACACACACACAAATAAAAGATCTCACACGTTGATACACACACACACACAAATAAAAGATCCCACATGTTGATACACACACACAAATAAAAGATCTCACATGTTGATACACACACACACAAATAAAAGATCGCAGATGTTGATACACACACACACAAATAAAAGATCGCACATGTTGACACACACACAAATAAAAGATCGCACATGTTGACACACACACAAATAAAAGATCGCACATGTTGATACACACACACACAAATAAAAGATCGCAGATGCTGACACACACACACACAAATAAAAGACCTCACATGTTGATACACACACAAATACATGATCTCACATGTTGATACACACACACACACACAAATAAAAGACCTCACATGTTGACACACACACAGAAATAAAAGACCTCACATGTTGATACACACACACAAATAAAAGATCGCAGATGTTGATACACACACACAAATAAAAGATCTCACATGTTGATACACACACACACACAAATAAAAGACCTCACATGTTGATACACACACACACACACACAAATAAAAGATCTCACACGTTGATACACACACACACACAAATAAAAGACCTCACATGTTGATACACACACACACACAAATAAAAGACCTCACATGTTGATACACACACACACACACAAATAAAAGATCTCACATGTTGATACACACACACACACAAATAAAAGATCTCACATGTTGACACACACACACAAATAAAAGATCTCACATGTTGATACACACACACAAATAAAAGATTGCAGATGTTGATACACACACACACACAAATAAAAGATTGCACATGTTGATACACACACACACACACACAAATAAAAGATCGCAGATGTTGATACTCACACACAAATAAAAGATCTCACATGTTGATACACACACACACACAAATAAAAGATCGCAGATGTTGATACACACACACACACACACAAATAAAAGATCTCACATGTTGATACACACACACAAATAAAAGATCGCAGATGTTGATACACACACACACACTCACACAAATAAAAGATCTCACATGTTGATACACACACACACACAAATAAAAGATCACAGATGTTGATACACACACACACAAATAAAAGATCTCACATGTTGATACACACACACACAAATAAGAGATCTCACATGTTGATACACAAACACACAAATATGAGATCTCACATGTTGATACACACACACACAAATAAAAGATCTCACATGTTGATACACACACACACAAATAAGAGATCTCACATGTTGATACACACACACATACACACACAAATAAAAGATCTCACATGTTGATACACACACACACAAATATGAGATCTCACATGTTGATACACACACACACAAATATGAGATCTCACATGTTGATACACAAACACACAAATATGAGATCTCACATGTTGATACACACACACACAAATAAAAGATCTGACATGTTGATACACACACACACACACAAATAAAAGATCTCACATGTTGATACACACACACAAATAAAAGATCTCACATGTTGATACACACACAAATAAAAGATCTCACATGTTGATACACACACATACAAATAAAAGATCTCACATGTTGATACACACACACACAAATAAGAGATCTCACATGTTGATACACACACACACAAATAAGAGATCTCACATGTTGATACACACACACACAAATAAGAGATCTCACATGTTGATACACACACACATACACAAGATCTCACATGTTGACACACACACACACACAAATACATGATCTCACATGTTCACACACACACACACACACAAATACATGATCTCACATGTTCACACACACACACACACACACACAAATACATGATCTCACATGTTGACACACACACACAAATACATGATCTCACATGTTGACACACACACACACACACACACACACACAAATAAAAGATCTCACATGTTGACACACACACACACACACAAATAAAAGATCTCACATGTTGACACACACACACAAATACATGATCTCACATGTTGACACACACACACACAAATAAAAGATCTCACAAGTTGATACACACACACACACACACAAATAAAAGATCTCACACGTTGATACACACACACAAATAAAAGATCTCACATGTTGATACACACACACAAATAAAAGATCTCACATGTTGATACACAGTGTATGGGAGTGCTGCAGAGCAATTTACTGGAGTTGGCCAGTTTATAACGTGGAAACGCGTTCTGGACCGTGCGAGTGAGTAAGTGCACTTGAGTCTAGACCATCCACAGCATCAACGTTCAGCGACTTAATCATCTATAACGACAGTAAGTATTCAGATGCAGCCCTAATGACAACATCGAAGAAAGAAAACAAGACTAGCTAAGCAATGTGGTAAAAAACTGTCAAAGTGTGAGAGGCTAGGCCTAAAGTTTGTGTGTGCGTTACATATTGGAATTGTGGGTCCATAAATCAACGACGGCCCATTCTTGATAAGCTACTGTGCGGCACCAATATAATGGTTTTACAAGAAACTCTTCTTGGTGTCAGGACAGTAAGTACTCCTGGATTTCATTGTTTTTACAATAGGCGACACCTTGGGCAGGCCATCCTTGTGCGCAACAATATGGTGGCAGCTGAGGTTGATGTGTCTGCGTGGGACAGTGCAGAATTGCAGGTACATGCGGTTAGGGTGCAGACCTCAGTTCATTTCGTAGCTGTAAATGTGTATGCCTGTAATGGGAAGGTGAACACACAACAATGGCAGAATCTCTTCGAGTTCAATGAAGAGAACGTCATTTTCTGCGGAGACTTTAATGTTAGAGGCAACCAGTGGGGTAACATCATAACCAACAAGCAGGGAGAAGACCTAGAGAACGCACTAGTGTCAGTCGATTTAATCTGCTTGAATGATGCAACAACATGAATGATGAGACAACAAGAATGGCCACTCGAGCAGGGGACTCTGATAGCGTCATAGACCTGGCACTGGTGTCTTCCACCTTCGCACCGGTTTGCAAGTGGAGTGCACTGGGATTCCACGGAAGTCATCTCTATCCATGTGTCCTCCTAATTGATAAAAGCAGAAATAGAAGCCAGAAAAGAAAGCTCCACACATACCACTACAAGAAAATAGACCAGGACGTCATTAGCAAAATAGGAAACACAGCACCCCTCGTAGGAGGCAGGAGAGATGGACACAGCCACCCTGGTGGAACGTAGAAGTCAAGGAAGCTTGGCGGAACAAGAGACAAACAGCCAAGACATGGCAGAAAGCTAGAAAGAATGGAAGAACACAACCTGAGCTCTTGAAGTGTCTGAAAGAAGAGGTCAACCAAAAATGATGCACTTTAAACTATGTGCTAAGCAGGCTAAGGATGCCAAATGGGATGACTTCTGTAGAAAAGTGTGCTCAGAAAAATCGCTAGCCACATTCTGGCGCCTTCATCAGAGCATGAAGGGCACAACATGACACAGAGGCATACTAGACTTCCAGAGCACAGGCCGGATATGGCACAAATCTGATGAGAGCAAAGGGAAGGCCCTGCTTGCCCGCTACATTGAGTATCTATCTATCTATCAATCTTATCCAACCCATCTATCCAACCCATCCATCCATCCCATCCAATCCATCCATCCAATCCATCCATCCCATCCATCCATCCATCCATCCATCCCATCCATCCCATCCCATCCATCCATCCATCCATCCATCCCATCCATCCAATCCATCCATCCATCCATCCATCCCATCCCATCCCATCCATCCAATCCATCCATCCAATCCAATCCATCCAATCCATCCATCCAATCCAATCCATCCAATCCATCCATCCATCCAATCCAATCCATCCATCCAATCCATCAATCCCATCCATCCATCCAATCTATCCATCCATCCAATCCAATCCATCCAATCCATCAATCCATCCAATCCATCAATCCATCCATCCAATCCAATCCAATCATCCAATCCATCAATCCATCCATCCAATCATCCAATCCATCCATCCATCCAATCCAATCCATCCATCCAATCCATCCATCCATCCAATCCATCCATCCCAACCCAACCCAACCCAACCCATCCCATCCCATCCCATCCCATCCACAATTGCAAAAACAGAAACCTTGCGTGCCAAAATGACACATATTGCGGAGATCACTGCTTCTAAAATCTATGGTTCTGTTTCCATAACAATACTTTTTACAATGACAGCTTGTCAAGCCATCGATCAACCTCCTTAGTCGCCTCTTACGACATGCCTGGAAGGTCAAAGTGTCACTATTCTTTACTTCCCTCATAATGAGGCCCCGGTAACACACGGGAAACACACTTTGAGTATACTGACCCAAAAAATGAGGCTGTAAGAATGAAGATACGGGAGTTGCTGTCAGAATTGTGTGAGGATGTAGTGCTGGGGGAAGATCTCACAATCACAACCGATACCATTCGCATGACACTTAAAAGGTCACACAACACTGCTCCTGGTCCAAATGGTGTTCGGAACGGCAACATTGGCGATTTAGCTGATGACGACTTGAAAAAAACTGGCCAAAGAGTTTAATGCCAGCATTCGGAATGGCCAGATTAAGGAGGAATGGCTACACAGCTACTTACTACCACCACCGAAGCCAAACAAGGACCATTCTCAGATCAGTGCCTACAAAATCATCACGGTGCAGAACACTGCAGGCAAGCTGCTGGAGAAAATAGTTGCCAGTGTCCTCACCTGTCACCTTGAACAGAAACGTGTATTCCCACTCACACTTGGAGGTTAAAGATATAAGAAAGAGACATGGCTCAATGTGGTAGTCTTCGCCTATGACGTCTTCGAAGGCTTCCACAGATGAGAGGAGACGTGCTGCTGCTATAGATCTGGAGGATGCATACAACAGGGTACCATTTGAATATCTCATGCATATGCTCCTCAAACTGGCAGTGCACCACTTCCTCATTAGATGGATCGCCGCAGCACTGTTTCAGAGGAAGGTGATACTCAGATGTGGAAGGTGGTCTTCCGAGCCAACATCCATTTGTCCAGGGCTGCCACAAGGCTCACCATTGTCACCAGTTCTATTTAACGTGTACACAATAACGATCATGGAACAACAGCTGGATGGGAGGGAAAGAACTATGACTTTTGCTGATGATATTCTGGTATATCGACAGGGAAGAGACAGACGGGGAATCGCCTCCACAATGCAAGAGGAGCTTGATCGTATCTCTTCATGGTGTGGAGCATCAGGTGCCTTGGTTAATCCTAATAAAGCGTCAGTTTCATGGTTCTTCTCCCTTAACAATCATATCGTTAACACGGAAACACCGGTGGTGCGAATGGGAGCTGATGAGGTGACCAGGGACAGGTTGATGACATACCTTGGAGTTATGTTTGATCGCAGCCTGTGTTTTTGGGACCACGCCAACCATGTGGTAACAAAATCCCGCAAAGGATTAGCCGCCTTGAAGGTCATGGCAGCTGCCAACATCGAGCAGAGGCTACTTGCTCTTCTGTTCCAGGGATCTGTCCCAGCACCAATTGAATATGCCCTGGCAATACATACTGTCAGTACGACTCTGATAGGCTGGAGAAAATACAGAATGAAGCTATGCGCATTATCTTGGGGTGTGCAAGGGACACTCCCTGTGTAGCAATGAGGTATCTTCTTGACTTTCCAACCATGGATGACAAAATCAAGATCTGGAGGGCACGAGCATACCTGAAGATTAGTGCAGATAAAGAGCATCCATTGCACCACGTGCTCCACACAGGGAAAGGTGCCAGACTAAAAAGAGGCAAATCATGGATGGACCGAGCAGAAGATGTCATCAAACAGGTCTGTGGGCTTACCAATATCAACGTTGGTGAGGAGTGGATACCGGTGCCTGCGTCATTCAAGGGGACTTTCTCGAGTATTGTCACACTCGAAAGGAAAAGTAGGGAATAGAACTCAGTTGTGGTCAATGCGGAGGTCAACGGTCTCATCTGTGATAACACCGATGAGAAAGATGCAGTCATCTATACAGATGGATCTGTAAGACGACACCAAAAAAGTGCATGGGCATTTACAGCACGCTTGGCAGGCAGAATAGTCAAGGAAGACAGTGGTGCATACGTCATGACCACGAGTAGCATGACAATGGAGGTGATGGCAGTGAACAAGGCATTCAAATGGTTAGAGTCACAAGACTACACCCACGCATGTATACTGAGTGATTTGATGAGCACGATTAAAAAAGTGGATGCGGGCTCTGTACGCATGCAATGGGTAGAGTCGTTGCAGAAGTCCAAAATATGTACGGTCACCTTTGTTTATGTCCCTGGAATGTGGGAGTACAGGGAAATGAAAGAGCAGACAGGTTGGCTAGCTGCGCTGTCACTGAAGACGGACAACCAATGGATCGGGCGGATATCATCAATGCCCACCGAGATGTGGGAAGAGCACAGGACTTCGACAACTACAAATCTACGTCACTCCTTTGGATGAAAGAGATGGGAGTTAAGATGGGCACAGCCAGAAATGAGAAACTTAATGGGCGTGTAAGAAGACTTATCAACCAACACAGAACTAGAGTCGTCAGTCGCTGGACACTGCGGGAATTGCTGAGGAGGTGATCTGAGCACCTATAGACATGTTTGGAGTGCAATGATGCTGACCCACTAATAACTCAATCTCATATTTTGATCACATGTTGATACACATACACAAATAATAGATCTCACAAGGTGACACACACACATACACACAAACACACGCAAATAATAGATCTACCACAGAACCACACCAAGATATGAACCATGACTAGCACTGAAACACATTAAGATATGAGCCATGGCTAGCATGGAAATACACCAAGATATGAACCATGGCCAGCACAGACACACACCAAGATATGAGCCATGGCTAGCACGGATATACACCAAGATATGAACCATGGCCAGCACAGACACACACTAAGATATGAACCATGGCTCATATCTTAATGTGTTTCTGTGCTAGCCATGGCTCATATTTTAATGTGCTTCTGTGCTAGCCATGGCTTATATCTTAGCTTGTGTGTGTGTTCTACGTTCAGATCTTGGTGTGTGTCATGTTAGTCATATCTTGGTGTGTCCCCGTGTTAATCATGTCTCATATCTTTGTGTGTGTCTGTGTTTAGTCATATCTCCTATCTTAATGTCTATCTGTGTTAGCCATGTGTCCTATCTTTGTGCATGCATGTCTGTGTCAGTCATATCTCATATCTTTATGTGCATGTCACACCAAGATATGAACCATGACTAGCACTGAAACACATTAAGATATGAGCCATGGCTAGCACGGAAATACACCAAGATATGAACTGGGCTACTGGCGCAGAACACAGTGCAACGTTTTAACAGGTATTCAATCAGGGTGAATCTAACAGACTCTAATTATGATGTTCTGTCTGTGGGGTCGATCAATTCACTTAGACAGCTGTCTCCATGTGAGAGTTTGGAATCCTACTCCGACTGAGTCTTGATCACAGAGAGAGAGAGAAAAAAATTAGATCTCACATGTTGATACACACACACACACATACACAAATAATAGATCTCACATGTTGATACACACACACACATATAATAGATCTCACATGTTGATACACACACACACACATAATAGATCTCACATGTTGATTCACACACACACACACACACACATATAATAGATCTCACATGTTGATTCACACACACACACACATATAATAGATCTCACATGTTGATACACACATACACACACGCACGCACGCACGCACGCACGCACGCACGCACGCACGCACGCACACACACACACACACACATATAATAGATCTCACATGTTGATACACACACACACACATAATAGATCTCACATGTTGATTCACACACACACACACATATAATAGATCTCACATGTTGATTCACACACACACACACACATATAATAGATCTCACATGTTGATACACACACACACACACACATAATAGATCTCACATGTTGATTCACACACACACACATATAATAGATCTCACATGTTGATACACACACACACACACACATATAATAGATCTCACATGTTGATACACACACACACACACACATATAATAGATCTCACATGTTGATACACACAAAATCACACATTTTGTCTACAAGACTTGTGACAACCCTTACCTCACAAATGAGCTTGTCCACACACAACACTTATGACAACTCTTACCTCACAAATAAGCTTGTTCACACACAAGTCTTGTGACAACCCTTACCTCACAAATGAGCTTGCCCATTGTCTTCCTCTCGCTGGCGTACTTGGTGGCCTCGTCCAAGGCCCTCTGAGCCAGACCTACAGCTCCAGCAGCAACCTGTTCACAGACCAAGTCAGACATGACAGCTGCTGTCTGGTGACATGTTCTGTCTGTGATAGAAGTCTGATGACATGTGAGCTACTGTCAGAGATAGAAGTCTGATGACATGTGAGCTACTGTCTGTGATAGAAGTCTGGTGACATGTGAGCTGATGTCTGTGATAGAAGTCTGGTGACATGTGAGCTGCTGTCTGTGATAGAAGTCTGATGGCATGTGAGCTACTGTCAGAGATAGAAGTCTGGTGACATGTGAGCTACTGTCAGAGATAGAAGTCTGGTGACATGTGAGCTACTGTCAGAGATAGAAGTCTGATGACATGTGAGCTACTGTCAGAGATAGAAGTCTGGTGACATGTGAGCTACTGTCAGAGATAGAAGTCTGGTGACATGTGAGCTGATGTCAGTGATAGAAGTCTGGTGACATGTGAGCTACTGTCAGAGATAGAAGTCTGATGACATGTGAGCTACTGTCTGTGATAGAAGTCTGGTGACATGTGAGCTGATGTCTGTGATAGAAGTCTGGTGACATGTGAGATGCTGTCTGTGATAGAAGTCTGGTGACATGTGAGCTACTGTCAGAGATAGAAGTCTGATGACATGTGAGCTGATGTCCGTGAAAGAAGTCTGGTGGCATGTGAGCTGTTGTCTGTGATAGAAGTCTGATGGCATGTGAGCTGCTGTCACTGATAGACGTCTGGTGACATGTGAGCTGCTGTCAAAGATAGAAGTCTGGTGACATGTGAGCTACTGTCAGTGATAGAAGTCTGGTGACATGTGAGCTGCTGTCTGTGATAGAATTCTGGTGACATGTGAGCTGCTGTCAAAGATAGAAGTCTGGTGACATGTGAGCTGCTGTCAGTGATAGAAGTCTGGTGACATGTGAGCTACTGTCTGTGATAGAAGTCTGGTGACATGTGAGCTGATGTCTGTGATAGAAGTCTGGTGACATGTGAGCTGCTGTCTGTGATAGAAGTCTGATGGCATGTGAGCTACTGTCAGAGATAGAAGTCTGGTGACATGTGAGCTACTGTCAGAGATAGAAGTCTGGTGACATGTGAGCTACTGTCAGAGATAGAAGTCTGGTGACATGTGAGCTACTGTCAGAGATAGAAGTCTGATGACATGTGAGCTACTGTCAGAGATAGAAGTCTGGTGACATGTGAGCTACTGTCAGAGATAGAAGTCTGGTGACATGTGAGCTGCTGTCACTGATAGAAGTCTGGTGACATGTGAGCTGCTGTCTGTGATAGAAGTCTGGTGACATGTGAGCTGATGTCTGTGATAGAATTCTGGTGACATGTGAGCTGATGTCTGTGATAGAAGTCTGGTGACATGTGAGCTGCTGTCTGTGATAGAAGTCTGGTGACATGTGAGCTGCTGTTAAAGATAGAAGTCTGGTGACATGTGAGGTTACTGTCAGTGATAGAAGTCTGGTGACATGTGAGCTGCTGTCTGTGATAGAAGTCTGGTGACATGTGAGCTACAGTCAGAGATAGTTATCTGGTGACATTTGAGCTGCTGTCTGTGATAGAAGTCTGGTGACATGTGAGCTGCTGTCTGTGATAGAAGTCTGGTGACGTGAGCTGCTGTCTGTGATAGAAGTCTGATGACATGTGAGCTACAGTCAGAGATAGTTATCTGGTGACATTTGAGCTACAGTCAGAGATAGTTATCTGATGACATTTGAGCTGTTGTCTGTGAGAGCTGTCTAACACCATATGAGCTGCTGTCTTACAGGTGTTTTAGACATTGTCCAACATACAACTCTACATCTTGTCATTAAACTGACCTACTTACAGGTGGTCTAGTCCTGTCCAACATACAACTCTACATCTTGTCATTAAACTGATCTACTTACAGGTGGTCTAGACCTGTCCAACATACAACTCTACATCTTGTCATTAAACTGATCTACTTACAGGTGGTCTAGTCTTGTCCAACATACAACTCTACATCTTGTCATTAAACTGGTCTACTTACAGGTGGTCTAGTCTTGTCCAACATACAACTCTACATCTTGTCATTAAACTGGTCTACTTACAGGTGGTCTAGACCTGTCCAACATACAACTCTACATCTTGTCATTAAACTGATCTACTTACAGGTGGTCTAGACCTGTCCAGCATATAACTCTACATCTTGTCATTAAACTGATCTACTTACAGGTGGTCTAGACCTGCCCAACATACAACTCTACATCTTGTCATTAAACTGATCTACTTACAGGTGGTCTAGTCTTGTCCAACATACAACTCTACATCTTGTCATTAAACTGGTCTACTTACAGGTGGTCTAGTCCTGTCCAACATACAACTCTACATCTTGTCATTAAACTGATCTACTTACAGGTGGTCTAGTCCTGTCCAACATACAACTCTACATCTTGTCATTAAACTGATCTACTTACAGGTGGTCTAGTCTTGTCCAACATACAACTCTACATCTTGTCATTAAACTGGTCTACTTACAGGTGCTCTAGTCCTGTCCAACATACAACTCTACATCTTGTCATTAAACTGATCTACTTACAGGTGGTCTAGTCCTGTCCAACATACAACTCTACATCTTGTCATTAAACTGATCTACTTACAGGTGCTCTAGTCCTGTCCAACATACAACTCTACATCTTGTCATTAAACTGGTCTACTTACAGGTGGTCTAGTCCTGTCCAACATACAACTCTACATCTTGTCATTAAACTGATCTACTTACAGGTGGTCTAGACCTGCCCAACATACAACTCTACATCTTGTCATTAAACTGATCTACTTACAGGTGGTTTAGTCTTGTCCAACATACAACTCTACATCATGTCATTAAACTGATCTACTTGCAGGTGGCCTAGTCTTGTCCAACATACAACTCTACATCATGTCATTAAACTGATCTACTTACAGGTGGTCTAGTCTTGTCCAACATACAACTCTACATCATGTCATTAAACTGATCTACTTACAGGTGGTCTAGTCTTGTCCAACATACAACTCTACATCATGTCATTAAACTGATCTACTTACAGGTGGTCTAGTCTTGTCCAACATACAACTCTACATCATGTCATTAAACTGATCTACTTACAGGTGGTCTAGTTCTGTCCAACATACAACTCTACATCTTGTCATTAAACTGATCTACTTACAGGTGGTCTAGACCTGTCCAACATACAACTCTACATCTTGTCATTAAACTGGTCTACTTACAGGTGGTCTAGACCTGTCCAACATACAACTCTACATCTTGTCATTAAACTGATCTACTTACAGGTGGTCTAGACCTGTCCAACATACAACTCTACATCTTGTCATTAAACTGATCTACTTACAGGTGGTCTAGTCCTGCCCAACATACAACTCTACATCTTGACATTAAACTGATCTACTTACAGGTGGTCTAGTCCTGTCCAACATACAACTCTACATCTTGTCATTAAACTGATCTACTTACAGGTGGTCTAGACCTGTCCAACATACAACTCTACATCCTGTCATTAAACTGGTCTACTTACAGGTGGTCTAGACCTGTCCAACATACAACTCTACATCTTGTCATTAAACTGATCTACTTACAGGTGGTCTAGACCTGTCCAACATACAACTCTACATCTTGTCATTAAACTGATCTACTTACAGGTGGTCTAGTCCTGCCCAACATACAACTCTACATCTTGTCATTAAACTGATCTACTTAAAGGTGGTCTAGTCCTGCCCAACATACAACTCTACATCTTGTCATTAAACTGGTCTACTTACAGGTGGCCTAGTCTTGTCATTAAACTGATCTACTTACAGGTGGCCTAGTCTTGTCCAACATACAACTCTACATCTTGTCATTAAACTGATCTACTTACAGGTGGTCTATACCTGTCCAACATACAACTCTACATCTTGTCATTAAACTGGTCTAATTACAGATGGTCTAGTCCTGCCCAACATACAACTCTACATCTTGTTATTAAACTGATCTACTTACAGGTGGTCTAGACCTGTCCAACATACAACTCTACATCTTGTCATTAAACTGATCTACTTACAGGTGGTCTAGTCTTATCCAACATACAACTCTACATCATGTCATTAAACTGATCTACTTGCAGGTGGTCTAGACCTGTCCAACATACAACTCTACATCTTGACATTAAACTGATCTACTTACAGGTGGTCTAGACCTGTCCAACATACAACTCTACATCCTGTCATTAAACTGATCTACTTACAGGTGGTCTAGTCCTGTCAAAAGCTCCCATTGCAATCTTGAAACCAATTCCCTCAGCACCTAGAACATTCTAGAAGATACAATTATCACTGAGATATTACTGACACCTAGAACATACTAGAACTTAAAGTTATCAATTTGATCTTACTGACACCTAGAACATTCTAGAATGTACATTTCGTGACTGAACATTACTCACTCCTAGAACATTCTGATTGAATGAAATTCATCAAACTGAACAACTCTCAGCTAAGGTTCATGAGTGGAGATCAATGAAAAGTCTGACTCACAGTGGGCAGAGATCTCACCTGACTGTTCCAAGATAATCATGGAAATAAGTCAAATGTGTTATAGTGACTACAACATCATCCTTAGAGGCACTGGTAGCTCCGGATGTTGATTATCAGATGCAGCAGTTAGCAGGGTGATGCCACTGATGTTTACAAACAATGCAACAGATGTCAGTGGTCGATCAAGTTCAGGTAATACAAACAACACAACAGATGTCAGTGGTCGATCAAGTTCAGGTAGTACAAACAACTCAACAGATGTCAGTGATAGATCAAGTTCAGGTAGTACAAACAACACAACAGATGTCAGTGATAGATCAAGTTCAGGTAGTACAAACAACACAACAGATGTCAGTGATAGATCAAGTTCAGGTAATACAAACAACTCAACAGATGTCAGTGGTTGATCAAGTTCAGGTAGTACAAACAACTCAACAGATGTCAGTGATAGATCAAGTTCAGGTAATACAAACAACACAACAGATGTCAGTGATAGATCAAGTTCAGGTAGTACAAACAACTCAACAGATGTCAGTGATAGATCAAGTTCAGGTAGTACAAACAACACAACAGATGTCAGTGATAGATCAAGTTCAGGTAATACAAACAACTCAACAGATGTCAGTGGTCGATCAAGTTCAGGTAGTACAAACAACACAACAGATGTCAGTGATAGATCAAGTTCAGGTAATACAAACAACACAACAGATGTCAGTGATAGATCAAGTTCAGGTAGTACAAACAAAACACACATTTCTTGGAAATTATCTACCCACAGCTTTGACTCATCAATTGTCTCTCTGCCTGATAAACTTTCTATCTGAATTTGAAGCTATGAGTCCTAATCCCGACCCATGGGCTACAATCCGACTGCCAGTAATGATATGATAGCCTCATGCACAGTGGACTCCTTGTTAACTGCAGCCTCCATGAGCTTTGTCTAAGTCTGTTACATCCTATTTCTAAACTACAGCAAGTCAACACAAGAAATCTGTCCTTTGTTAAGAACACTTGCTAACAATTGTTATAGGTTCTAATGGTCTTAACTATAGTAACTACATGACGTCAACACAAGATATCAGGGAACTCAACATACAACATACACTAGAGAGGGAAAGCAATATACACCATACACTAGAGAGGGAGTTCAACATACACCATACACTAGAGAGCGAACTCAACATACACCATACACTAGAGAGGGAGTTCAACATACACCATACACTAGAGAGGGAGTTCAACATACACTAGAGAGGGAGTTCAACATATACCCTACACTAGAGAGGGAACTCAACATACACCATACACTAGAGAGGGAGTTCAACATACACCATACACTAGAGAGGGAGTTCAACATACACCATACACTAGAGAGGGAACTCAACATACACCATACACTAGAGAAGGAACTTACACCATACACTAGAGAGAGACTCACATACACCATACACTAGAGAGGGAACTCAACATACACCATACACTAGAGAGGAACTCAACATACACCATACACTAGAGAGAGAACTCAACATACACCATACACTAGAGAGGGAACTCAACATACACCATACACTAGAGAGGGAACTCAACATACACCATACACTAGAGAGGGAACTCAACATACACCATACACTAGAGAGAGAACTCAACATACACCATACACTAGAGAGGGAACTCAACATACACCATACACTAGAGAGGGAACTCAACATACACCATACACTAGAGAGGGAACTCAACATACACCATACACTAGAGAGGGAACTCAACATACACCATACACTAGAGAGGGAAAACAACATACACCATATACTGGAGAGGAAACACCCAACAATCAGACACACACACACCCAGCAATCAGACACACTACCAACAATTAGACACCCAACAAACAATGACACACACACACAACCAACAATCAGACACACACCCAACAATTACACACACATCAAACAGTCAGAAACACCCAAAAATTACACACACACCATCAGACACACTCCCAAAAATCAGATACCCATCAAACAATGACACACACACACCCAACAATCAAACACACACACACACCCAACAATCAGACACACACACCCAACAATCATACACACACACCCAACAATCAAACACACACACACACTCAACAATCAGACACACACACCCAACAATCAGACACACACACCCAACAATCAGACACACACACACCCAACAATCAGACACACACCCAACAATCAGACACACACACCCAATAATCAGACACACACCCAACAATTAAACACACACCATCAGACACTCCCAACAATTTAGACACCCAACAATCAAACACACACACACCCAACAATCAGACACACACCATAGACACACACCATCAAACACACTCCCAACAATCAGATACCCATCAAACAATGACACAAACACCCAAAATTCGCACACACACCCAATAATCAGACACACACACCCAACAATCACACACACACCCAACAATTAGACACATCATCAGACACACTCCCAACAATTAGACACCCATCAAACAATGACACACACACCCAACTATCAGACACACACCCAACAATTAGACACATCATCAGACACACACCCAACAATTAGACACATCATCAGACACACTCCCAACAATTAGACACCCATCAAACAATGACACACACACCCAACAATCAGACACACACCCAACAATCAGACACACACCCAACTATCAGACACACACTCAACAATCAGACACACACCCAACAATCAGACACACACTCAACAATCAGACACACACTCAACAATCAGACACACACTCAACAATCAGACACACACTCAACAATCAGACACACACTCAACAATCAGACACACACTCAACAATCAGACAAATGACAGAAGAGCAAGCACTGACCTCCCTTGGAACAAGGACATCCTGAAAGGTGATCCCTCTGGTGTCTGAGCACCGCTGCCCCATGTTCTTTTCCTGCAACAGACAAAACCACATAGATCAATGAATGTGCTACAGGTGACATCAGACACCAGGTAAACATCTGTGACTGGGCTACATGGGACATGAGTGATTGGACTACATGAGACATCAGTGACTGATCTACATGAGTTAGTGACAGGCTACATGAGACATCCGCGACTGGGCTCCAGGAAACATCAGTAACATATCTGCATGAGAGATTAGTGATTGGGCTAAATGAGACAACAGTGACAGGGCTACATGAGACATCAGTGACAGGGCTAAATGAAACAACAGTGACAGGGCTACATGAGACAACAGTGACTGGGCACCAGGAAACTAACATTACATCACAGATTGGTGATTGGCTAAAGTTGACACGACAGTGACAGG
The DNA here is from genome assembly GCA_032433765.1 of Megaustenia siamemsis. Lineage (NCBI taxonomy): Eukaryota > Metazoa > Mollusca > Gastropoda > Stylommatophora > Ariophantidae > Megaustenia > Megaustenia siamemsis. Next base: position 50,016,218 of record JAVIAB010000159.1, read on the forward strand.
GCTACATGCCACATTAGTGACTGGCCTACATAAGAAATCAGCGATTGAACTACATGAGACATTAATGACGAGACTACAGGAGACAATGACTGGGCTACATAAGACATCAGTGACAGGACTATGAGTCATCAGTGACTGGGCTACATGAGTCATCAGTGACTGGGCTACATAAGTCATCAGTGACTGGACTACATGAGTCATCAGTGACTGGGCAACATGAGACATCAGTGACAGAGCTACATGAGATATCAGTGACTGGGCTACATGAGTCATCAGTGACTGGGCTACATGAGACATCAGTGACTGGGCTACATAAGACATCAGTTACTGGGCTACATGAGATATCAGTGACTGGGCTGCATGAGACATCAGTGACTGTGCTACATGAGACATCAGTGACAGGCTACATGAGTCATCAGTGACTGGGCTACATGAGACATCAGTGACTGGGCTACATGAGACATCAGTGACTGGGCTACATGAGACATCAGTGACTGGGCTACATGAGACATCAGTGACTGGGCTACATGAGACATCAGTGACTGGGCTACATGAGACATCAGTGACTGGGCTACATGAGACATCAGTGACTGGGCTACATGAGATATCAGTGACTATTTAAAAGAAGAAGATAAAAGTGGTATGGTAACAGTTTTACGTAGATAAGTAATGAAATAAAAGTTGATGTTTCAGTCAGGTAGGCCTTCAGCTGGAACAACAAACAACACACAAATATATATCAGGATATGTACACAAATCTAATTACATCAGGATATGTACACAAATCTAATTACATCAGGATATGTACACAAATCTAATTACATCAGGATATGTACACAAATCTAATTACATCAGGATATGTACACAAATCTAATTACATCAGGATATGTACACAAATCTAATTACATCAGGATATGTACACAAATCTAATTACATCAGGATATGTACACAAATCTAATTACATCAGGATATGTACACAAATCTAATTACATCAGGATATGTACACAAATCTAATTACATCAGGATATGTACACAAATCTAATTACATCAGGATATGTACACAAATCTAATTACATCAGGATATGTACACAAATCTAATTACATCAGGATATGTACACAAATCTAATTACATGGCGATAATGAGCTAGATACTCAAGAAAGGAAATTAAAAAAAAGGTCACTTCCCTGTAATCCAAAGTGTGGTCAGCTTCTGACTAGAACTGAAATAGGTGGGTGGGCTGACCAACTATATATCTCACTGACCAGGCAGTCAGGTGGGCTGACCAACTATATATCTCACTGACCAGGCCTTCAGGCAGGCTGACCAACTATATATCTCACTGACCAGGCCGTCAGGCGGGCTGACCAACTATATATCTCACTGACCAGGCAGTCAGGCGGGCTGACCAACTATATATCTCACTGACCAGGCCGTCAGGTGGGCTGACCAACTATATATCTCACTGACCAGGCAGTCAGGCGGGCTGACCAACTATATATCTCACTGACCAGGCAGTCAGGCGGGCTGACCAACTATATATCTCACTGACCAGGCAGTCAGGTGGGCTGACCAACTATATATCTCACTGACCAGGCAGTCAGGCGGGCTGACCAACTATATATCTCACTGACCAGGCCGTCAGGCGGGCTGACCAACTATATATCTCACTGACCAGGCAGTCAGGTGGGCTGACCAACTATATATCTCACTGACCAGGCAGTCAGGCGGGCTGACCAACTATATATCTCACTGACCAGGCAGTCAGGCGGGCTGACCAACTATATATCTCACTGACCAGGCAGTCAGGCGGGCTGACCAACTATATATCTCACTGACCAGGCAGTCAGGTGGGCTGACCAACTATATATCTCACTGACCAGGCAGTCAGGCGGGCTGACCAACTATATATCTCACTGACCAGGCAGTCAGGTGGGCTGACCAACTATATATCTCACTGACCAGACAGTCAGGAGAAATAAAATGGAAGGGTTCTAAAAATATGGGGAGGTGGGTACAAGATACGTATAAACTGTGTATATCTAACTGTGTGCGCACAACGAACACAGATGTGCAAAAAAGTATGTGTACATAACCATACATGCGTACAAGCATAAATCTGTATAAATTACCACAAAGCCCACAAAAGAAAAGAGCCAGTGGTGAGGTGTGCTAAACACTCCAAAGTATGATGACAGCTTTACAAGGAAGGAACACAACACAATACTGATGTTTTGACCTGTGGCCTTCTTCAGAATACAAGGACAACGACAACGACAACAAACGGTGAAGCACAATTATCTATAACTACATGTGGATGATCAAGTGGAGGGCGAGGAAAGTAGGATGTAGAAATAAGAAAGGAGAGAGAAGAGAGAAATGAATACTACATGAGGAGAGATAGGATGGGTGTCAAGATATATAAAATGGAAAACGAGAAAGAGAAAAATGTATCATAAAATGCACTTAGCTTCAAGCAGCAAGTCAGTCCTCCGAGCTGAAACAAGTCAGAATGACTAGGAGCGTTAAGAATGTGTTAAGAAAGTAACATGTGATTGAGACAGGCGAGTGGAAGGACAAACAGATCTAGTGGCGGGGAAACAGAGAGAGGAGGGTGAGGGAAGAAAGATAGGCGAAGCTGACAAACTACTGGGGAACGATGGTCAATGGTGCGGGGAGAGCTACAGGCCCAAAACCCAAAGCCCGGAGGGGCAAACCATGCCATAAATCACTCGAACAATGGAAGTGAGAGATCCCGCGAGAGGTTAAAAGAAAGAGTGAATGAAAAGACAAAGTAGTGAACTGGGAGATGGGTGAGAGAGATAGACTCTACAGAATGGAAGGCCTAGAACTAGAAGAGTAGAAAGGTAGGTCAATGAAGGCAGGGAGTGAGTACTGGAGGAAGAGATGAGGAGAGGAAGAATAAGAAGTCCGGTATAAGTCAAGTAGGTAGGGAGAAGGGCGGTAGAGTGATAGAGGGGTGGTCTGGAGGAAGTAAGTCACTCGAGAGGTAGGGAAGTATAGAGGAGGAGGAATGGAGAGGAGGGATGAGAAGCAGGTATGTGGGAAGTGGATAGGAGGAGAGGCGGTAGGTCAGAAGTGAATAGAAAGAGAGGGAGTCTGGAAGAAGTGGAGGAATGGTGCGCAAGAGGTATGAACCATAGGAGGTAAAGAAGTAGGGAAATGATAGAAGAAAGGGGGATGATGAGGGTTCTAGGAGAGGAATGAAAGTGGACATCAGGATAAGGGGGGTACTGGAACAGTTGGTATAGAGGTGTAGTGACTACAAGTGGGTAGAGAGGAGAGGGCTGAGTTAGGAGTGGATCAGCAGACAGGTGGTGGGAAAGACGAGGAACAATAGAAGTGGGCAGAGAGATGGTACAGTCCAGGTGGAGAGGTGATATAGTGATAAAGAGGTGAAGGACATGAAGGTAGTAGAAGAGAAAATGGGGGGAGGGGGGAGGGGTTAGGATGAAGAAGGCAAGATAAGGGTTACTCAAAGCGGACATGGAGAACAGGGATGGACGAGGAGTAGAAGACCCACGAAGTGAAATAGGAAGAGAAGTCCATAGGTAGGAGGATGGAGTCGGAGGAAGGAGGGTCCTCAGAGGGACAGGGATACATTGATGCCACGAGGGCTGAGGCAACCCCAACGAGCGATCAGACGGTGCTCCAGAGTGAGCTGACTGTGGTGATCAGAGGAGCATGATACTAGGCCAGTAACCAAGACATCCGTCTTACCTCGATGGCCCCTCGAGTTAAAGTGGGCTGCTACAGGAGTGTCCGCTTCTCGGGTGATGTCATTCAAGTGTTCACGGCACCTATCTCAAATACGTCTACCAGATTGGCTGATGTAGGTCAACTTGCATCACATACAAATGAAGGCATAAATGATATTCCGCGATGTGCAAGTGAATCCCTCTCTGATCTCGAAAGGACCATTAGGGAAGAGGACAGTGTCGGTCTGGAAAACGTGATCACAAGTATTGCACACTCTGCGGTTGCAGCGGATAGTACCTCGATGGCTGGGGAGGGCAGCTGGAAGACGACCCCTGACAAGAAAGTCACGGAGATTCCGGTCACATCTAAAGGTCACCAGTGGTGGGTCGGGGAAGAGCAGACGAGTAGTAGGGTCAGATCAGAGAATAGGGAGGTAGCGGTGAATGGTCCTAATCACAGTGTAATGGTGAGGGTGATAGGTGGGGGCGAGTACTACTCTATCCAAGGGGGGATGAGTAGAGGGGGTAAGAGCAGACTAACGAGAAGTGTGGAGAACTCGACGCAGGGCAGGGAGGAGAGCTGATTCTGGGTAGAGACGTCGGTGTGGAAGAAGTCAAGCATAAGGTGGGCATTGTGAAGGAAATCTTCATCGTCTTGGCAAAGGCGATGAAGTCTGAGAAGCTGAGAGTAGGGAAGAGAGTTCTTACAGGATGTCGGATGAGAGGAGTCGTAGCGGAGGAAACTGTGGGAATCTGTGGTCTTGTAGAAGACCGAGGTGAGAAGATGAGAGGTGCTCAAGGAGACTGAGATATCAAGAAAAGATACGGAGGAGGTGGAGATGTGGTAGGTGATGTGGATAGAGGGGTGGAAATGTCCGACATAATCGATGAAACGAGAGATCTCATCCTCAGGAAGGTCAGTCAGACCGATGCAATCATTGATATACCTACGATACATAAGGGGGAGAGGACCCTGGTAGGTTTGGATGATTTGGTGCTCTAGATAGCCCATGAAGAGACAAGCATAGCTAGGGCCCATTTTGGTGCCCATAGCCACACCGCTGATCTGGGTAAAGAAATTGCCATTGAACTCAAAAGAGTTGAGATTCAACTAATTTCGCTAGGCGTAGGAGGACGCCAGTGGCCAGTGGAAGGTTGGACCCTACGGTCCAGGAAAAACTGAAGAGCTAAAAGACCATCGGAGTGGGGAATGGAAGTATAAAGGGAGCAGACATCCATGACGAAGAGGGGGTATTGGCGATCAGGAAGGAGGGTGATAGAGAAGATGTTGAGGGCGTCGTTAGTGTCTTTGACATAAGAAGGGAGGCCCATAACTATGGGTTGAAAGATACTGTCAAGGAAGTTGGAAATGAGAACTGTGGGACATGCAATTGACGAGACAATGGGTCGTCCAGGAGAGTCAAGTTTGTGTATCTTGGGCAGCATATAGAAAGAGGGCCTGCCCAAGCAGTAGTCAGGAAGGATCATACCGGAGTAGCTGGAGGGAAGTAGTCCATCCTGAATGACCCGGAGGATCGTGCGACACACCACGGCATTATTGGAGACAGTGGTATCATCGGGAGTAGGAAGGTAGAAAGTCAAGTCGGATAATTGTTTGTCCCCTTCCCGGATATAGAGGTCTTTCCTCCAAACGACCACCAAGCCACCCTTGTCAGCCGGCTTGATGACAATATCATCACGTCGGCAAAGGTTCTGTAGAGCTTTGTATTCATCCCTACTTAGATTGGAGTGTCGAAGTCTCTGGGGACGGAGTTCCATAATCTCCCGGAGAGTACTGTTAATGAATAGGTCCAATGCCTGTGAGTCACCCGGGGAGGGAGTCCAGTCAGATTTGCGGGAGGAGAAGCGGGCAAATTCGTCTGTAGTAGGAGGTAGAGAGGAAGAGTTCGGATGAAGAAAGTGGTAGAGTTTAAGTCGTAGTCGTCTGAAATACTCCTGTATGTCCCGTAAGAGGGAGAATGAGTCGCTCGAGGGGCGAACAGGGACTTGCATCGGTCTGACTGACCTTCCAGAGGATGAGATCTCTCGTTTCATCGATTATGTCGGACATTTCCACCCCTCTATCCACATCACCTACCACATCTCCACCTCCTCCGTATCTTTTCTTGATATCTCAGTCTCCTTGAGCACCTCTCATCTTCTCACCTCGGTCTTCTACAAGACCACAGATTCCCACAGTTTCCTCCGCTATGACTCCTCTCATCCTACATCCTGTAAGAACTCTCTTCCCTACTCTCAGCTTCTCAGACTTCATCGCCTTTGCCAAGACGATGAAGATTTCCTTCACAATGCCCACCTTATGCTTGACTTCTTCCACACCGACGTCTCTACCCAGAATCAGCTCTCCTCCCTGCCCTGCGTCGAGTTCTCCACACTTCACATCAGTCTGCTCTTACCCCCTCTACTCATCCCCCCTTGGATAGAGTAGTACTCGCCCTCACCTATCACCCTCACCATTACACTGTGATTAGGACCATTCACCGCTACCTACCTATTCTCCGATCTGACCCTACTACTCGTCTGCTCTTCCCCGACCCACCACTGGTGGCCTTTAGACGTGACGGAACCTCCGTGACTTTCTTGTCAGGGGTCGTCTTCCAGCTGCCCTCCCCAGCCATCGAGGTGCTATCCGCTGCAACCGCAGAGTGTGCAATACTTGTGATCACGTTCTCCAGACTGATGCTGTCCTCTTTCCTAATGGTCCTTTCAAGATCAGAGAGGGATTCACTTGCACATCGCGGAACATCATTTATGCCATCATCTGTAAGCGATGCAAGTTGACCTACATCGGTCAGTCTGGTCGAAGGATCGGCGATAGGTGCCGTGAACATTTACACGACATCACCTGAGAGGCTGGCACTCCGGTAGCAGCCCACTTTAACTCGAGGGGCCATCAGGGGAAAGCTGATGTCCTGGTCACGGGCTTAGTATCGTGCTCTTCGGATCACCACAGTCGTCTCACTCTTGAGCACCGTCTGATCGCTCGTTGGGGGTTGCCTCTCTCCCCGCGGCATCAATGTATCCCGGTCCCTCTGAGGACCCCTCTTCCTCTGTACCCTTCTCCCACCCCTGTACTCTTCTTCTTATCTCACATTTATGTTCGTCTGCTCCGTATCTATCCCTTTTCTTTACCCCTATCCTCTTGGGTCTATCCATCTTCTCCCCTTCTTCTTCCTTTATCCTTAATTCCCCCCTCCTTTCTTCGAACTACCTTTATATCTATCTCCTCCTTATCGCTTTATTACCTCTCCTCCTCTGATGGATACTCCCTATTCCCTTTTATTCAACTACTCCCTGGATTCTCTATTCTCCTGTTATTACCACTTCTCTACCCAACTTTTCCTACTTTAGACCCCCCCCCCCCCCCACCCTTACTCGGTTCTAGGACTGTACGTGTCTGTGCACTAGCCACTCACTCCACTTCTCTTTGTATCCCCTTAGTCTCTCTGTTTCCCTACTTCCTTTCCTCTTGAGGCACTACTGCCTGTATATAATTCTCTTTGTATCCCTTAGTCTCTCTGTTTCCCTACTTCCTTTCCTCTTTAGGCACTACTGCCTGTGTATAATTCTCTTTGTATCCCCTTAGTCTCTCTGTTTCCCTACTTCCTTTCCTCTTTAGGCACTACTGCCTGTGTATAATTCTCTTTGTATCCCCTTAGTCTCTCCGTTTTCCTTCTTCCCTTCATCCTGTGACACCACTGCCTGCGTACCATCCCTATATTCCTCTTCTTTCTATTCCCCACCTCCTTACCTCGTTAGGCACTACTGCCTGCATACCTCCCCTATTTTCCTCCTATGTATACTTTCTACTCCTCTTTATATATACATTCCCAGAATCCTCCTCAGTCTCTCCGTTCCCTTCCTCTCTACCTCGCTGGGCCCCATTTCTTTCGCTCCATCCCTCTATTATTCTCTTCTTTCTGACTCCCTCTCTTATCTATTCTCTCCTGACCCTCTACCTCTCCTCCGATCCTAATTTCCTACTCCTGATTCTTTCCATTATTACTCTTCCTCTTCATCTATCTTCCTCGTATCAGTCTTTCCCTCCCTCCAGGGAACTGTCAAACATGACATGACATTACCAGCTCACGCCAACCTACACTATGCAGACATCAACAAATCTTACATCTGTCAAACATGACATGACATTACCAACTCACTCCAACCTACACTATGCAGACATCAACAAATCTTACATCTGTCAAACATGACATGACATTACCAGCTCACTCCAACCTACACTATGCAGACATCAACAAATCTTACATCTGCCAAACATGACATGACATTACCAGCTCACTCCAACCTACACTATGCAGACATCAACAAATCTTACATCTGTCAAACATGACATGACATTACCAACTCACTCCAACCTACACTATGCAGACATCAACAAATCTTACATCTGTCAAACATGACATGACATTACCAGCTCACTCCAACCTACACTATGCAGACATCAACAAATCTTACACCTGTCAAACATGACATGGCATTACCAGCTCACTCCAACCTACACTATTTTTTAACAAAAAGAATGGATTTCATGAACAAAAATAATGGATTTCTTGAAAAAAAAAAGAATGGATTTCATGAACAAAAGAATGGATTTCATAAACAAAAATAATGGATTTCTTGAAAAAAAAGAATGGATTTCATGAACAAAAAGAATGGATTTCATAAACAAAAAGAATGGATTTCATGAACAAAAAGAATGGATTTCATGAACAAATAGAATGGATATCATAAACAAAAAGAATGAAAACTCAAAGGAAAGACACCAGCAATAACACTTCATTAATCTTGGAAGCAAAATGTCACAAAATGTCATCTATGCCTGACCACTTACCTTCCTACCAATGGTAATGCCAGGGCTGTCAGCTTCTACAACAAAACCTGTGAATGCTTGTCCTGCTGGAGCTTTAGGGTCATTGCTGGACCTGGCCAGCACAAAGTACCAATTGGCCTTGCCTCCATTAGTGATCCACATCTTCTGTCCGTTCAGGACATAGTGGTCTCCCTTCTTCTCTGCTCTCATTTTAATCCCAGCCACATCCGAGCCTGCACTTGGCTCTGTCACACAGTAGGCCTGCAAGGTGAAGGACAAGTCTCACTGCAAGTTGAAGGACAGGTCACAGAGTAGATTTATTAGTAGGACAGGCCACAAAGTAGGTCTATGAGTAGGACAGGTCACTTTTTAGGCCTGCAAGGTGAAGGACAAACCTCATTGCAAGGTGAAGGACAGGTCTCACTGTAAGGTGAAAACAGGTCACAGAGTAGATTTATGAGTAGGACAGGTCACACAGTAGGTCTGTGATTAGGACAGGTCTTAGAGTAGGTATATAGGTAGGACAGGTCACACAGTAGGTCTGTGATTAGGACAGGTCTTACAGTAGGTCTATAGGTAGGACAGGTTACAAAGTAGATCTGTAAGTAGGACAGGTTACTCAGTAGGTCTGTGAGTAAGACAGGTCACAAAGTAGGTCTGTGAATAAGACAGGTCACAAAGTAGGTCTGTGAATAAGACAGGTCACAAAGTAGGTCTGTGAGTAAGACAGGTCACACACTAGGTCATGAGTAGTAAAGGTCAGACCTTAGGTCTATGAGTAGGAAAGGTCACCACAATAGGTCTATGAGCAGGACAAGTTACAAAGTAGGTCTATGAGTAGGAAATGTCACACAGCAGGTCTATGGGTAGGAAAGGTTACACAGCAGGTCTACAAGTACGACAAGTCAAACAGTAGGTCTTTGTGTAGGACAAGTAGACTCCACAAAATAAAAATGTCCCACTAGACTCCACAAAATAAAAATGTCCCACTAAACCCCACATTATACACATATTTGAAATTCTACTGGATACCACAATCTAGAAATATCCCACATGGTCAGCAAGACAACTCACACACATGAGAGGTTCATCCACATGGCGACCGAGATATTTTCTCTGCTGTGCCTCGCTGCCGGCAATAATTAAGGGCATTTGCTGTGGAGTAAGAGAGTTGAGAAATGGGTAGGACATATGAGGAAATAGTAACATGACATGTGAGGAGATGGCAACATGACATGTGAGGAGACAGTAACATGGCATGTGAGGATATGGTAACATGACATGTGAGATGGTAACATGACATGTAAGGAGATGGCAACATGACATGTGAGAAGATGGCAACATGACATGTGAGGAAATAGTAACATGGCATGTGAGGATATGGTAACATGACATGTCAGGAAATAGTAACATGACATGTGATGAGATGGTAACATGACATGTGAGTAGACAGTAACATGGCATGTGAGGATATGGTAACATGACATGTGAGTAAATAGTAACATGGTATGTGATGAGATGGTAACATGACATGTGAGATGGTAACATGACATGTGAGGAGATGGTAATATGACATGTGAGGAGATAGTAACATGACATATGAGGAACTAGTAACATAACATTTGAGGAGACAGTAACATGACATCTAAGGAAATAGTAACATGACTTGTGAGGAGACAGTAACATGACATGTAAGGAAATAGTAACATGACATGTGAGGAGACAGTAACATGACATGTGAGGAGATGGTAACATGACTTGTGAGGAGATAGAAGCATGACATGTGAGGAGATGGTAACATGACTTGTGAGGAGATAGTAGCATGACATGTGAGGAGATGGTAACATGACATGTGAGGAGACAGTAACATGGCATGTGATGAGATGGTAACATGACATGTGAGGAGATGGTAACATGACATGTGAGGAGACAGTAACATGGCATGTGATGAGATGGTAACATGACATGTGAGGAGATGGTAACATGACATGTGAGGAGATAGTAATGTGACATGTGAGGAAATAGTAACAAGACATGTGAGGAGATGTAACATGACTTATGAGGAAATAGCAACATAACTTGTGGGGAGATAGTAATATGACATGTGGGGAGATGGTAATATGACATGTGAGGAAATGGTAACATAATGTTTGAGGAAATAGTAGCATGACATGTGAGGAAATGGTAACATGACATGTGAGGAAATAGTAACATGACATGTGAGGAGATAGTACTATGACATGTGAGGAGATAGTAGCATGACATATGAGGAAATGGTAACATGACATGTGAGGAGATGGTAACATAACTTGTGAGGACATAGCAACATAAGTTGTGAGGACATAGCAACATGACTTGTGAAGAGATAGTAGCATGACATGTGAGGAAATAGTAACATGACATGTGAGGAGATATTAGCACGACATGTGAGGAAATGGTAACATGACTTGTGAAAAGATAGTAACATACATGTGTTGAGATAGTAGCATGATATGTGAAGAGATAGTAACATGACTTGTGAGGAGATAGTAACATGACATGTGAGGAGATAGTAACATGACTTGTGAGGAGATAGTAACATGACTTGTGAGGAGATAGTAACATGACTTGTGAGGAGATAGTAACATGACTTGTGAGGAGATAGTAACATAACTTGTGAGGAGATAGTAACATAACTTGTGAGGAGATAGTAACATGACTTGTGAGGAGATAGTAACATGACTTGTGAGGAGATAGTAACATAACTTGTGAGGAGATAGTAACATGACATGTGAGGAGACAGTAACATGACTTGTGAGGAGATAGTAGCATGACATGCAAGGAGATAATAACATGACATGTGAGGAGACAGTAATGTGACATGTGAGGAAACAATAATATGACATGTGAGGAGATAGTGAAATGTCATGTGAGGAGATAGTAACATGGCATGTGAGGAAACAGCAACATGGCATGTGAGGAGATAGTAACATGACATGTAAGGAGATAGTAACATGGCATGTGAGGAGATAGTAACATGCATGTGAGAAGATAGTAACCACAAATGTGAGTAAATGTATTTGTTACTACATGGCATGTGAGGAGACAGTAACATGACATGTGAGGAGATGGTAGCATGACTTGTGAGGAGATAGTAGTATGACATGTGAGGAGATAGTAGCATGACATGTGAGGAGATAGTAGCATGACATGTGAGGAGATAGTAGTATGACATGTGAGGAGATAGTAGTATGACATGTGAGGAGATGGTAGCATGACTTGTGAGGAGATAGTAGTATGACATATGAGGAGATAGTAACATGACATGTGAGGAGATAGTAGAATGACTTGTGGCAGATAGTAGTATGACATGTGAAAAGACACTAACATGACATGTCATGAGATGGGATGGTAACATGACATGTGAGGAGATGTAACATAACTTGTGAGGACATAGTAACATGACTTGTGAAGAGATAGTAGCATGACAAATACATGTACACAAACATCTAGTGACAAACAAATATGTGTACACAAACATATAGTGACAAACAATATATGTATACAAACATCTAGTGACAAACAAAGACATGTATGCAAACATTTAGTGACAAACAATTACATGTATGCAAACATTTAGTGACAAACAAATACATGTACACAAACATCTAGTGACAAACAGATACATGTACACAAACATTTAGTGGCAAACAAATACATGTACACAAATATCTAGTGACAAACAAATGCATGTACACAAACATCTAGTGATAAAACAAATACATGTACACAAACATCTAGTGACAAACAAATACATGTACACAAAAATCTAGTGACAAACAAATACATGTACACAAACATCAAGTGACAAACAAATACATGAAGACAAACATCTAGTGACAAACAAATACATGTACACAAACATCTAGTGACAAACAGATACATGCACACAAACATCTAGTGACAAACAAATACATGTACACAAACATCTAGTGACAAACAAATACATGTACACAAACATCTAGTGACAAACAGATACATGTACACAAACATCTAGTGACAAACAAATACATGTACACAAATATCTAGTGACAAACAAATACATGTACACAAACATCTAGTGACAAACAGATACATGCACACAAACATCTAATGACAACAAACGCATGTACACAAATATCTAGTGACAAACAGATACATGCACACAAATATCAAGTGACAAACAAATACATGAACACAAACATCTAGTGACAAACAGATACATGTACACAAACATCTAGTGACAAACAGACGCATGTACACAAACATTTAGTGGCAAACAGTTACATGTACACAAACAACTAGTGACAAACAGATACATGTACACAAGCATCTAGTGACAAACAGATACATGCGCACAAATATCTAGTGATAAACAGATACTTGTACACAAACATCTAGTGACAAACAGATACATGTACACAAACATCAAGTGACAAACAAATACATGTACACAAACATCTAGTGGGAAACAATTACATGTACATAAACATCAAGTGACAAATAAATACATGTACACAAACATCTAGTGACAAACAAATACATGTACACAAACATCTAGTGACAAACAAATACATGTACACAAAAATTTTGTGACAAACAGATACATGTACACAAACATCAAGTGACAAACAAATACATGTACACAAACATCTAGTGACAAATAAATACATGTACCCAAACATCTAGTGACAAACAAATACATGTACACAAAAATTTAGTGACAAACAGATACATGTACACAAACATCAAGTGACAAACAAATACATGTACACAAACATCTAGTGACAAACAAATACATGTACACAAACATCTAGTGACAAACAAATACATGTACACAAACATCTAGTGACAAACAAATACATGTACACAAACATCTAGTGACAAACAAATACATGTGCACAAACATCTAGTGACAAACAAATACTTGTAAATAAGCATCTATAGCTCGTTTCAAATCACGTACCCAACTTCAAAACGCTATTACTCAGTAACCGTTTGTTAAAAACTGTTGAAATTTTCCAAATGTTATTAGAATGCAAAAGACCCTTTAAATGTATATTTAACAAATATCTTGCAGCTGCAGTTTTCTTAAAGCGGCGAATTTCTTTGATGTTTGTCAAAATTGTAAATTGTGAAGCCCTAAATAATAGAAATTACCGTAGTTGCTGGTCTATGATTAATTTTCACTAGGTAAAGGCGTGGCCGTAATGGGGAAATAACCTAATAAGACAAAACACCAGGAGAATTATTGTCTTCTCAGTTCGAGGACGGACGATAATATCAAGGTATACCTGTATGTCCAATTTTCATAGTTGTGTGGTCCTGATAAGGACCGTTTGTTGAACTAATTTAAGGTAATATAGGGGCCAACATTGTGGGGGCTATATACTTTCATTCTGAATCAGACGAGTCTAAAAGATTAAGAACTGTTTGGGGTTGAACATTCCACAAACCATCATTTTTCCAATATTCCTCTTCTTGTTTTAAGACGTGGTCTTCACATTTAGCCCAATAATCTTTGTCTATATTTAATAAAGTGAGATTAGCAAGAGTCTTTACATCGCATATTTTGAATGTTGTATTTTCATCTGCCACTTGTCCTTTTAATTTTGCCCAGATTAGTTCTATTGGATTTAAATGAGCATGGTAAGGTGGCAGCCTCAAACTTATATGACCGTGCTCTTGGATAATCTTATCTATTTGAAAAATCTTTGTCCTTTGTTTTTGCTTTACTAGAGATAGTAATTCAGGTTTTAAGCACATGTTATTAAATTGTATGTGCTCCTTTGTGAGCCATATCTTAATAGCATCTTTTGTACTGGATGACGTCGGGACTTTATCTTCAAGTGCAACAATGTTGTGGTACGCTGCATTGTCCATTATTAGGCAAGATGGTCGATCTATGATGGGAGAACAGAATTTTCAATCCAATGTCTAAATATGTGACCATTCATCTCAGAGTGATAATCCCGATTGTCTATGGATTTTGAAAGAAAAATGAGCTCTGCATTCTGTATTAGTCCATGTTGTCGACTACCTGCATGAGCAATTATCAAGCGCTGTCCTTTGCTGCTAGGTATTAATCTCTTAATCTTTCCATCTGATGACTGCCATTCCCTTTGGTTAGTGTGGTGAGCATTGATCCATGTTTCATCCAAGTACACAATATCATAACCTTGCTTGCGCACCTCTTTTACTTCACGTAAGTACTTGCTTCTCATGACTACTATATGTGGCTTCTCACAGATGATGTTTTGTCCATTGGAATACTTTCTGAATGTAAAGCCTGCAGCTCTCACATTCCTCCATAATGTAGACTTTGATATTTCAATACTGTTGTTCTTTTTCAGCGATACTTTTAATTTTCTTATTGTAACAGTTTCATTCATACCCAACATTTTGCGAATTTCACTTCTAATAAGTTCACTGTCGAAATTATCCAACATTTTTGCTCTTCTTTGTGATTTTGTATATTTTGAACATTGACGGTCACGTGCTTGAATCCAGCGATTAAATGACCGTTTAGATAAATCCAAAATGTGTCTATTCTCAGGGTTTTCTAAAGAATGAAATAATCTTCCTCGTTTAGCCTCTTTGCAAAAATAGTCATACATTTTTATTGCGATGTTTTGTAAACTGCAGAATTTCATTTTAAGACTCATGATAAATGTTATCGTTCCACGTCTCCACCTATGAATGAACGGAAATGGAACACACAATTTCTCGTGTTTTTTTACAAGTGTCTAATTGTGTCAAAAAACCACGGTAAAAGCGTGCAAACACTAAATTTTACCGTGTATGGATTTTTACTCGCTATTTTTAACTTAAAATACTGTAAACATTAAGTTTTGACTACATCAATGGGTCGTTATAAATTTATATAAATCAAATAAGCAACAATAATAAAAAAATGTTTTTTTAAATGAAATTAATTTCCTGTTGGGTTCTAATCATTATAACTTTACATGCAAATTTTGAACAACTTACAACAAGCGGTTAAAAAGCTATCGATTTTAAAAGTTGGGCACGAGTTATGAAACAAGCTATAGTGACAAACAAATACATGTACACAAACATCTAGCGACAAACAAATACATGTACACAAACATCTAGTGACAAATAAATACATGTACACAAACATCTAGTGGCAAACAATTACATGTACACAAACATCAAGTGACAAACAAATACATGTACACAAACATCTAGTGACAAATACATGTACACAAACATCTAGTGACAAACAAATACATGTACACAAACATCTAGTGACAAACAAATATATGTACACTAACATCTAGTAACAAACAAATATATGTACACAGACATCTAGTGACAAACAAATATATGTACACAGACATCTAGTGACAAACAAATATATGTACACATGTAGACAGGGACTGGGACATTATTAAAGTCAAGGTCAGAGCAATGTATTTGTTGATGGTTGCTGAGAGACCAGAGAAGAATGGTTAAAAATAGATCATGTGTCAAGGTCACGAGTGTATGAATTATTATAGATATAGGCCAGACACTATGTCACCAGACAGACACTATGTCACCAGACAGATACTATGTCACCAGACAGACACTATGTCACCAGACGCGACATCACCAACAAAAGCGCGGAGTAAATGAGATATTTAAACATGGGATTGAGAGGAACATGACACAGCACAGAGAACCAGAGAGGGCCGGGTCAAGTACGCCGAGAGGGCGTTCGCCCGAATCCAGAAGGGTCGAGTGCCCTAAGGGACCTCAGATGGAGCAAAAGACTCACATATCAGAGGGCTATATCTGCCAGAGATGACAAAGATGGCTGTTTAGATCACCAAGTAGTTGTGACTTGTGTGTTCCACAATTTGTTGAACTTTTAAATAAACATAAATAGTGTGGGTTATTACACTGTATGACTTGTTAACTTGATATATATGTTGTAGACATGATGTTTACATCAAGAAGTGTTCACGAGGGCACCATCAAGAAAATCTTTACTATATACACACTAGTGACAAACAAAGACAAGTACACACATATACCTAGTGTAAGACATGTACAAACACACATTTAGTGACAAAAACATATACATGTAATGACAAAGACATGTACACATGAACATTTAGTGACAAAAACATGGACATGTACATCTAATGACAAAGACATGTACACATGAACAACTAGTGACATACAAATACATGTATATCTAGTGACAAATAAAGACATTGACACACAAACATCTAGTGACGAAGACATGTAAATATATCTAGTGACAAACAAAGACGTGTACTACACACATATATGTAGTAACAAAAAAAGATATGTACACAAATACATAAAGTGACAAAGAAAGACATGTACACACATACGTTTAGTGACAAACAAAGACATGTACACACATACGCTTAGTGACAAACAAAGACATGTATACATACACACATCTAGTGAAAAACAAAGACGTGTACACACATATATGTTGTTACAAAAAAGATATGTACACAAATACATAAAGTGACAAACAAAGACATGTACACACATCTAATAATAAACAGACATCTACACATTCACGTAGTGACAAAGAAAGACATGTACACACACACACTTAGTGACAAACAAAGACATGTACACACACACACTTAGTGACAAACAAAGACATGTACACACACACACTTAGTGACAAACAAAGACATGTACATACACACATCTATTGATAAACAAAGACATGTACACACACACACTTAGTGACAAACAAAGACATGTACACACACACACTTAGTGACAAACAAAGACATGTACACACACACACACTTAGTGACAAACAAAGACATGTATACACATACACTTAGTGACAAACAAATACATGTACACATACACACATCTATTGATAAACAAAGACATGTACACACATACACCTAGTGACAAACTTAACATTGGAGTTGATCATTTGTATTTAGCCTAATTTCTTTGAACTTCCATAAGTTTCCCAGTGCAATGAAAGCTCCTCTGCTTTCGATATCCTTATTTTAGTATCATTTTCTGTTCCTCCCATTTGTCTATATTACTGCCCAGATATATGTAAGATTGTACGTCTAGTAGAGGTATCTCTCCTATTGTTATTTGGTTATTGCCAACTGTATTAATTCTGATTTTGGTCTTATCTCTATTTATTTCAGTCCCAGCTGGTGTGATCTCTCATCAAGTATGCTCATTTTATCTTGCATCTGTTGATAATTATGTGATAGGAGAGTGACCACTGGATTCCATTTCTGCCGTTCTGAGTTAATTTACACACATTCGCTTAGTGACAAACAAAGACATGTACACACTTCTAATAACAGACATCTACACATACATCTAGTGACAAAGACATGTACACACACACACACTTAGTGACAAACAAAGACATGTACACAGACACACACTTAGTGACAAACAAAGACATGTACACACACACACTTAGTGACAAACAAAGACATGTACACATACACACATCTATTGATAAACAAAGACATGTACACACACACACTTAGTGACAAACAAAGACATGTACACACACACACTTAGTGACAAACAAAGACATGTACACACACACACACTTAGTGACAAACAAAGACATGTACACATACACACATCTATTGATAAACAAAGACATGTACACACACACACTTAGTGACAAACAAAGACATGTACACACACACACTTAGTGACAAACAAAGACATGTACACACACACACTTAGTGACAAACAAAGACATGTACACATACACACATCTATTGATAAACAAAGACATGTACACACACACACTTAGTGACAAACAAAGACATGTACACACACACACTTAGTGACAAACAAAGACATGTACACACACACACACTTAGTGACAAACAAAGACATGTACACACACACACACTTAGTGACAAACAAAGACATGTACACATACACACATCTATTGATAAACAAAGACATGTACACACATACACCTAGTGACAAACTTAACATTGGAGTTGATCATTTGTATTTAGCCTAATTTCTTTGAACTTCCATAAGTTTCCCAGTGCAATGAAAGCTCCTCTTGCTTTCGATATCCTTATTTTAGTATCATTTTCTGTTCCTCCCATTTGTCTATATTACTGCCCAGATATATGTAAGATTGTACGTCTAGTAGAGGTATCTCTCCTATTGTTATTTGGTTATTGCCAACTGTATTAATTCTGATTTTGGTCTTATCTCTATTTATTTTCAGTCCCAGCTGGTGTGATCTCTCATCAAGTATGCTCATTTTATCTTGCATCTGTTGATAATTATGTGATAGGAGAGTGACCACTGGATTCCATTTCTGCCGTTCTGAGTTTAATTTCATAATCCAATCTATGGCCAGTAGAAAGAGAAATGGAGACAGAAGGCATCCCTGCCTTACTCCTGTTTTTATTTCAAATGCTTCTGTAAGCTGCCCTTCATGCACCACACTACATTTCATGGCACATCGTACATCCTTAGACCAGCCGTAAACTATTCTTACGGTCTGTTGTTTGATGTGCGACGGGGATAATCTGACGACTAACTGTGTGTCTATATGTTCGGAATTGGAGTCAACAATGATGGCCTAACATCATAAAGCACTATACATTTTTTTTAAAATACGACGATCATCATTTTCAAGAGGACGTGAACTACCGGTATATGGTGGATAGGCGGCGGGAACAATTGAAGGCTATGCATGAAAAGTGTTCTTTGTTGCAGTTTTCTCATATTCCAAGTCTGGCTTGTTGCAGGAACTACTGAGTTAAGTGCTCTGTGCACACCGTGAGCTGTGTGTCTCATCCGTTTTGATCATGTTTCGATATTCCAATTGTTTACAATGAATGATGATAGCGTATAAGACAGGGAACAGTTGGCTGTGTTCACTTTCTGCGTGGTTTTCACCTTATGTCTTTTGGCACGTGCTGAGACTGCTACGATGGGGGCTACAGTTACCTTTCTTTGTTTGGGAGATGAGATATTAATTCAGATGATTACGCTGGCACGGGCGATTGAGCAATTATGGATTTTAATTCGTTTGCAGTGATACCGGGCCTTACATAACCAAATAACTACATTTCATTCCTTCATGCATTGTTTTTATCAGTTTAATAAACTTTGTGGGGATTCCGTAATGACTCAGCAACTTCCAAAGCATTCCTCTGTCTAAACTATCAAATGCCTTTTCGTAATCTATGAATCCAATATAAAGTGGGGACTGTAGTTCTAAACTTGGTTCAACTATTATACATAAGGTAGTTATTTGATCAGCACATGATCTGTTCTTAAAGCCTGCTTGTTCATCTCTCTACCGCTTCTCTTTGGCTCTTTTGAATGATTCTGCTTTGAATTTTTCCTGGCACTGATAGCAGCATAATTCCCCTATAACTCATGCACAGCTGAAAGCATCTTCTCACTTCTTTGTTCAACTCTGTATAAGTTTCCTGTGCCTTGGTCTTAGTAATTCTCATTTAACTTTTATTTATGTCTGCTTTCTTATTCTTTCTTTCTTTAATTTTCTTTCAGGTCTCATGTGTCACCCAAGCCTTATTCTGGTGGTTTCTTTTTCCCAGGGTTTCTTCGCATGTCTCTTTCCATATATCCTTTACCTGTTTCCAGTGATCTTCTATATTTATTGTATTTACTAGTTGTTGGAGGACTGTGACTAAAATTTATCTTTAATTCCTTGTTCTTTAAGAAACCCTACATTGAAATATTTTCTTCCCTGTGTGTTGTAGCATATCTTTTTAGTTTGAGTTTGGCTATCAGAAGATGATGATCTGAAGCTACATCTGCCCCTCTATATACTTTTACATCCTATAAGGATGACTTAAACTTATTATTGATACATATGTGGTCAATTTAATTCTCCGTACTATGATCTGGTAACACCCGTGTAGCTGTATATATTCTTTTATGTTGGAATATTGTTGCTCCTAGGTTCATTTGCTTTAAGAGCACAGAAGTTCACAAATATCTCTCCATTTTTCCACGTCCATGTTTTCCCATGATCTCTTCGAAGCCTCTGTTGTCTGATCCTACTTTAGCGTTTAGATCTCCCATCAAGATTATAATATCCTTGGTTCTTCTTTCACCCATCTGACATTGCAGCTATTTATCGAATTCATCTTTAACTAAATATTCTTTATCATTGTTTGGTGCGTCATTTTATTTGTAGTTTGTCATTTCTGCTGCTGCTTGTGCAGCTTTTCTTTACTTATTAAGAGTACATACAATCCATGTGCCAATTCTGGAGAATTTCCTGGTGGACAAAAAGTGAGTTGGCGACCCAAACTCCTTGCGGCTTTCTCCAGATTGCGTCAAACATCTCTTAGACAGAGAGCTATCTTTCCTGGATGGAGGATTTACTTTCTTCTTTTCTTTGACTTGTCCATGTTTGTGAAGTTTTTGCTAGTTATTTTATTACAGTATGGGATAGCAGTCCCAACCCCTAATTGCTGCCTCTTATGAACATGCCTGGCAGGGAACAAGGCTACAATTTTTTACTCCCCTTTTGGGCCTTGGCAGCGTACGGGCAACATAGTGACAGACACTTATAGACACACATGACACACACATACAGTGCCTACCAACCCCAAGTGAGTTGCCTTCCAAGGCAGTTTGTACGCCCGTACAACCATAAGCAATCTCCTCTGTCATGACACAGCAATCTAGAATCCCCAGTCCAAGGCCACCTACACAACACAAAGTGGTTCAGTAAACTGTTAACAAGTGCCTAGTACATATAAGATGCCTTCAGTAAGTGCTTTTGTATATAGATGAACTAGGCAGAGGAAGCAGCAAATAAAGGGAATATGAAAGAACTGTACAAACAGCACAAAGAAATTAAGTGGAAAATACAAACAGATCAACGCCTTTATTAAAGATAAGAAAGGAAATCTGCTTAGTAATATAAGGGAACAAATGGAGAGATGGAGAGAGCATTTTGAAGAACTTTTGAACAGACCCTGCTCAAATAATCCTCCAGATTTACTACCAGCAGAAAAAGAGTTACACGTTAACTGTGGAAAACCAAGCATAGAAGAAATAATGAAAGCCATCAAACTATTAAAAAATGGTAAAGCCACAGGACCAGATGAAATATGTTACGAAAATGTTACATAATCTACTAGATAAAATTTGGGAGAGGGAAGGAATACCTAAAGACTGGAAAGAAGGTTATGTGAACAAACTACCAAAGAAAGGAAGTTTACAGGAGTGCACAAATTATAGGGGAATTATGCTACTATCAGTGCCAGGAAAAATATTAAGCAGAATCATTCTGGAGAGACTAAAAGAGGCCATAGAGAAACATTTGAGAGATGAACATGCAGGTTTTAGGAAGAACAAATCATGTGCTGATCAAATAACTACTCTACGTATAATAGTTGAACAAAGTTTAGAACTAAAATTCCCACTTTATATTGGATTCATAGATTACGAAAAGGCATTTGATAGTTTAGACAGAGGAATTCTTTGGAAGTTGCTGAGTTATTACGGAATGCCCACAAAGTTTATTAACCTGATAAAAACAATGTATGAAGGAACGAAATGTAGTGTGGTGCATGAAGGGCAGCTTACAGAAGCATCTGAAATAAGAACAGGAGTAAGGCAGGGATGCCTTCTGTCTTCATTTCTCTTTCTACTGGCCATAGATTGGATTATGAAAATAACTCAAAACAACAGAAATGGAATCCAGTGGTCACTGACCAAGCCACTTAATGATTTAGACTTTGCTGATGACATAGCTCTCCTATCACACAGCCATCAACAGATGCAGGATAAAATGAGCATACTTGATGAGAGATCACAACAGATGGAACTGAAAATAAATAGAGATAAGTCCAACATTATGAGAATTAATGCAGTTGGCAACAACCAAATACAATTAGGAAAAATACCTCTACTAGACATACAATCTTACATATATCTGGGCAGTAATATAGATAAAGAGGGAGGAACAGAAAATGATACCAAAATAAGGATATCAAAAGCAAGAGGAGCATTTATTACACTGGGAAACATATGGAAGTCTAAAGAAATTAGGTTAAATACTAAAATAAAAATATTCAACTTCAATGTTAAATCAGTCTTATTATATGGCTGTGAAACATGGAGAACAACTAAATTGACAATCATGAAGATACAGACTTTCATTAATGGATGCTTACGCAGAATAAAAGGATGGAAATGACAGGACAAAATCACTAACATAGAATTATGGAAATGTACCAGTCAATTACCAGTGGATAAAGAGATACAGCGAAGATGATGGCGCTGGATAGGACACACACTACGGAAGCCAACTGAGAGTATTACACAACAGGCCCTTTTTTTAAATCCCCAGGGAAAAAGACAAAGAGGAAGACCAAGGAATTCTTCGATAAGACAGACAGAAGCAGAGATGAAGATAATGGGGAAGACATGGAATGATCTTAAAAGAACGGCAAGAAACAGAACGGCTTGGAAAGTGTTTGTTGAAGACCTATGCTTCACAGGGAGCTGAATGGTAGAAAGGAAAAAAAAGTGCCTTTGGTACTTAGTTATACAGTCTAATACACAAACAGTGTCTTTGGTACTCAGTTATGCAATCTAATACACAAAAAGTGCCTTTGATACTCAGTTATACAGTCTAATACACAAAAAGTGCCTTTGGTACTCGGTTATGCAATCTAATACACAATAAGTGCCTTTGGTACTCAGTTATACAGTCTAATACACAAAAGTGCCTTTGGTACTCAGTTATACAGTCTAATACACAAAAAGTGCCTTTGGTACTCAGTTATACAGTCTAATACACAAAAAGTGTTTTTGGTACTCAGTTGTACAATCTAATACACAAAAAGTGTTTTTGGTACTTAGTTAAACAGTCTAATACACAAAAAATGCCTTTGGTACTCGGTTATGCAATCTAATACACAAAAAGTGCCTTTGGTACTCAGTTGTACAGTCTAATACACAAAAAGTGCCTTTGGTACTCAGTTATACAGTCTAATACACAAAAAGTGCCTTTGGTACTCAGTTCTTCATCATCATCATCAAGTACCGGGCCTGCTGGCGTAGGTGATCATTTCTCTCCACAACTTTCGATCTCGACAGTTATTTATCATTTCTGTTGTTGACCTTCTGCCAAGCCATTCTCTTAAGCTGTCTGGTATCTTTTCTCTTTGCTTCCCTCTATATTTTCATCCTTCAATTTTCCCAGTTGTTACAATATATTCCAGTTGTTCTCTTCTCATTACATGACCAAAAAATGATGATTGTTTCTTCCTAATATTGGAAATTAGCTCTCTTTTTGCTTTGGCCTATTTCAAAACGTTTTTATTACTCTTCTTGGTTGTCCATGGTATTCTCAACATTCTTCTGTAAAACTACATTTCTACAGCCTTCAGTGATTTTCTTGTCTGTTGTCCTATTGTCCATGATTCACATCCATATGTTAAGACTGGCTCTACATAACATTTAAGAACTCTTTTTCTTGTTTCTATTGTCAAAAATGGATTGCATAGTATCTTCCTCATTTTTTGGAAAGCTGCTTTCGCCTGGGCCATTCTGCATCTCACCTCTTTTGTACATCTTCCATCTGAGGTTAACAAAGCTCCCAAATATTTAAATTCATTTACCTGTTTTAATATTGTTCCACTTCTCTTTATTTTGCACTGAGGTGATGTCTTTTTCTTTGCTGTTACCATTACTTCTGTCTTTTTGCTACTAAGGCTGAGTCCTTTATTTTTGCTTTCTTTCACTATAATGTCCAACATTTCTTGTAACTCATTTTCACTCTTAGCAATTAAGACTGTATCATCAACATACCTTAGATTATTTATATTATGACCTCCAGTTGTTATTCCAGGCATGTCCCTTATGAATCTTAAAATAATCTCACTATAAATATTAAACAAATCTGGTGACAGCACACAACCTTGCCTAACACCCTGTTTTATTTGTTGAAACATTCCCAATAGGTTTCCAGTTCTTATGGCCACTTGGTACTCAATTGCACAGTCTAATATACAAAAAGTGCCTTTGCTACTCAGTTGTACAGTCTAATACACACAAAGTGTCTTTGGTACCCAGTTACATAGCCAAGTACACACAAAGTACCTTTGGTGTTCAGTTACACAGTCAAGTACACACAAAGTGCCTTTGGTGTTCAGTTACACAGCCAAGTTACATAGCCAAGTACACACAAAGTACCTTTGGCACCCAGTTACACAGCCAACACACAAAGTGTCATTGGTGCCTAGTTACATAGCCAAGTACACACAGTGTCTTTGGTGTTCAGTTACATAGCCAAGTACACACAAAGTACCTTTGCCACCCAGTTACACAGCCAGGTACACACAAAGTGCCTTTGGCACCCAGTTACACAGCCAACACACAAAGTGTCTTTGGTGCTCAGTTACACAGCCAAGTACACACAAAGTGCCATTAGTACCCAGTTACATAGCCAAGTACACACAAAGTACATTTGGTGTTCAGTTACATAGCCAAGTACACACAAAGTGCCTTTGGTGTTCAGTTACATAGCCAAGTACACACAAAGTGCCTTTGGTGTTCAGTTAGACAGCCAAGTACACACAAAGTGCCTTTGGTGTTCAGTTACACAGCCAAGTACACACAGAGTGCCTTTGGTGTTCATGTAATAATGAAATGAGAGAGAGTCACGGTATTACTAATACTCATCTGTCATAAAGACAATGACTTGTCTCTCCTTCACTTGTAATAATAAACTCGAAGCTCAATTTCTAATAACCTTGATGATCAATGTCGTGATCGATGGCATGCCGACTCATGAACGATCGACTGACCGTTCCTCAACCTTGAGCCTGTGATCATTCCTCTTCACCACAAGCCCGAGATCCAGAGGTGCTTTCGCACGATGAGCGAGGGCTCGTGATGCTGCTGATGGCCGGATTGCTGAGTGACGAGTTGCTCGCCACT
Organism: Megaustenia siamemsis; assembly: GCA_032433765.1. Lineage (NCBI taxonomy): Eukaryota > Metazoa > Mollusca > Gastropoda > Stylommatophora > Ariophantidae > Megaustenia > Megaustenia siamemsis. The sequence continues at coordinate 50,041,767 of JAVIAB010000159.1, forward strand.
CTTCATGATCTGCCCCTTGCTCTAACTGCCCATGCCAGTCTTTTGGACCGCCATGATTGATGCCTTGTACTTCACGTTATGCCGTTGCGACTCTCCTTGGACCGTTATGATCTATAGTTTAGTACTTCACGTTGTAACTTCTCAATTCCCCGTGATTTCTCCCAGCTCGTTCACTCGCTAGATCGTTGTAACACTGAAAGATGTTTTAATGACTCAACACAAGTCCTTACTACACACAAAACATCTTTATTTGACAAGGCGCATGTCCGGATCATACAAACATATTTCACAAATTAACAGTACATATATTGACAGTGATAATTCCCTCCCATGGTTAACAATAGTGCCACCCTCAGGTGCATTCCTCATGGACTGATCATACAGCCCAAAATCTGTGGAACTCTCTTGTCGAGTTCCCAACTCTGTGTAAACTACTTGACTAACAAGTTCAATTGTGTGTCGTAGAAGCTAGTCATAAGCTCCCAAGTCTCTGAGGAACCTTACTTGAAGTTTCCCAATGATGTGTACGATCTACACGATCGGTAAAAGTCTCTAAGGAATCTTACTTGAAGTTTCCAGTTATGTTTGAGATCGATGCGATCGATCAAACCAATGGTTCACGGTAGTAGCTGCTCATAAGCCTACTATGTCTCTGTGGAATCTTGCTAGAAGTTTTCACTTATGGGTGCGATCTAGATGATCGATAAAAGTCTCTCTTCATGGTAGAAGCTTACATAAGCTTCCTAAACTTCCCGCTTTGACTTCCTCGAAGTCGGCAAGTGTTGGATAATTCACAAATTTCCAACAATGTCCCATTGTGTCGATTGCACTGATTCACAATCAGTTTCAATGCCGAAAAGGTAACACTAACCTTAACAGCTACAATCACACCTACTATATTCTTCACAAGTCTTACTCTACGACCTCCTCGAAGTCGGCGAGTGTTGGACACTCAACAAGTTTCCAACAATGTCCCATTGTGTCGATTGCACTGATTCACAATCAGTTTCTATGCCGATAAGGCAACCCTAACCTTAACAGCTACAATCACACCTATTCTATATTCTTCACATCTAATACAACATTTAGTAACTAACAATCACAACTCCTGGAAATACAACAACTAAACTAATTGGCTGCTGCCCTATATATTATCTTAACTTTCATCTATTAACTACTCTTTTCTAGTCCACGGTAGGCGACTGGATTTCTCCAGACGTCCGCACTGGACCCGGCTCAAATGCACTCTGACTCTAAAATCTACGTCTATTCTCATCTCCCTACTTCCCTGAAAACATCTCACCCATTCACGCTTATTTCGCCTTTTTCCAAAACAGTTCACTCACTCACACCTGACCCCTTCTGCTTGTCTCCCCTAGATGTTTATTATTTCTCCACTAATATCGTCTGTTTCATTTAACTCTCATCAATGCTCTGTTTCTCTTATTGCCCTGCTACACACCGTTTCACACACCCTCATCCATTCCCTGTTTCATTCAGTTACACAGCCAAGTACACACAAAGTGCCTTTGGTGTTCAGTTACACAGCCAAGTACACACAAAGTGCCTTTGGTGTTCAGTTACACAGCCAAGTACACACAAAGTGACTTTGGTGTTCAGTTAAACAGCCAAGTACACACAAAGTGCCTTTGGTGTTCAGTTAGACAGCCAAGTACACACAAAGTGCCTTTGGTGTTCAGCTAGACAGCCAAGTACACACAAAGTGCCTTTGGTGTTCAGTTACACAGCCAAGTACACACAGAGTGCCTTTGGTGTTCAGTTACACAGCTAAGTACACACAGAGTGCCTTTGGTGTTCAGTTACACAGCCAAGTACACACAGAGTGCCTTTGGTGTTCAGTTACACAGCCAAGTACACACAGAGTGCCTTTGGTGTTCAGTTACACAGCCAAGTACACACAGAGTACCTTTGTTGTTCAGTTACACAGCTAAGTACACACAGAGTGCCTTTGGTGTTCAGTTACACAGCCAAGTACACACAAAGTGACTTTGGTGTTCAGTTAAACAGCCAAGTACACACAAAGTGCCTTTGGTGTTCAGTTAGACAGCCAAGTACACACAAAGTGCCTTTGGTGTTCAGCTAGACAGCCAAGTACACACAAAGTGCCTTTGGTGTTCAGTTACACAGCCAAGTACACACAGAGTGCCTTTGGTGTTCAGTTACACAGCTAAGTACACACAGAGTGCCTTTGGTGTTCAGTTACACAGCCAAGTACACACAGAGTGCCTTTGGTGTTCAGTTACACAGCCAAGTACACACAGAGTGCCTTTGGTGTTCAGTTACACAGCCAAGTACACACAGAGTACCTTTGTTGTTCAGTTACACAGCTAAGTACACACAGAGTGCCTTTGGTGTTCAGTTACACAGCCAAGTACACACAAAGTGCCTTTGGTGTTCAGTTACACAGCCAAGTACACACAGAGTGCCTTTGGTGTTCAGTTACACAGCCAAGTACACACAGAGTGCCTTTGTTGTTCAGTTAGACAGCCAAGTACACACAGAGTGCCTTTGTTGTTCAGTTACACAGCCAAGTACACACAGAGTGCCTTTGTTGTTCAGTTAGACAGCCAAGTACACACAGAGTGCCTTTGGCATTCAGTTAGACGGCCAAGTACACACAGAGTGTCTTTGGTGTTCAGTTAGACAGCCAAGTACACACAGAGTGCCTTTGTTGTGCAGTTACACAGCCAAGTACACACAGAGTGCCTTTGTTGTTCAGTTACACAGCCAAGTACACACAAAGTGTCTTTGGTGTTCAGTTACACAGCCAAGTACACACAAAGTGTCTTTGGTGTTCAGTTAGACAGCCAAGTACACACAAAGTGTCTTTGGTGTTCAGTTACACAGCCAAGTACACACAAAGTGCCTTTGGTGTTCAGTTACACAGCCAAGTACACACAAAGTGCCTTTGGTGTTCAGTTACACAGCCAAGTACACACAGAGTGCCTTTGGTGTTCAGTTACACAGCTAAGTACACACAGAGTGCCTTTGGTGTTCAGTTACACAGCCAAGTACACACAGAGTGCCTTTGGTGTTCAGTTACACAGCCAAGTACACCCAGAGTACCTTTGTTGTTCAGTTACACAGCTAAGTACACACAGAGTGCCTTTGGTGTTCAGTTACACAGCCAAGTACACACAAAGTGCCTTTGGTGTTCAGTTACACAGCCAAGTACACACAGAGTGCCTTTGGTGTTCAGTTACACAGCCAAGTACACACAGAGTGCCTTTGTTGTTCAGTTAGACAGCCAAGTACACACAGAGTGCCTTTGTTGTTCAGTTACACAGCCAAGTACACACAGAGTGCCTTTGTTGTTCAGTTAGACAGCCAAGTACACACAGAGTGCCTTTGGCATTCAGTTAGACAGCCAAGTACACACAGAGTGCCTTTGGTGTTCAGTTAGACAGCCAAGTACACACAGAGTGCCTTTGTTGTGCAGTTACACAGCCAAGTACACACAGAGTACCTTTGTTGTTCAGTTACACAGCTAAGTACACACAGAGTGCCTTTGGTGTTCAGTTACACAGCCAAGTACACACAAAGTGCCTTTGGTGTTCAGTTACACAGCCAAGTACACACAGAGTGCCTTTGGTGTTCAGTTACACAGCCAAGTACACACAGAGTGCCTTTGTTGTTCAGTTAGACAGCCAAGTACACACAGAGTGCCTTTGTTGTTCAGTTACACAGCCAAGTACACACAGAGTGCCTTTGTTGTTCAGTTAGACAGCCAAGTACACACAGAGTGCCTTTGGCATTCAGTTAGACGGCCAAGTACACACAGAGTGTCTTTGGTGTTCAGTTAGACAGCCAAGTACACACAGAGTGCCTTTGTTGTGCAGTTACACAGCCAAGTACACACAGAGTGCCTTTGTTGTTCAGTTACACAGCCAAGTACACACAAAGTGTCTTTGGTGTTCAGTTACACAGCCAAGTACACACAAAGTGTCTTTGGTGTTCAGTTAGACAGCCAAGTACACACAAAGTGTCTTTGGTGTTCAGTTACACAGCCAAGTACACACAAAGTGCCTTTGGTGTTCAGTTACACAGCCAAGTACACACAAAGTGCCTTTGGTGTTCAGTTACACAGCCAAGTACACACAGAGTGCCTTTGGTGTTCAGTTACACAGCTAAGTACACACAGAGTGCCTTTGGTGTTCAGTTACACAGCTAAGTACACACAGAGTGCCTTTGGTGTTCAGTTACACAGCCAAGTACACACAGAGTGCCTTTGGTGTTCAGTTACACAGCCAAGTACACACAGAGTACCTTTGTTGTTCAGTTACACAGCTAAGTACACACAGAGTGCCTTTGGTGTTCAGTTACACAGCCAAGTACACACAAAGTGCCTTTGGTGTTCAGTTACACAGCCAAGTACACACAGAGTGCCTTTGGTGTTCAGTTACACAGCCAAGTACACACAGAGTGCCTTTGTTGTTCAGTTAGACAGCCAAGTACACACAGAGTGCCTTTGTTGTTCAGTTACACAGCCAAGTACACACAGAGTGCCTTTGTTGTTCAGTTAGACAGCCAAGTACACACAGAGTGCCTTTGGCATTCAGTTAGACAGCCAAGTACACACAGAGTGCCTTTGGTGTTCAGTTAGACAGCCAAGTACACACAGAGTGCCTTTGTTGTGCAGTTACACAGCCAAGTACACACAGAGTGCCTTTGTTGTTCAGTTACACAGCCAAGTACACACAAAGTGTCTTTGGTGTTCAGTTACACAGCCAAGTACACACAAAGTGTCTTTGGTGTTCAGTTAGACAGCCAAGTACACACAAAGTGTCTTTGGTGTTCAGTTACACAGCCAAGTACACACAAAGTGTCTTTGGTGTTCAGTTACACAGCCAAGTACACACAAAGTGTCTTTGGTGTTCAGTTACAAAGCCAAGTACACACAAAGTGTCTTTGGTGTTCAGTTACACAGCCAAGTACACACAAAGTGTCTTTGGTGTTCAGTTACACAGCCAAGTACACACAAAGTGTCTTTGGTGTTCAGTTACACAGCCAAGTACACACAAAGTGTCTTTGGTGTTCAGTTAGACAGCCAAGTACACACAAAGTGCCTTTGGTGTTCAGTTAGACAGCCAAGTACACACAAAGTGCCTTTGGTGTTCAGTTAGACAGCCAAGTACACACAAAGTGCCTTTGGTGTTCAGTTAGACAGCCAAGTACACACAAAGTGCCTTTGGTGTTCAGTTAGACAGCCAAGTACACACAAAGTGCCTTTGGTGTTCAGTAACAGTAGTTAACCTAAAGAAGTTTCATAACCAACATTGGTAATACACGTAGTTCAGCCATTGACCACTCAACAAGACATGATACACTTACCACACAACAAGACATGATACACTTACCACACAACATGACAGGATACACTACCACACAAGTTAGGATATACTCACCATACATCTAGAATGACTAGATACACCCACCACACAACTAGTGACAGAATACACCACCACACAATTTGTAGAAATGATACACTCACCACACAACATGTGACAGAATACACACACCACACAATTTGTAGAAATGATACACTCACCACACAATTTGTAGAAATGATACACTCACTACACAACTTGTAGATATGATACACTCACTACACAACTTGTAGATATGATCCACTCACCACACAACTTGTAGATATGATACACTCACCACACAACTTGTAGATATGATACACTCACCACACAACTTGTAGATATGATCCACTCACCACACAACTTGTAGATATGATACACTCACTACACAACTTGTAGATATGATACACTCACCACACAACTTGTAGATATGATACACTCACTACACAACTTGTAGATATGATCCACTCACCACACAACTTGTAGATATGATACACTCACCACACAACTTGTAGATATGATACACCCACCACACAACTTGTAGATATGATACACCCACCACACAACTTGTAGACATGATACACCCACCACACAACTTGTAGATATAATACACCCACCACACAACTTGTAGATATGATACACCCACCACACAACTTGTAGATATGATACACCCACCACACAACTTGTAGATATAATACACCCACCACACAACTTGTAGATATAATACACCCACCACACAACTTGTAGATATGATACACCCACCACACAACTTGTAGATATGATACACCCACCAAACTAGTGACAGAATGCACCCACCAAACAACTACTGACAGAATACACCAACCACACAACTAGTGACAGGATACACCCACCACACAACTAGAGTGACAGAATACACCAACCACACAAATAGAGTGACAGAATACACCAACCACACAACTAGAGTGACAGAATACACCAACCACACAACTAGAGTGACAGAATACACCAACCACACAACTAGAGTGACAGAATACACCAACCACACAACTAGAGTGACAGAATACACCAACCACACAACTAGAGTGACAGAATACACCCATGAAACTAGTGACAGAATACACCAACCACACAACTAGAGTGACAGAATACACCCATGAAACAACTAGTGACAGAATACACCAACCACACAACTAGAGTGACAGAATACACACATGAAACAACTAGTGACAGAATACACCAACCACACAACTAGAGTGACAGAATATAACCACCACAAAACTAGTGACAGGATACTCCCACCACACAACTAGAGTGACAGAATACACCCATGAAACAACTAGTGACAGAATACACCAACCACACAACTAGTGACAGGATACACCCACCACACAACTAGAGTGACAGAATATAACCACCACAAAACTAGTGACAGGATACTCCCACCACACAACTAGAGTGACAGAATACACCCACCACACAACCAGAGTGACAGAATACACCCACCACACAACTAGTGACAGGATACACCCACCACACAACTTGTAAATAAGATACACTCACCACAATGTTGGGGTATGTGAGAGTTCATGAGCCCCAAAGACCATGCTTTCTTGATAAGTTCCCAGGGATACTGAAATATGGAGAGAACAGGCAAATAATTGAAGTGTTGCTGTGAAGCTGGTAGCAAGTAGTGGGGTGTTACGTATACTCCTACAAGGTACGTTAACAGCTTTACCAAAAAGGAACACAACAAAATACTGACATTTTGGCCTACATAAGGCCTTCTTCAAACAATGAGAACAAAACAGTAAAAGACAACAGAATAGGATAAACTCCACTACATCTAGAACAGGTAAATCAAAGAAAATAAAGGAGAAATATAAAGAGGGATCCATCCACCCATCCATCCGGATTGGGGTGAGATTGGGAAGTAATATTATCAAGGTAAAGGTAAAGGTAAAATACAAGATTTGAATCGGCATCTATGCACGCGAGTTTCCACCCATATGTGCTCGGCCGCCTATCCAGAAATGTTCGGAGATTTCTGTATAGTGTCGCCTCAAGCATTGAAACTCAGATGCGAGGCAACATACATTCCTCACCTTCCCAGGGTAATACCCTGGTACTAATTTCTGCCAATGGCTGGGTCGACCGTGGGGTTTTTTTTTTCCAACCACGAGTACAACTCACACTGCTCCCAGCGGGAATCGAACATGGGTTGTCCGAACGTTGGTAGTCCAGCCGGGTGGTTTTCCCAACTTGGCTATCGAGACCCCCAGGTAATAAGATGAGGCGTGAAAGGCAGTCATAGAATGAGATGGGAACCAGATGAAGAGAGAGAAGTGTTTGCAATGGTGTGAAAACATAGCAAAGAAAGCCAGAGGTGACTTTGGCAAACAAGGAAATAAATGTGGCGTAATATGGGAATTATGGAAGACTGGCATAAACATGGGGTGCGATATACAAGGAGTGATATGATGGTAGGGTGGGTGCGATATACAAGGAGTGATATGATGGTAGGGTGGGTGCGATATACAAGGAGTGATATGATGGTAAGGTGGGTGCGATATACAAGGAGTGATATGATGGTAGGGTGGGTGCGATATACAAGGAGTGATATGATGGTAGGGTGGGTGCGATATACAAGGAGTGATATGATGGTAGGGTGGGTGCGATATACAAGGAGTGATATGATGGTAGTGTGTCTGACCGAAGTAATTTAATAGCAGCTTTATGGACATGGAAGAGAACAAGAGAGTAAGGTAGAACTGGAATATAAAGAGAAGCTGGCAGGATATCTATTGATAAGGATTATAAATATAAGTAGAGAACTGACACATGATAGCAGTGTTGTTGTAATTATAAATATAAGTAGAGAACTGACACATGATAGCAGTGTTGCTGTAATTATAAATATAAGTAGAGAACTGGCAAATGATAGCAGTGTTGCTGTAATTATAAATATAAGTAGAGAACCAGCAAATGATTGCAGTGTTGCTGTAATTATAAATATAAGTAGAGAACTGGCAAATGATAGCAGTGTTGCTGTAATTATAAATATAAGTAGAGAACCAGCAAATGATAGCAGTATTGCTGTAATTATAAATATAAGTAGAGAACTGACACATGATAGCAGTGTTGCTGTAATTATAAATATAAGTAGAGAACTGACACATGATAGCAGTGTTGCTGTAATTATAAATATAAGTAGAGAACTGGCAAATGATAGCAGTGTTGCTGTAATTATAAATATAAGTAGAGAACCAGCAAATGATAGCAGTGTTGCTGTAATTATAAATATAAGTAGAGAACTGACAAATGATAGCAGTGTTGCTGTAATTATAAATATAAGTAGAGAACCAGCAAATGATTGCAGTGTTGCTGTAATTATAAATATAAGTAGAGAACTGGCAAATGATAGCAGTGTTGCTGTAATTATAAATATAAGTAGAGAACTGACAAATGATAGCAGTGTTGCTGTAATTATAAATATAAATAGAGAACTGACACATGATAGCAGTGTTGCTGTAATTATAAATATAAGTAGAGAACTGGCAAATGATAGCAGTGTTGCTGTAATTATAAATATAAGTAGAGAACTGGCAAATGATAGCAGTGTTGCTGTAATTATAAATATAAGTAGAGAACTGGCAAATGATAGCAGTGTTGCTGTAATTATAAATATAAGTAGAGAACTGGCAAATGATATCAGCGTTGCTGCTTCTCCCTTGGGGTGAGACAACCCATCAGACAATTATCCAAGGTGAGACAACCCATCAGACAATTATCCAAGGTGAGACAAGACATCAGACAATTATCCAAGGTGAGACAAGACATCAGACAATTATCCAAGGTGAGACAAGCCATCAGACAATTATCCAAGGTGAGACAACCCATCAGACAATTATCCAAGGTGAGACAACACATCAGACAATTATCCAAGGTGAGACAACCCATCAGACAATTATCCAAGGTGAGACAACACATCAGACAATTATCCAAGGTGAGACAACCCATCAGACAATTATTCAAGGTGAGACAACACATCAGACAATTATTCAAGGTGAGACAACCCATCAGACAATTATTCAAGGTGAGACAACCCATCAGACAATTATCCAAGGTGAGACAACCCATCAGACAATTATCCAAGGTGAGACAACCCATCAGACAATTATCCAAGGTGAGACAACCCATCAGACAATTATCCAAGGTGAGACAACCCATCAGACAATTATCCAAGGTGAGACAACCCATCAGACAATTATCCAAGATGAGAATCGACTATGGTTGTTAGAAGAACATGACAAGCCAGTAACTATGGAAATATATAGTAAAATATGGCAGCCAGTAACTGTGATTACAAGTAGTAAAATATGGCAGAAAAACTGTGATTACAAGTAGTAAAATATGGCAGAAAAACTGTGATTACAAGAACTAAAATATGGCAGAAAAACTGTGATTACAAGAACTAAAATATGGCAGAAAAACTGTGATTACAAGAACTAAAATATGGCAGAAAAACTGTGATTACAAGAACTAAAATATGGCAGAAAAACTGTGATTACAAGTAGTAAAATATGGCAGAAAAACAGTGATTACAAGAACTAAAATATGACAGAAAAACAGTGATTACAAGAACTAAAATATGACAGAAAAACAGTGATTACAAGAACTAAAATATGACAGAAAAACAGTGATTACAAGAACTAAAATATGACAGAAAAACTGTGATTACAAGAACTAAAATATGACAGAAAAACTGTGATTACAAGAACTAAAATATGACAGAAAAACTGTGATTACAAGTAGTAAAATATGGCAGAAAAACTGTGATTACAAGAACTAAAATATGACAGAAAAACTGTGATTACAAGTAGTAAAATATGACAGAAAAACTGTGATTACAAGTAGTAAAATATGGCAGAAAAACTGTGATTACAAGAACTAAAATATGACAGAAAAACTGTGATTACAAGTAGTAAAATATGACAGAAAAACTGTGATTACAAGAACTAAAATATGACAGAAAAACTGTGATTACAAGTAGTAAAATATGACAGAAAAACTGTGATTACAAGAACTAAAATATGACAGAAAAACTGTGATTACAAGTAGTAAAATATGACAGAAAAACTGTGATTAAAAGTAGTAAAATATGAAAGAAAAACTGTGATTACAAGAACTAAAATATGACAGAAAAACAGTGATTACAAGTAGTAAAATATGACAGAAAAACTGTGATTACAAGAACTAAAATATGACAGAAAAACTGTGATTAAAAGTAGTAAAATATGACAGAAAAACTGTGATTACAAGAACTAAAATATGACAGAAAAACTGTGATTACAAGTAGTAAAATATGACAGAAAAACTGTGATTAAAAGTAGTAAAATATGAAAGAAAAACTGTGATTACAAGAACTAAAATATGACAGAAAAACTGTGATTACAAGTAGTAAAATATGACAGAAAAACTGTGATTACAAGTAGTAAAATATGACAGAAAAACTGTGATTACAAGTAGTAAAATATGACAGAAAAACTGTGATTACAAGTAGTAAAATATGACAGAAAAACTGTGATTACAAGTACTGAAATATGACAAAAAAACAGTGATTACAAGTACTAAAATATGACAGAAAAACTGTGATAGGGATGGGAGTATACAGATTTCATAGGAGAAAGTGTTGTTGGTTACAGGTTATGTACATAAGTTCTATTATCATTTTTGTGACTTTTTGTTTCCCAGAGATGCTGTGCTGTTTTTCTTACAGAACTTGGATAGTGTCATACCACCAGCAGTTGCCTTGGACACAATTAAAGATTATGCATATAAAGTTGATTTGTTTATAGCAAATGGCCACAGCAAATATTTCTATGTACTGAGAGACTCTTATATGCCAGCAAGTCATTCATCAAGATGAGCTTGTGTGAAGTGTAACTAGAGAGTTGTGTAAATAAACATAATCAAGACTGTGCCTTCAAGTCTTGCACAGGCAGATAACTCCGCCTTTGGAGGTACTCATATTTTTTTTCCGCTGACGAGTAATTGACACTTCAAACCAGGTCTCGCTGCTGAGACCAGGGGTGGTTGCCGCAGAGAGAAATTCCAAATAAAATCCCAACTGGTGAAGTCAGGATTTAAACTCACAACCTCTCTGTCTTGAGACCGGCTTGCCTCAAAACCAACCAGTCCCTCGAGCCAAAACATACGACTGGCAACTAAACACAAATGATAAAATAGAAAATAAATCAATTATCCTTAAATCTCAAACCAATTTAAAGGACTTCCGTTTCCAAACATGATGGAATGAGGTCACGTTCGCTGGACCGCTGCAGACGTTGCATTAGGGAACTAATTAGCTTCGGCTCTACGGTGTAATTTTCTGCATCTGAGCTACTGAACTGATCAAGTTTGTGAATACGACCTTCCCCTGCCTAGCGATATATGCGAATTACGTCAATACATCGTGTGATGTTCCAAAACCATAGATGTAATTGTATGACACCAAGTTCTTGCATTGTACAACTCCTTGCTAAGCTCTGCTCAGCCTAGTCAGTAGCAGTTTTCACTTTACAAATTGTGCATCAGCTTTTCGTGTGCTGTTGGCTGCTTTTACTATAGTAACTGGGATATTGTGAGTGCAGCCATTGTTGTGTGAGCGACGTCATCAAGTTAGTTGCATAGCCCTAGGACGGTCATACTCTAATCAATGAAAGATGGAGTGGGGTTTCGTACATGACTTGTCAGCATTGGTGAGGCGCCCGGAAGTTCGTGATAGTTAGGAGGGTCTTATAGTCTGTTGTTTGATGTGTGATGGTGATGGTCTAATCACCAACTAATAACTACATCAAGCTTGGGCAGATGGTGCTCGTTAACCTGGGAGGGCCGACCATCTAAGGGCAGAATCCCCCTACAGAAAAGACAATCTACTGCCTTGCAGGAAGATTGGGGATAATCAAAGGCTAAGAAAAGCAAACCTGAATAAAATGCTGGCTGAAATCGGATGCACTGAGCCACTGGCGCAGAGCACAGTGCAAGGTTTTAACAAGTAATCAATCAGACTGGATCAAACAGACTCTAATTATGATAGAAACTACCGCTGACCGGAAAGGCTTCAAGAAACAGCTGAATATAATACACTGGAATGTGGAGGGCATATACCACAAAAAACAAGCTCTAACAATCAGACTAGCAGAGGAGGAGATAGACGTTGCCTGCATCCAAGAAACTCACCTTAATCCTCAGCACAGATTTATGATATGGGGCTACCAAACATTTAGACAAGACAGGGAAGGTCACAAGGGTGGAATTCTATACTTATTAAAAATTCCATTCCAGCAAACCTGATAGATGTAGTCGCAAACGGGGAGGCAGAGATCATTGGTACAGACCTACACATTAACTCCGCTAGTATAAGGATATTTAACATTTACTGTCCAAATGACAAATTACTGAAGCTGGAGTCAATGGAAATAACACCATCAAAGTGTCTGGTAGTAGGAGACTTTAACAGCCACTCTGAAAGATGGGGATATAAGGAGTCCAATGTTCGAGGTGAAGAAGTGGAAGAATGGGAAATAGACAACAACCTATTCCTCATAAACTCTAGGGAGGACCCCCCCAACCTTCTACTCAAGAAGATGGAAAACGAACTTCCACTCCCGACCTAGCATTTGCAACTGGAGACATATCTATCAAAATAACCAGAAAAGTGCTGAACCAACTTGACCATAGACCAGTCAAACTTTCATTGGCTCTTGCTCACAAACAGGAGTTGCAAATACTTGATGCATATACTGCGCCTATCAACACCCATGAAAAGAAGGTCAATAATATGATAGAGCGGTTAACAAATGGAATCCTGAGAGCTGCTAAAGAATCCATTCCTAGAGGAGCAAGAAGAAACTACAAGCCATACTGGAGCAAGGAAATACAAAGACTAGAAGAGGAACTGGACTCTGCCAGAGAACTAGCTGAAACAACACACAGCACAGAGAGCAACATAGCCTACAAAGCAGCCTCTGTCAAATACAGATGTGAGGTCATGATATCAGCAAGACAGAGCTGGATAGACAAAACAGAGAGCCTTAATCTAGACAAAAATGGCCATAAACTATGGAAACTTGCGAAAGCTCTGATCGATGAAAACAACTGCTGACCCACGATATCATTAGCACACAATCAGAACATCCTCACAGGCAAAAAGGCAGCAAATCTACTGATAGAGACTTACAAAAACATTAGTAGAATAAACATTCCAATAGACAAACATAAAGCTGCAAGACAGGAAAACCAAGATGCAAAACACATGCCTTTAGCACCAGAAGAGCATCAGACGACCATCTTTACCCCAACTGAATTAAATGTTGCCCTCAAAGGATTGAAGCTCAAAAGTTCCCGTGATAAAGATGGAATCACCAACGAAATGCTCCTAAATCTGGGACAGAAAGCCAAGGGCCAACTTCTAAGGATAATAAATGCTAGCTGGAAGTGAGGTCATGTGCCAGCAATCTGGAAAGAAGCAATTATGGTGCCCATCCTCAAGCGTGGAAAAGACCCACTAGACCCAAGTAGCTATAGACTATAAACTGAGCTGCCTGAGTAAACTCATGGAAAGGCTGGTTAACAGAAGACTTATGTGGCATTTGGAGACAAAACAACAAATCGTACCACAACAAATTGGCTTCCATCAGCACAGATCAACTGAAGACCTGGTCACCTACATTGCACAGGAAATAGAGGATGCTCTACAAGAAAAGAAGCACACACTGGCAGTGTGGGTAGACATGGAGAAGGCTTTTGACAGGGTATGGCGAGAGGGTTTAAAGAACAAGCTTTTTAGACTTGGCATCCAAGGTAATTTATTCAAATGGGTCTCTCAATACCTTCAGGATAGAATGGCCAGAGTACAAGTTCAAGGTCAACTAAGTAATTCAATCGAACAAGGTGTCGCACAAGGCGGAGTCTTGTCCCCAACACTCTTTTTAATTTTCATAAATGACATCGTAATGGACATTCCACCCAGAATACACTCAGCAATATACGCAGATGATCTGGCGTTATGGGCTCGCAAGGAAAGTATGTCGGTGGCTGGACCCAGGATGCAAGATGCCCTAGGTGAACTTGAAAAATGGACGAACACCTGGTTCTTACCAATCAACGAAAAAAAAACTATACATACAATTTTCAGCCTATCAAGAAACACACTCTCTGCAAATTTGAAGATAAAAGACCATACACTTCCTATTGACCAAAACCCAACATATCTTGGCGTCACCATGAATCGCGGAATGACTTGGAAAAATCAGATAGACAGTGCAAGAAAAAAAGCCAGAAAATGAACTAATATTATGAAGAAATTGGCAGGAATGGACTGAGGAACAGACAGCATATCTTGAAAAGACTATATGTAGGAAGAGTCAGACCAGTTCTAGAGTATGGAGTCACAGCCTGGGCTATGGCTTCCAAATCACATCTTAGCAAAATTAACAGAACACAGAACCAAGCTGCCCGTATCATCACTGGTGCTATGAAATCTACACCTATCAAGACTCTAGAAACAGTAACAGGTTTACAACCATTAGATGACAGACAGGTCACTAAAGTATTGCAACAAACGGAGAAATATAGAAGGCTCCTTAGCCACCCCATGCACCAAAGAATAACTGGTTTCGGAATTGTACGACTAAAGAGGAGCAGCTTCGCTGCAATTGCCAATGAACTAACTACTGGAGACCCAGTACTTTCCGAAACAATATCGAAACCCTTGGGTCCATCTGATATGTCTCCTCATGGAAAATATAAAATACCAGAACTTAAGGAAAATATAACAGGAATCATGAAAAAAGGCACCCAATCAGACACAGAAAGAAAACACGTAGCAGAATAACACATACACGATACCTACCCACAGGACTCTTGGTCCCACATATATACAGATGGCTCTGCTACAAATGCCACCAGAAATGGAAAAGGAAGGGGGGGGGGGGGGGGGGGGGGGGGGGGGGGGGGGGGGGGGGGTGTTCTTGAAGCTGAATAACCAGGACAAGATCACCAAGTCAATAGCTACTGGGAAATTCTCAAACAACTTTAAAGCAGAAACTGAGGCCATCAGAGATGCTGCAACACTGGCTACTCAACACAAAAATATACAATAAATGCATAATAAATTGGTGATTCTGACTGATGCACTGTCAGTACTATCAGCTCTAAAAACCCCAAGAACAATGAACTAGAGAACTTGAGAACAACCCTGGACCAACTATGCAATAACTTCTAGAGAGTAGTCATTCAGTGGATACCATCACACTGTAACATACACGGGAACGAACGCGCAGACAAATTAGCTAAAGAGGGAGGGAGATTACCGCAAGAGAACCACCCACTCAGTTATGATGAAGCCAAATCCATCCTCAAAGGTCAGTTCCATGAAAAATGGAAACGAGAACACCCAAAGTATAACGAGAGGGATGGATACCACCAAATATTAAGGGGGGATCAAGTCATCATACTTCGCCTACGCACTGACCACAATAGAATGCGAAATCACATGTTCACCAAATTCAAAGTAGGTACAACCAGCCTATGCCACTGTACACTCTATAATATGACTACAAAACATGTTCTACAGGATTGCCCTCAGTACACAGTCTTGAGAAAAGCAATGTGATCCACACCCACCTCCCTGGAAGAGAAACTATATAGGGCAATTGACTCACTTAAACAGACAGCTGACTTCATGAGAGAGTCTGGAATCTTACTCTGATTGAGTCTTGATCGCAGGAGAGAAACCAATTTAAAGAGTGGCCGATCCTGAACAACTTTCCCTTTCTCTCTCAACTTCCTCTTATACTCCTTCAGGTTTTGAGGAACTTGCAAAATTCTAGTTCTTGCCCATCTGACAGCTTCAACAATCGTCAACTGAAGTTGCCCTAGTGTTTGGTGCAACCAGTCACTGGGATACTGGTGTACAGACAGATTAGTGGCAATAAATAGACAGTACACAATGTACCAAAACCTATGACATAACATACAACAAACCAATGACATGACAGAAACAAACCTATCACATGACAGGAACAAACCAATGACATGACAGAAACAAACCAATGACATGACAGAAACAAACCAATGACATAACAGAAACAAACCTATCACATGACAGGAACAAACCAATGACATGACAGGAACAAACCAATGACATGACAGAAACAAACCAATGACATGACAGAAACAAATCTATGACATGACAGAAAGAAATCTATGGCATGACTGAAACAAACCAATCACATGACAGAAACAAACCAATGACATGACAGAAACAAATCTATGACATGACAGAAACAAATCTATGACATGACAGAAACAAACCAATGACATGACAGAAACAAACCAATGACATAACAGAAACAAACCAATGACATAACAGAAACAAACCAATGACATAACAGAAACAAACCAATGACATAACATAAACAAACCAATCACATGACAAAAACAAACCAATCACATGACAGAAACAAACCAATCACATGACAGAAACAAACATATGACATGACAAACAAACCAATGACATGACAGAAAGAAACCAATCACATGACAGAAACAAATCAATGACATGACAGAAACAAATCTATGACATGACAGAAACAAATCTATGACATGACAGAAACAAACCAATGACATGACAGAAACAAACCAATGACATAACAGAAACAAACCAATGACATAACAGAAACAAACCAATGACATAACAGAAACAAATCAATGACATAACAGAAACAAATCAATGACATAACAGAAACAAACCAATGACATAACAGAAACAAACCAATGACATAACAGAAACAAACCAATGACATAACAGAAACAAACCAATGATATAACAGAAACAAACCAATGACATAACAGAAACAAACCAATGACATGACAGAAACAAACCAATGACATAACAGAAACAACCAATGACATAACAGAAACAAACCAATGACATGACAGAAACAAACCAATGACATGACAGAAATAAACCAATGACATGACAGAAACAAACCAATGACATGACAGAAACAAACCAATGACATGACAGAAACAAACCAATCACATGACAGAAACAAACCTATGACATGACAGAAACAAACCAATGACATGACAGAAACAAACCAATGACATGACAGAAACAAACCAATGACATGACAGAAACAAACCAATGACATGACAGAAACAAACCAATGACATGACAGAAACAAACCTATGACATGACAGAAACAAACCAATGACATGACAAACACACCATGACATGACAGAAACAAACCTATGACATGACAGAAACAAACCTATCACATGACAGAAACAAACCAATGACATGACAGAAACAAACCAATGACATGACAGAAACAAACCAATCACATGACAGAAACAAACCAATGACATGACAGAAACAAACCAATGACATGACAGAAACAAACCAATGACATGACAGAAACAAACCTATGACATGACAGAAACAAAACAATGACATGACAGAAACAAACCAATGACATGACAGAAACAAACCTATGACATGACAGAAACAAACCAATGACATGACAGCAACAAACCTATTACATCACAGAAACAAACCAATGACATGACAGAAACAAACCTATGACATGACAGAAACAAAACAATCACATGACAGAAACAAACCAATGACATGACAGAAACAAACCTATCACATAACAGAAACAAACCAATGACATAACAGAAACAAACCTATCACATGACAGAAACAAACCAATGACATGACAGAAACAAATCATGACATAACAGAAACAAATCTATGACATGACAGAAACAAACCAATGACATAACAGAAACAAATCAATGACATAACAGAAACAAACCAATGACATGACAGAAACAAACCAATGCATAACAGAAACAAATCAATGACATAACAGAAACAATCAATGACATAACAGAAACAAACCAATGACACAACAGAAACAAATCAATGACAGACAGAAACAAACCAATGACATAACAGAAACAAACCAATGATATAACAGAAACAAACAATGACATAACAGAAACAAACAATGACATAACAGAAACAAACCAATGACATGACAGAAACAAACCAATGACATAACAGAAACAAATCAATGACATAACAGAAACAAACCAATGACATAACAGAAACAAACCTATCACATGACAGAAACAAACCTATCACATGACAGAAACAAACAATGACATGACAGAAACAAATCAATGACATGACAGAAACAAACCAATGACATAACAGAAACAAACCAATGACATGACAGAAACAAACCAATGACATAACAGAAACAAACCAATGACATAACAGAAACAAACCAATGACATAACAGAAACAAACCAATGACATGACATAAACAAATCAATGACATAACAGAAACAAACCAATGACATAACAGAAACAAACATATCACATGACAGAAACAAACCAATGACATGACAAAAACAAATCAATGACATAACAGAAACAAACCAATGACATGACAGAAACAAATCAATGACACAACAGAAACAAACCAATGACATGACTGAAACAAATCAATGACATGACATAAACAAATCAATGACATAACAGAAACAAACCAATGACATGACAGAAACAAATCAATGACATAACAGAAACAAACCAATGACATGACAGAAACAAACCTATGACATAACAGAAACAAACCAATGACATGACAGAAACAAACCTATCACATAAAAGAAACAAACCAATCACATGACAGAAACAAATCTATCACATGACAGAAACAAATCTATCACGTGACAGAAACAATATCAATAACAGAAACAAAAGTATGACATAAGAGAAACAAACCTATCACATAACAGAAACAAACCTATCACATGACAGAAACAAACCTATCACATGACAGAAATATATCAATGACAGAAACAAAACTACGACATGACATAAACAAACATATGACATGCCAGAAACAAACCTATGAGAGCAACAAAAGTATGACATGACATAAACAAACATATGACATGACAGAAGCAAACATATGACATGATAGAAAACAAACCTATGACATGCCAGAAACAAATCTATGACATGACAGAAACAAACCTATGACATAACAGAAACAGATCTATGACATGATAGAAATATACCTATGACAAGACAGAAACAAACCTATGACATGACAGAAACAGATCTATGACTGTCTATGCTAAAATCAGTCACCTCTCCTGTCCGGTCATGCTCCGCTGCTCTGGGAATAACCTCCTCTCTGGCAAACCTGCGCGCCGTTTCTTGGAAGCTTTTCTGTTCCTGGGACAGCTCTATAGACAACACAATCATGAAGTGAGATCTATGTTGAGACATGTTGGTGAAGTGAGATCTATGTTGAGACATGTTGGTCATGTGAGATCTATGTTGACACATGTTGGTGATGTGAGATCTATGTTGAGACATGTTGGTGATGTGAGATCTATGTTGAGACATGTTGGTGATGTGAGATCTATGTTGAGACATGTTGGTGATGTGAGATCTATGTTGAGACATGTTGGTGATGTGAGATCTATGTTGAGACATGTTGGTGATGTGAGATCTATGTTGACACATGTTGGTGATGTGAGATCTATGTTGAGACATGTTGGTGATGTGAGATCTATGTTGAGACATGTTGGTGATGTGAGATCTATGTTGAGACATGTTGGTGATGTGAGATCTATGTTGAGACATGTTGGTGATGTGAGATCTATGTTGAGACATGTTGGTGATGTGAGATCTATGTTGAGACATGTTGGTGATGTGAGATCTATGTTGAGACATGTTGGTGATGTGAGATCTATGTTGAGACAATGTTGGTGATGTGAGATCTATGTTGGTGATGTGAGATCCATGTTGAGACATGTTGGTCATGTGAGATCCATGTTGAGACATGATGGTGATGTGAGATCTATGTTGAGACATGTTGGTGATGTGAGATCTATGTTAGGACATGTTGGTGATGTGAGATCTATGCTGAGACATGTTGGTGATGTGAGATCTATGTTGAGACATGTTGGTGATGTGAAATCTATGTTGAGACATGTTGGTGATGTGAGATCTATGTTGAGACATGTTTGTGAGGTAAGATCTATGTTGGTGATGTGAGATCTATGTTGACATATGTTGGTGATGTGAGATCTATGTTGAGACATGTTGGTGATGTGAGATCTATGTTGACGCATGTTGGTGATGTGAGATCTATGTTGAAACATGTTGGTCATGTGAGATCTATGTTGGTGATGTTAGATCTATGTTGAGACATGTTGGTGATGTGAGATCTATGTTGGTGATGTGAGATCTATGTTGAAACATGTTGGTCATGTGAGATCTATGTTGAGACATGTTGGTGATGTGAGATCTATGTTGGTGATGTTAGATCTATGTTGACACATGTTGGTGATGTGAGATCTATGTTGGTGATGTTAGATCTATGTTAAGACATGTTGGTCATGTGAGATCTATGTTGGTGATGTTAGATCTATGTTGAGGCATGTTAGTCATGTGAGATCTATGTTGGTGATGTGAGATCTATGTTGGTGATGTTAGATCTATGTTGAGACATGTTGGTGATATGAGATCTATGTTGAAACATGTTGGTGATGTTAGATCTATGTTGAAACATGTTGGTGATGTGACATCTATGTTGGTGATGTGAGATCTATGTTGAGACATGTTGGTGATGTGAGATCTATGTTGGTGATGTGAGATCTATGTTGGTCATGTGAGATCTATGTTGGTGATGTTAGATCTATGTTGACACATGTTGGTCATGTTAGATCTATGTTGGTGATGTTAGAACTATGTTGACACATGTTGGTGATGTGAGATCTATGTTGGTCATGTGAGATCTATGTTGGTGATGTGAGATCTATGTTGACACATGTTGGTCATGTTAGATCTATGCTGAGGCATGTTGGTGATGTGAGATCTATGTTGGTGATGTGAGTTCTATGTTGAGACATGTTGGTGATGTGAGATCTATGTTGGTGATGTGAGATCTATGTTGGTCATGTGAGATCTATGTTGGTGATGTGAGATCTATGTTGGTCATGTGAGATCTATGTTGGTGATGTGAGATCTATGGTGAAACATGTTGGTGATGTGAGATCTATGTTGAGACATGTTGGTGATGTGAGATCTATGTTGGTGATGTGATATCTATGTTGGTGCTGTGAGATCTATGTTAGTGATGTGAGATTTATGTTGGTGATGTTAGATATATGTTGACACATGTTGGTGATGTGAGATATATGTTTAGACATGTTGGTGATGTGAGATCTATGTTGGTCATGTGAGATCTATGTTGGTGATGTGAGAACTATATTGACACAAGTTGGTCATGTGAGATCTATGCTGAGGCATGTTGGTGATGTGAGATCTATGTTGGTGATGTCAGATCTATGTTGAGACATGTTTGTGATGTGAGAACTATGTTGGTGATGTGAGATCTATGTTGAGACATGTTGGTGATATAAGATCTATATTGACACATGTTAGTGATGTGAGATCTATGTTAGTGATGTGAGATCTATGTTGACACATGTTAGTGATGTGAGATCTATTTTGAGACATGTTGGTGATGTGAGATCTATGTTGGTGATGTGAGTTCTATGTTAACACATGTTAGTGATGTGAGATCTATGTTGAGACATGTTGGTGATGTGAGATCTATGTTGGTGATGTTAGATCTATGTTGAGACATGTTGGTGATGTGACATCTATGTTGGTGATGTGAGATCTATGTTGAAACATGTTGGTCATGTGAGATCTATGTTGAGACATGTTGGTGATGTGAGATCTATGTTGGTGATGTTAGATCTATGTTGACACATGTTGGTGATGTGAGATCTATGTTAGTGATGTGAGATCTATGTTGAGACATGTTGGTGATGTGAGATCTATGTTGGTGATGTTAGATCTATGTTGAGACATGTTGGTGATGTGAGATCTATGTTGGTGATGTGAGATCTATGTTGAAACATGTTGGTCATGTGAGATCTATGTTGAGACATGTTGGTGATGTGAGATCTATGTTGGTGGTGTTAGATCTATGTTGACACATGTTGGTGATGTGAGATCTATGTTGGTGATGTGAGATCTATGTTGAAACATGTTTGTGATGTGAGATCTATGTTGGTGATGTTAGATCTATGTTGAAACATGTTGGTGATGTGAGATCTATGTTGGTGATGTTAGATCTATGTTAAGACATGTTGGTCATGTGAGATCTGCCTTGGTGATGTTAGATCTATGTTTAGGCATGTTAGTCATGTGAGATCTATGTTGGTGATGTGAGATCTATGTTGGTGATGTTAGATCTATGTTGAAATATGTTGGTGATGTGAGATCTATCTTGAGGCATGTTAGTCATGTGAGATCTATGTTGAAACATGTTGGTGATGTTAGATCTATGTTGAAACATGTTGGTGATGTTAGATCTATGTTGAAACATGTTGGTGATGTGAGATCTATGTTGGTGATGTGAGATCTATGTTGAGACATGTTGGTCATGTGAGATCTATGTTGGTGATGTTAGATCTATGTTGAGGCATATTAGTCATGTGAGATCTATGTTGGTGATGTGAGATCTATGTTGGTGATGTTAGATCTATGTTGAAACATGTTGGTGATGTTAGATCTATGTTGAAACATGTTGGTGATGTTAGATCTATGTTGAAACATGTTGGTGATGTGACATCTATGTTGGTGATGTGAGATCTATGTTGGTGATGTGAGATCTATGTTGGTCATGTGAGATCTATGTTGGTGATGTTAGATCTATGTTGACACATGTTGGTCATGTTAGATCTATGTTGGTGATGTTAGAACTATGTTGACACATGTTGGTGATGTGAGATCTATGTTGGTCATGTGAGATCTATGTTGGTGATGTGAGATCTATGTTGACACATGTTGGTCATGTGAGATCTATGCTGAGGCATGTTGGTGATATGAGATCTATGTTGGTGATGTGAGATCTATGTTGAGACATGTTGGTGATGTGAGATCTATGTTGGTCATGTGAGATCTATGTTGGTGATGTGAGATCTATGTTGAAACATGTTGGTGCTGTGAGATCTATGTTGAGACATGTTGGTGATGTGAGATCTATGTTGGTGATGTGAGATCTATGTTGGTGATGTGAGCTCTATGTTGGTGATGTGAGATTTATGTTGGTGATGTTAGATATATGTTGACACATGTTGGTGATGTGAGATATATGTTGGTGATGTGAGATATATGTTTAGACATGTTGGTGATGTGAGATCTATGTTGGTCATATGAGATCTATGTTGGTCATGTGAGATCTATGTTGACACAAGTTGGTCATGTGAGATCTATGCTGAGTCATGTTGGTGATGTGAGATCTATGTTGGTGATGTCAGATCTATGTTGAGACATGTTTGTGATGTGAGAACTATGTTGGTGTTGTGAGATCTATGTTGAGACATGTTGGTGATATAAGATCTATATTGACACATGTTAGTGATGTGAGATCTATGTTAGTGATGTGAGATCTATGTTGACACATGTTAGTGATGTGAGATCTATTTTGAGACATGTTGGTGATGTGAGATCTATGTTGGTGATGTGAGATCTATGTTAACACATGTTAGTGATGTGAGATCTATGTTGAGACATGTTGGTGATGTGAGATCTATGTTGGTGATGTTAGATCTATGTTGGTGATGTGAGATATATGTTGAAACATGTTGGTCATGTGAGATCTATGTTGAGACATGTTGGTGATGTGAGATCTATGTTGGTGATGTTAGATCTATGTTGAAACATGTTGGTGATGTGAGATCTATGTTGGTGATGTTAGATCTATGTTACGACATGTTGGTGATGTGAGATCTATGTTGGTGATGTGAGATCTATGTTGGTGATGTTAGATCTATGTTGAAACATGTTGGTGATGTGAGATCTATGTTCAGACATGTTGGTCATGTAAGATCAATGTTGGTGATGTGAGATCTATGTTGAGGCATGTTGGTCATGTGAGATCTATGTTGAGATATGTTGGTGATGTCAGATCTATGTTGGTGATGTCAGATTTATGTTCAGACATGTTGGTGATGTGAGATCTATGTTGGTGATGTGAGATCTATGTTGAAACATGTCGGTCATGTGATATCTATGTTGGTGATGTTAGATCTATGTTGAGAAATGTTGGTGATGTGAGAACTATGTTGGTGATGTTAGATCTATGTTGAGACATGTTGGTGATGTGAGATCTATGTTGGTGATGTGAGATCTATGTTGAAACATGTTGGTCATGTGAGATCTATGTTGAGACATGTTGGTGATGTGAGATCTATGTTGGTGATGTTAGATCTATGTTGACACATGTTGGTGATGTGAGATCTATGTTGGTGATGTGAGATCTATGTTGAAACATGTTTGTGATGTGAGATCTATGTTGGTGATGTTAGATCTATGTTGAAACATGTTGGTGATGTTAGATCTATGTTGGTGATGTTAGATCTTTGTTAAGACATGTTGGTCATGTAAGATCTATGTTGGTGATGTTAGATCTATTTTGAAGCATGTTAGTCATGTGAGATCTATGTTGGTGATGTAAGATCTATGTTGAAACATGTTGGTGATGTTAGATCTATGTTGAAACATGTTGGTGATGTTAGATCTATGTTGAAACATGTTGGTGATGTTAGATCTATGTTGAAACATGTTGGTAATGTTAGATCTATGTTGAAACATGTTGGTGATGTGAGATCTATGTTGGTGATGTGAGATCTATGTTGGTGATGTGAGATCTATGTTGAGACATGTTGGTCATGTGAGATCTATGTTGGTGATGTTAGATCTATGTTGGTGATGTTAGATCTATGTTGAAACATGTTGGTGATGTTAGATCTATGTTGAAACATGTTGGTGAAGTTAGATCTATGTTGAAACATGTTGGTGATGTGAGATCTATGTTGGTGATGTGAGATCTATGTTGGTGATGTGAGATCTATGTTGAGACATGTTGGTGATGTGAGATCTATGTTGGTGATGTGAGATCTATGTTGGTCATGTGAGATCTATGTTGGTGATGTTAGATCTATGTTGACACATGTTGGTCATGTTAGATCTAAGTTGGTGATGTTAGATCTATGTTGACAAATGTTGGTGATGTGAGATCTATGTTGAGACATGTTGGTGATGTGAGATCTATGTTGGTGATGTGAGATCTATGTTGGTGATGTGAGATCTATGTTGGTCATGTAAGATCTATGTTGGTGATGTTAGATCTATGTTGACACATGTTGGTGATGTGAGATATATGTTGGTGATGTGAGATCTATGTTGAGACATGTTGGTGATGTGAGATCTATGTTGGTGATGTGAGATCTTTGTTGGTCATGTGAGATCTATGTTGGTGATGTTAGATCTATGTTGAAACATGTTGGTGATGTGAGATCTATGTTGAGACATGTTGGTGATGTGAGATCTATGTTGGTGATGTGAGATCTATGTTGGTGATGTGAGATCTATGTTGGTCATGTGAGATCTATGTGGTGATGTTAGATCTATGTTGACACATGTTGGTGATGTGGGATATATGTTGGTGATGTGAGATATATGTTTAGAAATGTTGGTGATGTGAGATCTATGTTGGTGATGTGAGATCTATGTTGGTCATGTGAGATCTATGTTGGTGATGTTAGATCTATGTTGACACATGTTGGTGATGTGAGATCTATGCTGAGGCATGTGGTCATGTGAGATCTATGTTGACACATGTTGGTCACGTGAGATCTATGCTGAGGCATGTCGTCATGTGAGATCTATGTTGAGACATGTTAGTGATGTGAGATCTATGTTGAGACATGTTGGTGATGTGAGATCTATGTTGGTGATGTCAGATCTATGTTGAGACATGTTTGTGATGTGAGATCTATGTTGAGACATGTTGGTGATATAAGATCTATATCGACACATGTTAGTGATGTGAGATCTATGTTAGTGATGTGAGATCTATGTTGACACATGTTAGTGATGTGAGATCTATGTTGAGACATGTTGGTGATGTGAGATCTATGTTGGTGATGTTAGATCTATGTTGAGACATGTTGGTGATGTGAGATCTATGTTGGTGATGTTAGATCTATGTTGACACATGTTGGTGATGTGAGATCTATGTTGGTGATGTGAGATCTATGTGTGAAACATGTTGGTGATGTGAGATCTATGTTGGTGATGTTAGATCTATGTTGAAACATGTTGGTGATGTGAGATCTATGTTGGTGATGTCAGATCTATGTTAAGACATGTTGGTCATGTGAGATCTATGTTGGTGATGTTAGATCTATGTTGAGGCATGTTAGTCGTGTGAGATCTATGTTGGTGATGTGAGATTTATGTTGGTGATGTTAGATCTATGTTGAAACATGTTGGTAATGTGAGATCTATGTTGAGGCATGTTAGTCATGTGAGATCTATGTTGAAACATGTTGGTGATGTTAGATCTATGTTGAAACATGTTGGTGATGTTAGATCTATGTTGAAACAAGTTGGTGATGTGAGATCTATGTTGGTGATGTGAGATCTATGTTGAGACATGTTGGTCATGTGAGATCTATGTTGGTGATGTTAGATCTATGTTGAGGCATGTTAGTCATGTGAGATCTATGTTTGTGATGTGAGATCTATGTTGGTGATGTTAGATCTATTTTGAAACATGTTGGTGATGTTAGATCTATGTTGAAACATGTTGGTGATGTGAGATATATGTTGGTGATGAGATCTATGTTGAGACATGTTGGTGATGTGAGATCTATGTTGGTGATGTGAGATCTATGTTGGTCATGTGAGATCTATGTTGGAGATGTTAGATCTATGTTGGTGATGTTAGATCAATGTTGACACATGTTGGTGATGTGAGATCTATGTTGGTGATGTTAGATCTATGTTGACACATGTTGGTCATGTTAGATCAATGTTGGTGATATTAGATCTATGTTGACACATGTTGGTGATTTGAAATCTATGTTGGTGATGTGAGATCTATGTTGAGACATGTTGGTGATGTGAGATCTATGTTGGTGATGTGAGATCTATGTTGGTCATGTGAGATCTATGTTGGTGATGTTAGATCTATGTTGAAACATGTTGGTCATGTGAGATCTATGTTGGTGATGTGAGATCTATGTTGAGACATGTTGGTGATGTGAGATCTATGTTGGTGATGTGAGATCTATGTCGGTCATGTAAGATCTATGTTGGTGATGTGAGATCTATGTTGACACATGTTGGTGATGTGAGATCTATGCTGAGGCATGTGGTCATGTGAGATCTATGTTGACACATGTTGGTCATGTGAGATCTATGCTGAGGCATGTGGTCATGTGAGATCTATGTTGAGACATGTTGGTGATGTGAGATCTATGATAGTGATGTGAGATCTATGTTGACACATGTTAGTGATGTGAGATCTACATTTAGACATGTTGGTGAAGTGAGATCTATGTTGGTGATGTGAGATCTATGTTAACACATGTTAGTGATGTGAGATCTATGTTGGTGATGTGAGATCTATGTTGGTGACGTGAGATCTATGTTTACACATGTTAGTGATGTGAGATCTATGTTGGTGACGTGAGATCTATGTTGGTGATGTAAGATCTATGTTTACACATGTTAGTGATGTGAGATCTATGTTGACACATGTTAGTGATGTGAGATCTATGTTGGTGACGTGAGATCTATGTTGGTGATGTGAGATCTATTTTAAAACATGTTGGTGACGTTAGATCTATGTTGAGAACTATAGTGAAATCTAACCTTCTCATAATTCCATTGCCCACATCCATCTCTTGATTCTCACAAAGACCACACCCATCACTTGACTCTCACAATGACCACACCCATCTCCTGATTCTCACAATGACCACACCCATCTCATGATTCTCACAATGACTACACCCATCTCCTGACTCTCACAATGACCACACCCACATCCTGACTCTCACAATGACTACACCCATCACCCAACTCCCACATTGACCACACCCATCTCCTGACTCTCACATTGACCACACCCATCTCCTGACTCTCACATTGACCACACCCATCCCCTACTCTCATAATGACCACACCTATGTTCCGACACACAATAACCACACCCATCTCCTGACTTCCACATTGACCACACCCATTCCCTGACTCTCATAATGACCACACCCATCTTCTGACTCACACAATGACCACACCCATCCCCTGACTCCCACATTGACCACACCCATCCCCTGACCTAGTTGTACAAACGCACAGCTCCTAGTTCTCACAAACACACAGCTGCTAGTTGTACAAACACACAGCTGCTAGTTGTCACAAACACACAGCTGCTAGTTGTCACAAACACACATCTCCTAGTTGTCACAAACACACAGCTCCTAGTTGTCACAAACACACAGCTCCTAGTTGTACAAACACACAGCTCCTAGTTGTCACAAACACACAGCTCCTAGTTGTACAAACACACAGCTGCTAGTTGTACAAACACACAGCTCCTAGTTGTCACAAATACACATCTCCTAGTTGTCACAAACACACAGCTCCTAGTTGTCACAAACACACAGCTCTTAGTTGTCACAAACACACAGCTCCTAGTTTTACAAACACACAGCTCCTAGTTGTCACAAACACACAGCTCCTAGTTGTACAAACACACAGCTGCTAGTTGTACAAACACACAGCTCCTAGTTGTCACAAATACACAGCTCTTAGTTGTCACAAACACACAGCTCCTAGTTGTCACAAACACACAGTTTCTAGTTGTCACAAACACACAGCTCCTAGTTGTACAAACACACAGCTCCTAGTTGATAAAGACACACAGCTCCTAGTTGTACAAACACACAGCTCCTAGTTGTCACAAACACACAACTCCTAGTTGTCACAAACACACAGCTCCTAGTTCTCACAAACACACATCTCCTAGTTGTCACAAACACACATCTCCTAGTTGCCACAAACACACAGCTCCTAGTTGTCACAAACACACAGCTCCTAGTTGTCACAAACATACAGCTCCTAGTTGTCACAAACACACAGCTCCTAGTTGTCACAAACACACATCTCCTAGTTGTACAAACACACATCTCCTAGTTGTACAAACACACATCTCCTAGTTGTCACAAGCACACATCTCCTAGTTGTCACAAACAAACATCTCCTAGTTGTAGAAACACACAACTCCTAGTTGTCACAAACACACAGCTCCTAGTTGTCACAAATACACATCTCCTAGTTGTCACAAACACACATCTCCTAGTTGTACAAACAAACATCTCCTAGTTGTCACAAACACACAGCTCCTAGTTGTCACAAACACACATCTCCTAGTTGTCACAAACACACAGCTCCTAGTTGTCACAAACACACAGCTCCTAGTTGTACAAACACACAGCTCCTAGTTGCCACAAACACACAGCTCCTAGTTGTCACAAACACACAGCTCCTAGTTGTCACAAACACACATCTCCTAGTTGTCACAAACACACATCTCCTAGTTGTCACAAACACACAGCTCCTAGTTGTACAAACACACAGCTCCTAGTTGTCACAAACACACATCTCCTAGTTGTCACAAACACACATCTCCTAATTGTACAAACACACATCTCCTAGTTGTCACAAACACACATCTCCTAGTTGTCACAAACACACATCTCCTAGTTGTACAAACACACATCTCCTAGTTGTCACAAACACACATCTCCTAGTTGTCACAAACACACAGCTCCTATTTGTCACAACACACAGCTCCTAGTTGTCACAAACACACAGCTCCTAGTTGTCACAAACACACAGCTCCTAGTTGTTACAAACACACAGCTCCTAGTTGTACAAACACACAGCTCTTAGTTGATACAGACACACAGCTCCTAGTTGTACAAACACACAGCTCCTAGTTGTCACAAACACACAGCTCCTAGTTGTCACAAACACACAGCTCCTAGTTGTCACAAACACACATCTCCTAGTTGCCACAAACACACAGCTCCTAGTTGTCACAAACACACAGCTCCTAGTTGTCACAAACACACATCTCCTAGTTGTTACAAACACACAGCTCCTAGTTGTCACAAGCACACATCTCCTAGTTGTCACAAACACACAGCGCCTAGTTGTCACAAACACACAGCTGCTAGTTATCACAAACACACAGCTCCTAGTTGTCACAAACATACATCTCCTAGTTGTCACAAGCACACATCTCCTAGTTGTCACAAACACACAGCTCCTAGTTGTCACAAACACACAGCTGCTAGTTGTCACAAACACACAGCTCCTAGTTGTCACAAACATACAGCTCCTAGTTGTACAAACACACAGCTCCTAGTTGTACAAACATACAGCTCCTAGTTGTCACAAACACACAGCTCCTAGTTGTACAAACACACATCTCCTAGTTGTCACAAACACACATCTCCTAGTTGTCACAAACACACAGCTCCTAGTTGTCACAAACACACAGCTCCTACTTGTACAAACACACAGCTCCTAGTTGTCACAAACACACAGCTCCTAGTTGTACAAACACACAGCTCCTAGTTGTACAAACACACATCTCCTAGTTGTCACAAGCACACATCTCCTAGTTGTACAAACACACAGCTCCTAGTTGTCACAAACATACAGCTCCTAGTTGTCACAAACACACAGCTGCTAGTTGTCACAAACACACAGCTGCTAGTTGTCACAAACACACAGCTGCTAGTTGTCACAAACACACAGCTGCTAGCTGTCAGAAACACACAGCTGCTAGTTGTCACAAACACACAGCTGCTAGTTGCCACAAACACACAGCTTCTAGATGTCAGAAACACCAAGTTCAACTTTTACAACTTCCAACCAAAGATAACTCACCAAAGGAAACGCCTGCACTATGTCCACTGCTAGCTGTACCATGTCCACTGCTAGCTGTACCATGTCCACTGCTAGCTACACCATGTCCACTGCTAGCTGTACCTCTGCTGATGCTGTACCATGGTATGGATCTCACACAGACTGTAAACTGATTCAGATTTTTTGTTGGTTTCAACATTTCAAAACTGATGATGACTTGGCCATCAACAAAGAAACTCAAAGATAAAACACAAATAATGAAGATAGTAAATGCTTCTTTTGCAAGTGTCTGAAGGTAGGAGACAGCATATGGAAGTGTCACATATGGGGTCAGAACTGAGGGTAGGACCCAACACATGGAAGTGTAACATATGAGGTGAAGGTAGGAGACAAAATATGGACATGTCACATATGAGGTGAAGGTAGGAGACAACATATGGAAGTGTAACATATGAGGTGAAGGTAGGAGACAAAATATGGACATGTCACATATGAGGTGAAGGTAGGAGACAAAATATGGACATGTCACATATGAGGTGAAGGTAGGAGACGAAATATGGACATGTCACATATGAGGTGAAGGTAGGAGACAACATATGGAAGTGTAACATATGAGGTGAAGGTAGGAGACAAAATATGGACATGTCACATATGAGGTGAAGGTAGGAGACAAAATATGGACATGTCACATATGAGGTGAAGGTAGGAGACAAAATATGGACATGTCACATATGAGGTGAAGGTAGGAGACAAAATATGGAAGTGTAACATATGGGGTGAAGGTAGGAGACAACATATGGAAGTGTAACATATGAGGTGAAGGTAGGAGACAAAATATGGAAGTGTAACATATGAGGTGAAGGTAGGAGACAACATATGGAAGTGTAACATATGAGGTGAAGGTAGGAGACAACATATGGAAGTGTAACATATGAGGTGAAGGTAGGAGACAACATATGGAAGTGTCACATATGAGGTCAGAACTGAGGGTAGGAGACAACATATGGAAGTGTCACATATGAGGTCAGAACTGAGGGTAGGAGACAACATATGGAAGTGTCACATATGAGGTCAGAACTGAGGGTAGGAGACAACACATGGAAGTGTCACATATGGGGTGAAGGTAGGAGACAACATATGGAAGTGTCACATATGAGGTCAGAACTGAGGGTAGGAGACAACACATGGACGTGTCACATATGGGGTGAAGGTAGGAGACAACATATGGAAGTGTAACATATGAGGTCAGAACTGAGGGTAGGAGACAACACATGGACGTGTCACATATGGGGTGAAGGTAGGAGACAACATATGGAAGTGTCACATATGAGGTCAGAACTGAGGGTAGGAGACAACGCATGGAAGTGTCACATATGAGGTCAGAACTGAGGGTAGGAGACAACACATGGAAGTGTCACATATGAGGTCAGAACTGAGGGTAGGAGACAACACATGGAAGTGTCACATATGAGGTCAGAACTGAGGGAAGGAGACAACACATGGAAGTGTCACATATGAGGTCAGAACTGAGGGTAGGAGACAACACATGGAAGTGTCACATATGAGGTCAGAACTGAGGGTAGGAGTCAACACATAGAAGTGTCACATATGGGGTGAAAGTAGGAGACAACAGATAGAAATGTCACATGTGAGGTCAGAACTAAAGGTAGGAGTCAACACATAGAAGTGTAACATATGAGGTGAAGGTAGGAGACAACATATGGAAATGTAACATATGAGGTGAAGGTAGGAGACAACATATGGAAGTGTCACATATGAGGTCAGAACTGAAGGTAGGAGACAACACATGGAAGTGTAACATATGAGGTCAGAACTGAAGGTAGGAGACAACATATGGAAGTGTAACATATGAGGTCAGAACTGAAGGTAGGAGACAACACATGGAAGTGTAACATATGAGGTCAGAGCTGAAGGTAGGAGACAACACATGGAAGTGTCACATATGAGGTCAGAACTGAAGGTAGGAGACAACACATGGAAGTGTAACATATGAGGTCAGAACTGCAGGTAGGAGACAACACATGGAAGTGTAACATATGAGGTCAGAACTGAAGGTAGGAGACAACATATGGAAGTGTAACATATGAGGTCAGAACTGAAGGTAGGAGACAACACATGGAAGTGTAACATATGAGGTAAGAATTGAGAGTAGGAGACAACATATGGCAGTATCACATATGAGGTCAGAACTGAAGGTAGGAGACAACACACGGAAGTATCACATATGAGGTCAGAACTGAAGGTAGGAGACAACACATGGAAGTGTAACATATGACGTCAGAACTGAAGGTAGGAGTCAACACATGGAAGTGTCACATATGAGGTCAGAACTGAGGGTAGGAGACAACACATGGAAGTATCACATATGAGGTCAGAACTGAAGGTAGGAGACAACACATGGAAGTGTAACATATGAGGTGAATGTTGGAGACAACATATGGAAGTGTAACATATGAGGTCAGAACTGAAGGTAGGAGACAACATATGGAAGTGTAACATACGAGGTCAGAACTGAAGGTAGGAGACAACACATGGAAGTGTAACATAAGAGGTCAGAACTGAAGGTAGGAGACAACATATGGAAGTGTAACATATGAGGTCAGAACTGAAGGTAGGAGACAACACATGGAAGTATAATATATGAGGTGAAGGTAGGAGACAACATATGGAAGTATAACATATGAGGTGAAGGTAGGAGACATATACAAGTGTAACATATGAGGTCAGAACTGAGGGTAGGAGACAACATATGGAAGTATAACATATGAGGTGAAGGTAGGAGACAACATATGGAAGTATAACATATGAGGTTAAGGTAGGAGACATATAGAAGTGTAACATATGAGGTGAAGGTAGGAGACAACACACAGAAGTGTAACATATGAGGTGAAGCTAGGAAACAACACATGGAAGTGCAACATATGAGGTGAAGGTAGGAGACAACATATGGAATTGTCACATATGAGGTCAGAACTGAGGGTAGGAGACAACACATGGAAGTATCACATACGAGGTCAGAACTGAGGGTAGGAGACAAAACATGGAAGTGTCACATATGAGGTCAGAACTGAGGATAGGAGACAACACATGGAAGTATCACATATGAGGTCAGAACTGAGGGCAGGAGTCAACACATGGAAGTGTCAAATATGGGGTCAGAACCTAAGGTTTGAGACAACACATGGAAGTGTAACATATGAGGTCAGAACTGAAGGTAGGAGACAACACATGGAAGTGTCACATATGAGGTGAAGGTAGGAGACAACACATGGAAGTGTAACATATGAGGTGAAGGTAGGAGACAACACATGGAAGTGTAACATATGAGATGAAGGTAGGAGACAACACATGGAAGTGTCACATATGAGGTGAAGGTAGGAGACAACACATGGAAGTGTAACATATGAGGTGAAGGTAGGAGACAACACATGGAAGTGTAACATATGAGGTGAAGGTAGGAGACAACACATGGAAGTGTCACATATGAGGTCAGAAGAGATCCCACATGAGTTGTGATTTAGTGAGACAGAACTCATCATTGAGTGCAGTCTCCGCATCGAAGGTTGGCTACCATGGAGCTCCATTCCACTCTGTCTCTTGCTTTGATGGTGCAGATTGTCATAGGCTGACTTGTCCATCTTTTGATGTTACTCGTCCATGTTAGTCTTGGTCTGCCTCTTTACCTTGTATTTTCCCTTCCAATATTACTTTTATTAGGCTGTTGTGTCTTTTAGCATGACCCAAAAATGTCATTCTATCTATCTATTGACCTTTCGAGCCGTAGCCGGCCCATAGGGCGTAGACCAAGATACTCCTTCTCTTATCTGAATTTTTGTTCTAGCAGTTTTCTTTTAAAGATATTTTATCAAATCTCGCCATTTGTCTCTGTTCTGTGCAGGCTGCTCTATCTCATTGAGGAAGCCAAATCCTGCTGCTCTTGCCTCTCTCATCAATGTTCTTCTCAGTGTCTCCCTGGGTCTTCCTCTTTTTCTCTTACCTGTTGTTTCCCACATGAGGGCTTGCTTTGCTATTCGGTTATTATCTCTTCTCATCACATGTCCAACATATGACCATCGTCTTTTCTTTATTACTGAAGATATTAGTGGTTGATTGGCGATTTCTCTAATTTCCTCGTTTGCTTTGAATTCGTTCCACGTTATACCAAGTATTTTCCTTAGACATTTATTTTCGAATGCGTTCAACTTTGTTTCTATATCTCTTGTTGTTTTCCAGCTTTCACACGCATTCGTAAGGGTTGATAGTACATTTTATTTGAATAGTCTAGGTTTTGTGTTTGTGCTGATGAGTTTTGATTTCCACAACTTTTCAAGGCTTCTGAAAGACATTGCTGCTTTAGCTATTCTGATTCTAATTTCTTTACTTGTATCCCCTTCTCGATCAATGTGACTTCCAAGATAGATAAAGCGATCGATCTCTTCCACTGGTTTGTTTTCCATGTATATTTTGTCGTCTGTTGGAATTAAACTTTTCATGACTTTAGTCTTTTCATGATTGATCTCAAGCCCAATTTTGCTGGCTATTGCTGATAGTTCATTTGTGTTTACCTGCATCGTTTTTATCTGACTGCTGATGAGAACTATGTCATCAGCAAAGTCGAGGTCCTCCAAATGGTCTCCTTGTATCCATTCGATGCCTTTATTACCAGTGCAGCATTTCTTCATTATGAAGTCCATAACAATTCCAAATAACAAGGGCGATAAAATACATCCTTGTTTAACCCCAGTTTCTATTGGGAAACATTCGCTCAGTCCTTCCTCTGTTCGAACTGCACATGTGTAACCATCATACATGTCTTTGATAATATTTATGATTTTTTATGGTAAGCCATATTGCTTCAGAATTTTCCACAAAGAATCTCTATGAATACTATCAAATGCTTTTTTGAAGTCGATGAAGTTAAGTACAAAAGGTTTTTGCTTTTCAATGTGTTCCTCCAATATAAGTCGTAGAGTGAAAATTTGGTCAAGGCAGCTTCTCCCTTTTCTAAACCCAGCCTGTTCTTCACGCATTACTGTATCTATTGAATCCTTTATTCTATTTAGGATGATTTTGCAGAATAACTTTGAGGCAACTGACAAAAGTGTCACGATTACAAAATTTCATTGGTCTTGCTCTAATTGTGTTTAGTAGTTCTCTTTTCACTTTCAGTTGTTTTAAAACTTCCTCGTTTGTTTTCTTTTCTTTCCATCCAATTCTACCTATTCTTCTATAAATCCACATTTCAAAGGCTTAAATTTTCTGTTCTGTTTTCTGGTCTAATGTCCATGTTTCTGCACCATACAGGAATATTGAGAAGATGTAACATTTTGCTATTCTTAGTTTTAGCCCTGTTGTTATTTGTTTTGATGTTAGTATATTTTTCATGGCACTGAAATTACTTTTTGCCATACCTATTCTTTTGTTTATTTCAGTTGTACAGTTTCCATCACTGGTTATAGTATATCCCAGGTAGTTGTAGTTCTCAACTGTCTCCAGATGTATTCCTTCCATTTTGATATTTAATTGTAGATCTTGAGAATTTTCTTTGTTTATGATCATAGTTTTAATCTTTTTGATATTCATATCTAGTCCATATTTTTTGCTTGTCATGTTTATTACATTAAGTAATTGTTGTAGATCTTTAGGATTTTCTGCTAGTAGTACAGTATCGTCAGCATATCGCAGGTTATTGATTATCTTTCCATTAATATTTAGGCCTGGCATCTCAGTGATGTTTTTAAAGATTTGCTCAGTGTATAAATTGAACAAGCTTGGTGATAGGATGCTTCCTTGTCTTAACTACTCTTTTAATATCCATGGGTGTAGAGTTCTCCTTGTTATATTTTATTATTGCTGTTTGCTCCCAGTACAAATTACATATCAGTCGTATGTCTGTGTCATTCAGATTTATATCTTTTAGGCAGTCTATAAGTTGATTATGGTGTATTCTATCGAAAGCTTGGGTGTAGTCTATGAAGCAGGCATATATTGGTTTGTTTACTTCTATGTACTTTTCAATCAATGTCCTCATGCAGAATATGGCTTCCTTTGTCCCTTGTTTTTCCTGAATCCGAATTCTATCTATCTATTGACCTTTCGAGCCGTAACCGGCCCATAGGGCGTAGACCAAGATACACCTTCTCCTATATGAATTTTTGTTCTAGCAGTTTTCTTTTAAAGATATTTTATTAAATCTCGCCATCTGTCTCTGTTCTGTGCAAGCAGTTCTATCTCATTGAGGGAGCCGATTCCTGCTGCTCTTGCCTCTCTCATCAATGTTCTTCTCAGTGTCTCCCTGGGTCTTCCTCTTTTTCTTTTACCTGTTGTTTCCCATATGAGGGCTTGCTTTGCTATTCGATTATTATCTCTTCTCATCACATGTCCAACGTATGACCATCGTCTTTTCTTTATTACTGAAGATATTAGTGGTTGATTGGCGATTTCTCTAATTTCCTCGTTTGTTTTGAATTCGTTCCATTCTATACCAAGTATTTTCCTTAGACATTTATTTTCGAATGCGTTCAACTTTGTTTCTATATCTCTTGTTGTTTTCCAGCTTTCACACGCATACGTAAGGGTTGATAGTACATTTGATTTGAATAGCCTAAGTTTTGTGTTTGTGCTAATGAGTTTTGATTTCCACAACTTTTCAAGGCTTCTGAAAGACATTGCTGCTTTAGCCAGTCTGATTCTAATTTCTTTGCTCGTATCCCCTTCTCGATCAATGTGACTTCCAAGATAGATAAAGTGATCGATCTCTTCTACTGGTTTGTTTTCCATGTATATTTTGTCACTTGTTGGAATTAAACTTTGAATCCGAATTGCTGCTCATCTAATTCAGTATTAATTTTATTCTGAATCCTTCCTTGTATAACTTTTAGTAAAATTTTGGTTACCTTATTGTTCTAAAATCACTGCATTCAACTGAACCATTCTTTTTAGGCAATGCAATGAAAGTTGATGTTTTTAGTGAGACAGAATGGTGCCGGCCGGGTGTGTTCAACCCGTATGTGAAAAGTCTGAGGCGGTGGATGGGGCGGAAGAATTAGAAATAATCAGCGACCCAGAAAGCGAAAACAGCAAAGTGTGTGTGGTAGACATGAGGCATATTCAGAACACAAAAGATGAATATGGCAGACCACCGTGAAAGAGATTGGAGCCTCCTCACGTTACTTTCCAAAGAAAGCCATGGAGAGACAGAACTACATTAACAAAAATATTGTATTGGTGGAAACTCCGATGCGAGAAATGCAAATGGATGTGCTCAGAAGAACAGCATGAGCATCAATCAGTATAATATCATGAGTGTCACATGTTGCATGAGTATTATATCATAATTATCATATCATGAGATGCAAACCACTTCTCTTGATGATGAAATACACAGCCGAATTGATAAGGCAGTTACGACTTTCAACAAACTCATAGATAGGGCCTGGAACAACATGAAACTAACACTAAAAACCAAATCTCAATACATACTTGTGTGCTTAGCACACTATTATATGGATCTGAAACCTGGACAACATGCTCAAATCACGAAATAAGACTAAATGTCTTCCACATACGATGTCTCTGCAGAAAATGCACAAAAATGGAAGGACAAACTAACCAACTTAATTGTCCTGCAACGTGCTAAGACCCCAACAATCATGTCGATGCTCAGATGTCGAAGACTAAGATGGCTGGGGCATGTCCAACGAATGGAAGAAAAACGCATTCCTAGGCAAATACTATATGGTGAACTAATACACGGAAAAAGACAAATCGGCAGACCTAAACTACGATATAGAGATATCTGTAAATCTTCTCTGAAAGACTTCTCCATCTGTGAATATGACTGGGAATATCTGGCAAGTGATCGCACATCAAGGAAAGCATGTATAAGGAACGGCATAACAACATTTGAGACTGTGCTAAGGGAAAACATAGAAGAGAAAAGACTCATGAAAAAGGATGGAAAACGCTGTGGATCAGCGAGCCTGACTTGTTCATTATGTGACCGCATGTGTTTGTGAAACATTGGTAGAATTAACCACGAGAGAAGCTGTTTGACAAAAACAGAACCTCAAAAAAATACACAATAATGAATAATGAATAATGTGACAATAGCCTCAACTAAACCGTCTGACAAGACGAAAAGGGGCATACATATCATGAGTATCATATCATAATTATCATATCATCATAATCATATCAAATATCACATCACAGTATTGAGTATCTAGTACTAAAAGTACAGTACTAAGTGTCTGGTATCATATATTAATAATCAATAATCATATATCGTGAATTGAATCGACCATCTAAGGGCAGAATCCCCCTACAGTCCTACAGAAAAGACCATCTGCTGTCTTGCAGGAAGATTGGGGACAATCACAGGCTAAGGAAAGCAAACCTGAACAAAATGCTGGCTGAAATCGGATGCACTGGGCCGCTGGCGCAGAACATTTTCCCTGAGTGGATCTACTAACTCAACTAACTGTCAGTCCTGAGTCCAACACTCGACAACACTGGCAACAGCAGCAAACAGTCTTACACTAAAAGTCAGACAGTAGACACTGAGACAGCTGTCTAAACTGTCTTCGTCTGAGAGTCTGGAGTCCTACTCTGATTGAGTCCTGATCGCAGAGAGAGATAGAGACATCATATCATGAGTATCATATCATATCACATCACGAGTATCATATCACGAGTATCATTGCAAGAGAGAGACATAGACAGAGACTTACTTGTCTCCTGACAACGGCCGCCATCTCAATACAAATGCCCCCCAGATTTTGTCGATCCGCCGGCCAACTTTCCTAAATAAGGCTAGATCTGGTTCATCTGCCGTAACCATCTTCTACCTTCTTGAAGTCAGACTTGTGTCAACTGTTCTTGCTACTCTCTTATTGAACTATCCTTCTATCTATCTATTGAACTTTCGAGCCGTAGCCAGCCCATAGGGCATAGACCAAGAGATCTTCTCTTATCTGAATTTTTGTTCTAGCAGTTTTCAAATCTTGTAAAGATATTTTATCAAATCTCACCATTTGTCTCTGTTCTGTGCAAGCAGCTCTATCTCATTGAGGGAGCCGATTCTTGCTGCTCTTGCCTCTCTCATTAATGTTCTCAGTGTCTCTCAAGGTCTCACTCTTTTCCTCTTACCTGTTGTTCCCACATGAGTGCTTACTTTGCCATTCGATTATTATCTCTTCTCATCACGTGTCCAACAATCCTTCTGCTGAACCACAAATAAAAGGTAGCAGGAGGTTAGCCCTGTCGCGTATTATGGAACACCTCGTTAACTGCCAATGTTACTGGAGTGTGTTCAAGAAAGGCGAAGGCCTACATGAAGTACGAAGAAACACGGCATGAGAGAAACATTATATTTAAC
The DNA here is from genome assembly GCA_032433765.1 of Megaustenia siamemsis. Classification (NCBI taxonomy): domain Eukaryota; kingdom Metazoa; phylum Mollusca; class Gastropoda; order Stylommatophora; family Ariophantidae; genus Megaustenia; species Megaustenia siamemsis. Next base: position 50,082,445 of record JAVIAB010000159.1, read on the forward strand.
AGTTAGAATACACAAACATCCAGTCGTCATAAGAAAGTAGAATACAAGGCTTCGGGTATCAAACAAACCTTCTCTTCTTACAATTTACTATCAAATAAGTTCAAGTAGCAAAGAAACTTAATTACACAGGGAATTTGGGAAACATGCAACTAATTGCAGTGCTGCTGTAAATATGGCGACATGCAGCAAGTGGCGGGGTGTATCGTGCACTTCTTTAAGGTGTGGTGACAGCTTTAAAAAAAGGAACACAACAAAATACTGACGTTTTGAACAGGGAGCGAGTTTGCCAGTGCATTGTGACGACACAACCGCGACGTTTCGGCCTACAAACCACCTTCTCCAGAAAACAAAAACAAACAAACGGATACACAAGAGCTTCCATTACATTTCTCTTGTATGTCTGTTTGTTTTTGTGTTCAACTTGTTCCCTGTACACTTCTTGTGTTTAACTTTTAGTTGTGCTCAATCTGGGAGAAGCTTGGAAGCAAAGTCCGCCCCATCATCAACGTGTTCCATGCCGGCTGAACCTACCGATAGCCCCAGTTAAGATAAGTAACTTATCGGGACGACTATGTGATAGAAAAAGCCAATATGTGATGTTTAAAAGTTTGTTTCCTGTATCTCATATTATGCACTTCCCATTTGTTAAAGTATCAGAATAGTCTTTTTATTTCATGTTCTACGTCTTGTATTTAAATTGACTTCTAGGTCTTTTATTATTTCATGCTTCATATTTTTGTTAAGACTAAACGACAGCACAACCACACAACAGGCAAATCTCAAACAGCAAGGCAAACGGACGACCAAACAGTAGCTGGTTAGATAGAATCAATCACGAAATATACGGCCCTTTTCGTCTTGTCAGGCGGTTTAGAGGAGGCTATTGTGTATTTGTGATGATGATGATTGTGTATTTGTTTGTGAAGGTTATGTTTTTGTCGAACAGCTTCTCTCATGGCTGATTCTACCAATGTTTGACAAACACACACGGCCACAGGATGAACAGGTCAGGTCCACTGATCCCCACGGTTTTCCATCCTTTTTCATAAGTTTTTTTTTTCTTCCATGTTTTGTCATAGTACCGCCTCAAATGATGTTATGCTGTTTTTTTTTCTACAGGCTCTCTATGATGTGCCATCACCTGCAAGATGTTCCTAGTCATATGGCCTCGGTAGCCTAGTTGGGAAAACAACCCGATTGGACTACCGATGTTCGGACAACCCGTGTTCGATTCCCGCTGGGAGCAGTGTGAATTGTACTTATGGTTGGAAAAAAAAAATACCCCCACGGTCGACACAGCCGTTAGCAGAAATGGGTACCAGGGTATTACCCTGGGAAGGTGAGGAATGTCGCCTCGCATCTGAGTTTAGATACTTGAGACAACACTATACAGAAATATCCGAACATTTCTGGATAGGCGGCCGAGCACATATGGGTGTAAACTCGCGTGCTAAGATAGGCGGCCGAGCACATATGGGTGTAAACTCGCGTGCTAAGATAGGCGGCCGAGCACATATGGGTGTAAACTCGAGTGCTAAGATAGGCGGCCGAGCACATATGGGTGTAAACTCGAGTGCTAAGATAGGCGGCCGAGCACATATGGGTGTAAACTCGCGTGCTAAGATAGGCGGCCGAGCACATATGGGTGTAAACTCGTGTGCTAAGATAGGCGGCCGAGCACATATGGGTGTAAACTCGCGTGCTAAGATAGGCGGCCGAGCACATATGGGTGTAAACTCGCGTGCTAAGATAGGCGGCCGAGCACATATGGGTGTAAACTCGCGTGCTAAGACGCCGGTTCAAGTCTCGAACTTGACCTTTACCTTTATTGTCGAGACCTGGAACCTTGCCTCTTTTCATGTGTTGAATTGCGATGTTGCGATCAGGACACCCTTGGGCAAGGTAGAGATCCCGTTTAGCCCCCCCCCCCCCCCCACCCCCTTTCAGGGTTACGTGAACTATTGAAGCAGGTGGTGGATGGTGTTGTGGGAGCAGCCGACAAGTAGTGCCGGTTATGGTCCCTACTCCGTGATGGCAGGCAGAGGATCTCATGTATAGAGACAATGGCTGTGATCTCCGACTAGTACAGTTACTGCCAAGAAGGAAAGGAATGGGAAACTACCTTCTTATATTGTCTAGTATAATCATAACAAATCACAACTTAATATATACAGCTAACGACGTTAATGGGGACTCCACAGCCACCTAGTCCGGTAGGGAGCGACATGTGCTACAGGTGACACCCGATCGTCATCAAGCTACTGTATGCAAGATCTTAAACAAAGAGACACTAGCAATAGGAACTTGGAACATTAGATCAGCATTCCAGGTTGGTAAACTAGAAAACATCAGTCAAGAAATGAAGAGAATGAAATTGAACATCTTGGGACTATGTGAAATGAGATGGAAAGGAGCAGGATTATTACAACGCGACAGTGGAAATGTAATTTACTCTGGGGGAACCACACAAGAAAGAGGAGAAGACATCATGTTAGATAGAGAAAGAAGCAAAATACTGAAAGGATTTTTGTCAGTATCAGACAGAATTCTACTAGTAAAATTGAGAGGTAGAGCAATTGATATCAACATTATTCAAGCTTATGCACCAACAAGTAATAGCGAAGAAGAAGACATTAACACTTTTTGCAATGAGCTAGAGATGACCATAGAACAGTGTAAATCCCAAGAAATAACTATTATATTAAGAATAAAACTGCGGAAGGCACAGAAACCCCCAAGAAATATAAAATTATAACTAGATATGCTAAGAGTAGATAAACAGATGAACGATAAGTACAGCACGATAGTACAAAATAGATATAATCTTCTTCTTCTTCTACCTTTTTAGCTCCCTGTGCAGCATAGGTCTTCAACAAACACTTTCCAAGTCGATTTGTTTTTTGCCATTCTTTTAAGATCATTGCAGCTGCTGGCTTGCGCCAGGATCGGTGAACCAAAACCATCCAGACCCTGCTCCACCTCTCCGCGGTGCCTCCAGTAACAGACTAACCTGTCTAGTCTGGCCAAGAGTGCAGTGATCAAAGAGGGGAGACAACCCGGTACTCAAAAATGTCGTGCTGAAATCGGATGTGTTGGGCTGAAAGGCGCAAATATAACAGTTATATTGCAAACCACAACACAACGCAGACACGTCCACTACGTCATTGTAAGGGCGGATGATGAAGAGGAATATTCTAGTCTACTACGATACTCTAGAATACTTTAGTCATCGGGCGAACGCAACCAACTAACCAGATCATTCCATGTTTTCCCCATCATCTTCATCGCTGCTTCTATCTGTCTTCTCCAAGAATTCCTTTGGTCTTCCTCTTTGTCTTTTCACCTGGGGATTCCAAAAAAAGGGCCTGTTGTGTAATACTCTCAGTTGGCCTCCGTAGTGTGTGTCCTATCCAGCGCCATCGTCTTCGCTGTATCTCCTTATCCACTGGTATTAGCCTGGTACATTTCCATAATTCTATGTTAGTGATTTTGTCCTGCCATTTCCATCCTTTTATCCTGCGTAAGCATCCATTAATGAAAGTCTGTATCTTCATGATTGTCAATTTGGTTGTTCTCCATGTTTCACAGCCATATAATAAGACTGACTTAACATTGGAGTTGAATATTTTTATTTTAGTATTTAACCTAATTTCTTTAGACTTTCATATGTTTCCCAGTGTAATATATGCTCCTCTTGCTTTTGATATCCTTATTTTAGTATCATTTTCTGTTCCTCCCTCTTTATCTATATTACTGCCAGATATATGTAAGATTGTACGTCTAATGGAGGTATTTCTCCTAGTTTTATTTGGTTATTGCCAACTGCATTAATTATCATAATGTTGGTCTTATCTCTATTAATTTTTATTCCCAGCTGTTGTGATCTCTAATCAAGTATGCTCATTTTATCCTGCATCTGTTGATGGCTGTGTGATAGGAGAGCTATGTCATCAGCAAAGTCTAAATCATTAAGTGGCTTGGTCAGTGACCACTGGATTCCATTTCTGTTGTTTTGAGTTATTTTCATAATCCAATCTATGGCCAGTAGAAAGAAAATTGGAGGCAGAAGGCATCCTTGTCTTACTCCTGTTTTTATTTCAAATGCTTCTGTAAGCTGCCCTTCATGCACCACACTACATTTTGTTCCTTCATACATTGTTATTATCAGATTAATAAACTTTATGGGGATTCCGTAATGACTCAGCAACTTCCAAAGCATTCTTCTGTCAAGACTTTCAAATGCCTTTTCGTAATCTATGAATCCAATATAAAGTGGGGATTTTAGTTCTAAACTTTGTTCAACTATTATACGTAGAGTAGTTATTTGACCAGCACATGATCTGTTCTTCCTAAAACCTGCTTGTTCATCTCTCAAGTGTTTTTCTATGGCCTCCTTTAGTCTCTCCAGAATGATTCTGCCTAGTATTTTTCCTGGCACTGATAGTAGCATAATTCCCCTATAATTTGTGCACTCCTGTAAACTTCCTTTCTTTGGTAGTTCCTTTTCTTCAGTGACTGTACTAGTGAACTCTACCCAGCTAACCAGAACGGTGTTTAGCTGTTATAAATGTTGTTGAACAGTGTTTAGCTGTCATAGATGTTGTTGAGCAGTGTTTAGCTGTCATAGATGTTGTTGTTGAACAGTGTTTAGCTGTCATAAATGTTGTTGAACAGTGTTTAGCTGTCATAGATGTTGTTGAGCAGTGTTTAGCTGTCATAAATGTTGTTGTTGAACAGTGTTTAGCTGTCATAAATTATGTTGAACAGTGTTTAGCTGTCATAAATGTTGTTGTTGAACAGTGTTTAGCTGTCATAAATGTTGTTGAACAGTGTTTAGCTGTCATAGATGTTGTTGAGCAGTGTTTAGCTGTCATAGATGTTGTTGTTGAACAGTGTTTAGCTGTCATAAATTATGTTGAACAGTGTTTAGCTGTCATAAATGTTGTTGAACAGTGTTTAGCTGTCATAAATGTTGTTGTTGAACAGTGTTTAGCTGTCATAAATGTTGTTGAACAGTGTTTAGCTGTCATAAATGTTGTTGAACAATGTTTAGCTGTCATAAATGTTGTTGTTGAAAAGTGTTTAGCTGTCATAAATGTTGTTGAACAGTGTTTAGCTGTCATAAATGTTGTTGAACAGTGTTTAGCTGTCATAAATGTTGTTGAACAATGTTTAGCTGTCATAAATGTTGTTGAACAGTGTTTAGCTGTCATAGATGTTGTTGAGCAGTGTTTAGCTGTCATAGATGTTGTTGTTGAACAGTGTTTAGCTGTCATAAATGTTGTTGAACAGTGTTTAGCTGTCATAGATGTTGTTGAGCAGTGTTTAGCTGTCATAAATGTTGTTGTTGAACAGTGTTTAGCTGTCATAAATTATGTTGAACAGTGTTTAGCTGTCATAAATGTTGTTGTTGAACAGTGTTTAGCTGTCATAAATGTTGTTGAACAGTGTTTAGCTGTCATAGATGTTGTTGAGCAGTGTTTAGCTGTCATAGATGTTGTTGTTGAACAGTGTTTAGCTGTCATAAATTATGTTGAACAGTGTTTAGCTGTCATAAATGTTGTTGAACAGTGTTTAGCTGTCATAAATGTTGTTGTTGAACAGTGTTTAGCTGTCATAAATGTTGTTGAACAGTGTTTAGCTGTCATAAATGTTGTTGAACAATGTTTAGCTGTCATAAATGTTGTTGTTGAAAAGTGTTTAGCTGTCATAAATGTTGTTGAACAGTGTTTAGCTGTCATAAATGTTGTTGAACAGTGTTTAGCTGTCATAAATGTTGTTGAACAATGTTTAGCTGTCATAAATGTTGTTGAACAGTGTTTAGCTGTCATAAATGTTGTTGTTGAACAGTGTTTAACTGTCATAAATGTTGTTGTTGAACAGTGTTTAGCTGTCATAAATGTTGTTGTTGAACAGAGTTTAGCTGTCATAAATGTTGTTGTTGAACAGTGTTTAGCTGTCATAAATGTTATTGTTGAACGGTATTTAGCTTTCATAAATGTTGTTGTTGTTGAACAGTGTTTAGCTGTCATAAATGTTGTAGTTGAACAGTGTTTAGCAATGTTAAATGTTGTTGTTGAACAGTGTTTAACTGTCATAAATGTTGTTTTTGTTGAGCAGTGTTTAGCTGTCATAAATGTTGTTGTTAAACAGTGTTTAGCTGTCATAAATGTTGTTGAACGGTGTTTAGGTGTCATAAATGTTGTTATTGAACGGTGTTTAGCTGTAATAAATGTTGTTGTTGAACAGTGTTTAGCTGTCATAAATGTTATTGTTGAACAGTGTTTAGCTGTCATAAATGTTGTTGTTGAACAGTGTTTAGCTGTCATAAATGTTGTTGTTGAACAGTGTTTAGCTGTCATAAATGTTGTTGTTGAACAGTGTTTAGCTGTCATAAATGTTGTTGTTGAACAGTGTTTAGCTGTCATAAATGTTGTTGTTAAATAGTGTTTAGCTGTCATAAATGTTGTTGTTGTTGATTGAACAGTGTTTAGCTGTCATAAATGTTGTTGTTGAACAGTGTTTAGCTGTCATAAATGTTGTTGAACAGTGTTTAGCTGTCATAAATGTTGTTGTTGAACAGTGTTTAGCTGTCATAAATGTTGTTGTTGAACAGTGTTTAGCTGTCATAAATGTTGTTGTTGAACAGTGTTTAGCTGTCATAAATGTTGTTGTTGAACAGTGTTTAGCTGTCATAAATGTTGTTGTTGAACAGTGTTTAGCTGTCATAAATGTTGTTGTTGAACAGTGTTTAGCTGTCATAAATGTTGTTGTTGAACAGTGTTTAGCTGTCATAAATGTTGTTGTTGAACAGTGTTTAGCTGTCATAAATGTTGTTGTTGAACAGTGTTTAGCTGTCATAAATGTTGTTGTTGAACAGTGTTTAGCTGTCATAAATGTTGTTGTTGAACAGTGTTTAGCTGTCATAAATGTTATTGTTGAACAGTGTTTAACTGTCATAAATGTTGTTGAACGTTTAGCTGTTAGCAGTGTTTACTGTCATAAATTTTGAGCTGTCATAAATGTACAGTGTTTTGGTGTTGTTGAACTGTCAATGTTAAATGTTTGTGACTTCTGTTTAGTGTCGAAACTTACTGATGAACGGTGTTTAGCTGTGAACATTTGTTGAACAGTGTTTAGCTGTCCAGCTGTAAAAACCCTGTTTAAACAGTGTTTCTGTCATAAATGTTGTTGTTGTTGACAGTGGGTGGTGTATGTTGTTGTTAACCACTGTAATAAATGTTGTTGTTGAACAGTGTTTAGCTGTCATAAATTGTTGAACAGTGTTTAGCTGTCATAAATGTTGTTGTTGAACAGTGTTTAGCTGTCATAAATGTTGTTGTGCCTGTCATAAATTGTTGAACAGTGTTTAGCTGTCATAAATTGTTGAACAGTGTTTAGCTGTCATAAATGTTGTTGTTGAACAGTTGTTTAGCTGTCATAACATGTCGTTGTTGAACAGTGTTAGTTCATTAAATGTTCGTCTTGTTGAACGTGTTTCGAGCTGATATCGAAACTCACGTCGTTTTGAACAGTGTTTTAGCTGTCATAAATGTCGCTTTTGAACAGTGTTAGTTATTTTAAATGTCGCTGTTGAACGGTGTTTAGCTGCTATAAATGTCGTTTTGATAGGTGTTTAGTTGTCATAAATGTCGCCTTTGAACAGTGTTTAACTGTATTAAATGTCGCCGTTGAACGGTGTTCAGTTGCTATAAATGTCGTTTTTGAAAGGTGTTTAGCTGTCATAAATGTAAAAAAAAAAAAAAAACGGGTTAGTCGACATTCCTCCCGTGTAGATTTATTGAGATGATGTCAATGAGGAATGCCCGAACACCTGGTCCGGCTACCCCAACTAGAGCTCTCTTGATATTTACCATATTGCTAAGGGCGATAACCTGCAGGCAGGACCGTTTCAATTGCAAACTTATCTTGACGCCACCTCCAGGCCCGTGAATTGCCAGCCAACCTCTCAGCTCGCGTCGCTACACGGTCAAGGCCCCTGATCCAGAATGTCCAGAGAAAAGAGGGGTATTTATGCACGTGATACCAAACATTGTCAGAATCCTGCTCCTTTCCATCTCATTTCACATAGTCCCAAGATGTTCAATTTCATTCTCTTCATTTCTTGGCTGATGTTTTCTAGTTTTCCAACCTGTAATGCTGATCTAATGTTCCAAGTTCCGATTGCTAGTGTCTCTTTGTTTAAGATCTTGCATACAGTTGCTTGATAACGATCGGGTGTCACCTGTAGCACATGACGCTCCCTACCGGACTAGGTGGCTGTGGAGTCCCCATTAACGTCGTTAGCTGTAGATATTAAGTTGTGATTTGTCATGATTATACTAGACAATATAAGAAGGTAGTTTGCCATTCCTTCCCTTCTTGGCAGTGACTGTACTAGTCGGAGATCGCAGTCATTGTCTCTATACATGAGATCCTCTGCCTGCCATCGTGGGGTGGGGACCATAACCGGCACTACTTGTCGGCTGCTCCCACAACACCATCCACCACCTGCTCCAATGACTTCATATAAGTCTAGGGCAGCTGTTTACTCCTAGGGCAGCTGTTTACTCTAGGGCAGATGTTTACTCTAGGGCATCTGTTTACTCTAGGGCAGCTGTTTACTTTAGGGCATCTGTTTATTTTAGGGCAGCTGTTTACTCTTGGGCAGCTGTTTACTCCAAAGAAGCTGTTTATTCTAGGGCAGCTGTTTACTATAGGGTAGCTATTTCCTCTAGGGCAGCTGTTTGCTCTAGGGCAGCTGTTTACTTTAGGACATGTGTTTACTCTAAGGCAGCTGTTTGCTCTAGGGCAGCTGTTTACTCTAGGGCAGATGTTTTCTCTAGGGTAGCTATTTACTGTAAGGCAGCTGTTTACTCTAGGGCAGCTGTTTTTCTCTAGGGTAGCTATTTACTCTAGGGCAGCTGTTTACTCTAGGGCAGCTGTTTGCTCTAGGGCATCTGTTTACTTTAGGACATCTGTTTACTCTAGGGCAGCTGTTTACTCCAGAGAAGCTGTTTACTCTAGGGCATCTGTTTAATCTAGGGCAGCTGTTTACTCTAGGGTAGCTGTTTACTCTAAGGCAGCTGTTTACTCTAGGGTAGCTGTTTCCTCTAAGGCAGCTGTTTACTCTAGGGCAGCTGTTTACTCCAGAGAAGCTGTTTACTCTATGGCAGCTGTTTACTCAAGGGCAGCTGTTTACTCTAGAGAAGTTATTTAGTCTAGGGCCGCGGTTTACTCTAAAGAAGTTATTTACTCTAGGGCATCTGTTTACTCAAGGGCCGCTGTTTACTCAAGGGCAGCTGTTTACTCAAGGGCAGCTGTTTACTCTAGAGAAGCTATTTATTCTAGGGCAGCTGTTTACTCTAGAGAAGCTATTTATTCTCGGGCAGCTGTTTACTCTAGAGAAGTTATTTATTCTAGGGCAGCTGTTTACTCTAGAGAAGTTATTTAGTCTAGAGCCGCTGTTTATACAAGGGCAGCTGTTTACTCTAGAGAAGTTATTTAGTCTAGAGCCGCTGTTTATACAAGGGCAGCTGTTTACTCTAGAGAAGCTATTTATTCTAGGGCAGCTGTTTACTCTAGAGAAGCTATTTATTCTAGGGCAGCTGTTTACTCTAGAGAAGCTATTTATTCTAGGGCAGCTGTTTACTCTAGAGAAGCTATTTATTCTAGGGCAGCTGTTTACTCTAGAGAAGCTATTTATTCTAGGGCAGCTGTTTACTCTAGAGAAGCTATTTATTCTCGGGCAGCTGTTTACTCTAGAGAAGCTATTTATTCTAGGGCAGCTGTTTACTCTAGAGAAGCTATTTATTCTCGGGCAGCTGTTTACTCTAGAGAAGCTATTTATTCTAGGGCAGCTGTTTACTCTAGAGAAGCTATTTATTCTAGGGCAGCTGTTTACTCTAGAGAAGCTATTTATTCTAGGGCAGCTGTTTACTCTAGAGAAGCTATTTATTCTAGGGCAGCTGTTTACTCTAGAGAAGTTATTTATTCTCGGGCAGCTGTTTACTCTAGAGAAGCTATTTATTCTAGGGCAGCTGTTTACTCTAGAGAAGCTATTTATTCTAGGGCAGCTGTTTACTCTAGAGAAGTTATTTAGTCTAGAGCCGCTGTTTATACAAGGGCAGCTGTTTACTCTAGAGAAGCTATTTATTCTCGGGCAGCTATTTATTCTCGGGCAGCTGTTTGTCATCCCCGACTCTCCCATCAAGGACTGACTCTGTCAAGTGATGTCATGGGCCGACGTCGAGATCAAGTCTGGTTACAATCAGAAGAGGTCGCTGCTTGGGTTTCAGCTTGCAGCACCGCTAACGGGTCAAGGCGCCTGCCATCTCTGACATCCTTGAACGCACCTGAACCGTCGAGCTCCGTGTGTGACGTCATCGTTTTAATATTACTAGTTTATCAACCGAAATCTGCTTAGTTAACTGATCCACGTCATGATGTGATACGGTCACGTGATCCACGTCATGATGTGATACGGTCACGTGATCCACGTCAGGATGTGATACGGTCACGTGATCCACGTCAGGATTTCATACAATCACGTGATCCACGTCATGATGTGATACGGTCACGTGATCCACGTCAGGATTCCATACAATCACGTGATCCATGTCAGGATTTGCTACAGTCACGTGATCCACGTCAGGACTTGATACAGTCACGTGATCCACGTCACGTTTTGATACAATCACGTGATCCATGTTAAGTTTTGATACAGCCACGTGATCCACGTTAAGTTTTAATACAGTCACGATATCCGTGTCAAGTTAAATAAGACTTCTCAAAGTTTTAAGTGTTTGTTGTCAAGACCTGACACGTTATCTAGGTCATGGCCGGACACATGATCTATGTTATGGCCGGACACGTGATCCACATCATGGCCGGACACATGATCTAGGTCATGGCCGGACACATGATCCAGGTCATGGCCGGACACATCATCTAGGTCATGACCGGACACATGATCCACGTCATGACCGGACACATGATCCACGTCATGGCCGGACTATTGATCTAGGTCATGACCGGACACATGATCCACGTCATGGCCGGACACATGATCTAGGTCATGACTGGACACATGCTCCACGTCATGGCCGGATACATGATGCACGTCATGGCCGGACACATGATCCAGGTCATGGCCGGACACATGATCTAGGTCATGACCGGACACATGATCCACGTCATGGCCGGACACATGATCCACGTCATGGCCGGACACATGATCCACGTCATGGCCGGACACATGATCCACGTCATGGCCGGACACATGATCTAGGTCATGACCGGACACATGATCCACGTCATGGCCGGACACATGATCTAGGTCATGACCGGACACATGATCTAGGTCATGACCGGACACATGATCCACGTCATGGTCGGACACATGATCTAGGTCATGACTGGACACATGATCCACGTCTTGGCCGGACACATGATCAACGTCATGGCCGGACACATGATCCACGTCATGGCCGGACACATCATCCACGTCTTGGCCGGACACATGAACTAGGTCATGGCCGGACACATGATCCACGTCTTGGCCGGACACATGATCTAGGTCATGGCCGGACACATGATCTAGGTCATGGCCGGACACATGATCTAGGTCATGGCCGGACACATGATCCACGTCTTGGCCGGACACATGATCTAGGTCATGGCCGGACACATGATCCACGTCTTGGCCGGACACATGATCTAGGTCATGGCCGGACACATGATCCACGTCTTGGCCGGACACATGATCCACGTCTTGGCCGGACACATGATCTAGGTCATGGCCGGACACATGATTCACGTCATGGCCGGACACATGATATAGGTCAAGGCTGGACACATAATCCAGGTCAAGGCCGGACACAGTGAAATTTCCTTGAAGTTGATCGACCCATAACAACCTGACACGTCTGTCTGGTCACGTGATTAGTCAGGATCTAGTCACATGTATAGTCCAACAATATGTCAAACTGTGCCCCTTCCACCATCTCAAATGTTTGCACATCTGCAGGTCAAGAGAAGGACCGTTTGTATCGGATGTGCTTGCTTGATTGCTTGCTTGCTTGCTTGCTTGATTGATTGTTTGCTTGCTTGATTGCTTGCTTGCTTGCCTGATTGATTGTTTGCTTGCTTGCCTGATTGATTGTTTGCTTGCTTGATTGCTTGCTTGATTGCTTGCTTGCCTGCTTGATTGATTGTTTGCTTTCTTGCTTGATTGATTGCTTGCTTGCTTGATTGATTGCTTGCTTGCTTGATTGATTGCGTTCGCCCGATGACTAAAATATTCTAGAGTATTCTGGTAGACTAGAACGTTCCTCTTCATCATCCGCCCTTAAAAGGACGTTAAGTCGGCGTGTCTGCGTTGTGTTGTGGTTTGCAGTATAACTGTGATACTTGCGCCTTTCGGCCCAACACATCCGACTTCAGCACGACATGTTTGAGTACCGGGTTGTCTTCCCTCTTCGGTCCCTGCTCGCTTGGCCAGAATAGACAGGTTAGTGTGCTACTAGAGGCACCGCGGAGAGGTGGAGCAGGGTCTGGATGGTTCTGGTTCACCGATCCTGGCGCAAGCCATCAGCTGTGGGTCGCTGACAACTTCCAGCTCTGGTGCTGTGAGGCGCGCATGTGAGAACCAAGGAAGATTAGCTGCCAGGATCTAGCCCAACAGCCGCACGTGTGCTACCAGCAGTTCATCTCTGACCTCCGCACTGTCTCGCTCCTGTTGCTCGCTGACTCGGCGCCATTTAGTTCACTTCTCCCAGCTCTAAACCCTCCCAGCTCTAAACTCTCCCAGCTCTAAACTCTCTCTCTCTCCTGTCCTGTCTTGAACGAATTTAGCGCACGCCCTGCGAGGTACAAATGGAGATGAGGAAATAAGACACGCACGTCTTGGCTGACATCTCGTGAGCTGAGCGAGAACAGGAACGGCGTCAGACTCGCTGGTTCCAGACTTGCTCTCAAAGTCGCCGGGTGGTCACAACGTTGTTGCCGGTTGGTGTAAACTTTTAGTCATTGTTAGACTGTGAACTTTTAGTCATTGTTAGACTGTGTGAACTTTTCGTCATTGTTAGAATGTGAACTTTTAGTCATTGTTAGACTGTGAACTTTTAGTCAATGTTAGATTGTGTGAAATTTGAGTCATTGTTAGACTGTGTGAACTTTTAGTCATTGTTAGACTGTGAAATTTTAGTCATTGTTAGACTGTGTGAACTTTTAGTCATTATTAGACTGTGAAATTTAGTCATTGTTAGACTGTGAACTTTTAGTCCTTGTTAGACTGTGAACTTTTAGTCCTTGTTAGACTGTGAAATTTAGTCATTGTTAGACTGTGAACTTTTAGTCATTGTTAGACTGTGAACTTTTAGTCATTGTTAGACTGTGAACTTTTAGTCATTGTTAGACTGTGTGAACTTTTCATCATTGTTAGAATGTGAACTTTTAGTCATTGTTAGAGTGTGAACTTTTAGTCATTGTTAGATTGTGTGAACTTTTAGTCATTGTTAGACTGAACTTTTGTCATTTTTAGACTGTGAACTTTTAGTCATTGTTAGATTGTGTGAACTTTTAGTCATTGTTAGACTGTGAACTTTTAGTCATTGTTAGACTGTGAGCTTTTAGTCATTTTTAGACTGTGAACTTTTAGTCATTGTTAGACTGTGTGAACTTTTAGTCATTGTTAGACTGTGAACTTTTAGTCATTGTTAGATTGTGAACTTTTAGTCATTGTTAGACTGTGAACTTTTAGTCATTGTTAGATTGTGTGAACTTTTAGTCATTGTTAGACTGAACTTTTAGTCATTTTTAGACTGTGAACTTTTAGTCATTGTTAGATTGTGTGAAATTTGAGTCATTGTTAGACTGTGTGAACTTTTAGTCATTGTTAGACTGTGTGAACTTTTAGTCATTATTAGACTGTGAAATTTAGTCATTGTTAGACTGTGAACTTTTAGTCCTTGTTAGACTGTGAACTTTTAGTCCTTGTTAGACTGTGAAATTTAGTCATTGTTAGACTGTGAACTTTTAGTCATTGTTAGACTGTGAACTTTTAGTCATTGTTAGACTTTGAACTTTTAGTCCTTGTTAGACTATGAACTTTTAGTCCTTGTTAGACTGTGAACTTTTAGTCATTGTTAGACTGTGTGAACTTTTCATCATTGTTAGAATGTGAACTTTTAGTCATTGTTAGAGTGTGAACTTTTAGTCATTGTTAGATTGTGTGAACTTTTAGTCATTGTTAGACTGAACTTTTAGTCATTTTTAGACTGTGAACTTTTAGTCATTGTTAGATTGTGTGAACTTTTAGTCATTGTTAGACTGTGAACTTTTAGTCATTGTTAGACTGTGAGCTTTTAGTCATTTTTAGACTGTGAACTTTTAGTCATTGTTAGACTGTGTGAACTTTTAGTCATTGTTAGACTGTGAACTTTTAGTCATTGTTAGATTGTGAACTTTTAGTCATTGTTAGACTGTGAACTTTTAGTCATTGTTAGATTGTGTGAACTTTTAGTCATTGTTAGACTGAACTTTTAGTCATTTTTAGACTGTGAACTTTTAGTCATTGTTAGATTGTGTGAACTTTTAGTCATTGTTAGACTGTGAACTTTTAGTCATTGTTTAGACTGTGTAACTTTGGACAGACTGTGTAACTTTGGCTGACTCTAAAACTTTGGCTGACTGTGTAACTTTGCTTGACTATGTAACTTTGGCTGATTGTATAACTTTGCTTGACTATGTAACTTTGGCTGACTGTGTAACTTTGGCTGACTCTAAAACTTTGGCTGACTGTGTAACTTTGGCTGACTCTAAAACTTTGGCTGACTGTGTAACTTGGCTGACTCTAAAACTTTGGCTGACTGTGTAACTTTGGCTGACTATGTAACTTTGGCTGACTGTGTAACTTTCCTTGCTTGTGTAACTTTGCTTGACTATGTAACTTTGGACTGACTATGTAACTTTGGCTGACAGTGTAACTTTGGTTGACTCTAAAACTTTGGCTGACTGTAACTTTGGTTGACTCTAAAACTTTGGCTGACTGTAACTTTGGTTGACTCTAAAACTTTGGCTGACTGTAACTTTGGTTGACTCTAAAACTTTGGCTGACTGTGTAACTTTGGTTGACTCTAAAACTTTGGCTGACTGTAACTTTGGTTGACTCTAAAACTTTGGCTGACTGTAACTTTGGTTGACTCTAAAACTTTGGCTGACTGTAACTTTGGTTGACTCTAAAACTTTGGCTGACTGTAACTTTCGTTGACTCTAAAACTTTGGCTGACTGTAACTTTGGTTGACTGTGAAACTTTAGCTGATTGTGTAACTTTGGTTGACTCTAAAACTTTGGCTGACTGTAACTTTGGTTGACTGTGAAACTTTAGCTGACTGTGTAACTTTGGTTGACTCTAAAACTTTGGCTGACTGTGTAACTTTGGTCGACTCTAAAACTTTGGCTGACTGTAACTTTGGTTGACTCTAAAACTTTAGCTGACTGTAACTTTGGTTGACTGTGAAACTTTGGCTGACTGTGTAACTTTGGTTGACTGTGAAAATTTGGCTGACTGTAATTTTGGCTGACTGTAACTTTGGCTGACTGTAACTTTGGTTGACTCTAAAACTTTGGCTGACTGTGTAACTTTGGTTGACTCTAAAACTTTGGCTGACTGTGTAACTTTGGTTGATTCTAAAACTTTGGCTGACTGTAACTTTGGTTGACTCTAAAACTTTGGCTGACTGTAACTTTAGTTGACTGTGAAAATTTGGCTGACTATAATTTTGGTTGACTGTAAATTTGGCTGACTGTAACTTTGGCTGACTGTAACTTTGGCTGACTGTTTACAAGTCTGTACCCCGGTGTTACATTTTGTTGACTAGAGTGTGACTCTGGTGTTACATTTTGTTGACTAACTGTAACTGTGTTGCTATATTTTGTTGACTAGACTGTAACTGTGTTGCTATATTTTGTTGACTAGAGTGTGACTCTGGTGTTACATTTTGTTGACTAACTGTAGCTGTGGTGCTATATTTTGTTGACTATAATGTATCTGTGGTGCTATATTTTGTTGACTAGACTGTAACTGTGGTGCTATATTTTGTTGACTAGACTGTATCTGTGGTGCTATATTTTGTTGACTAGACTGTAACTGTGGTGCTATATTTTGTTGACTAGACTGTGACTGGTGCTATATTTTGTTGACTAGACTGTGACTGTGGTGCTATATTTTGTTGACTAGACTGTAACTGTGGTGCTATATTTTGTTGACTAGACTGTGACTGTGGTGCTATATTTTATTGACTAGACTGTGACTGGTGCTATATTTTGTTGACTAGACTGTAACTGTGGTGCTATATTTTGTTGACTAGACTGTGACTGTAGTGCTATATTTTATTGACTAGACTGTGACTGTGTGCTATATTTTGTTGACTAGACTGTGACTGTGGTGCTATATTTTGTTGAGTAGACTGTAACTGTGGTGCTATATTTTGTTGACTAGACTGTGACTGTAGGGTGTCCGGTTAGCGCAATCGATAGGCGGTTGGCTTACCACGGCAACAGCCGGGGTTCGTAATCCTGGCGAGGACACCTGGGTTTTACTAATTCCCTAAAAATTAGTAGGAGCCGCGATAGCTCAGTGGTTAGTGAACTGGACTACTACGGACAAGGGGTAGGGTTCGATCCCAACCGACGGCTCCGGGTTCACCCAGCCTTAAATGGGTACCGGATTTTTTCTGGGAAAGTAAAAGCAGCACGGGCGTAATACCGACCACATTACCCCAAAAATCATGTGCTGAAGGTCTGTAAAATATAGGGTCACTAACACCATATTTCCCTATACGCCACTTGGCGTGACGGGGGGTACTTTACTTTACTTTTTTAGACTGTGACTGTGTTGCTATATTTTGTTGACTAGACTGTGACTGTGTTGCTATATTTTGTTGACTAGACTGTGACTGTGTTGCTATATTTTGTTGACTAGACTGTGACTGTGGTGCTGTATTTTGTTAACTAGACTGTGACTGTGTTGCTATATTTTGTTGACTAGACTGTGACAATGTTGCTATATTTTGTTGACTAGATTGTAACTGTGTTGCTATATTTTGTTGACTAGACTGTGACAATGTTGCTATATTTTGTTGACTAGATTGTAACTGTGTTGCTATATTTTGTTGACTAGACTGTGACAATGTTGCTATATTTTGTTAACTAGACTGTGACTGTGTTGCTATATTTTGTTGACTAGACTGTGACAATGTTGCTATATTTTGTTGACTAGATTGTAACTGTGTTGCTATATTTTGTTGACTAGACTGTGACAATGTTGCTATATTTTGTTGACTAGATTGTAACTGTGTTGCTATATTTTGTTGACTAGACTGTGACAATGTTGCTATATTTTGTTGACTAGACTGTGACAATGTTGCTATATTTTGTTAACTAGACTGTGACTGTGTTGCTATATTTTGTTAACTAGACTGTGACTGTGTTGCTATATTTTGTTGACTAGACTATCTCGGCAGAACTACATTTGCTTTCAGCTTGTCTGCTCTCTCGTTTCCTGGTATTCCACAATGAGATGGAATCCACTGTAGGGCAACCCTGTGATGCTTGCAGAATTCAGTCAATAAGGTCTGCAGATGTGGCAATTTTCTAGATTGTAGTGCCTGGAGTACTGATCTTGCATCTGTCAAAAAACACTACAGGCTGTGGGCTAAGATTACTGTTCATCAGTTTTTCTATTGCCAACTCTATTGCTTGCATTTCTGCGTCGTAATTGTGACGATATTTCCCTGTTGCTATTTTATCCATATCACTATTGTTATTTGGGTATTCTATGTATGCACCTGCTCACCCATTCTTTACTGCATCTGTACTGACCCATCTGTGTACACACGGATCCATAGGTCTTGTGGGTATTCTTCATCCAGGAAACTGAGAGCTATTGTTTTTCGCTGTAGACTATTCTGTTCCTCTTTGTCAACTATTCCTTTCACTTCTGTCCGTATTTGTATTGATAATAGAACAAAGAAGTATGTGTTAGCACTCGGAAAAAATGACAGACAAACAACAACAGAAAAAAACAGAGAACAATATGTGGTCCGAAGCAGGATTCGAACCCGTACTCCATGGCACCGCGCCCTTGCCACGAGAAGCCGAACGCTCGGAAGTTCCCTATATAATAATATTTATGTATTATTATTTCTATCCAGTATTTTGTATTGATAATCCTGATTCCTCTGTCCAGGTAGTCTGATCTGGTATGGGCAGTAGGGAGTTAACAACTCTTGGCATGTCTGGTGTTTGTCTACTAATACGCTTGGCTTGGTAGATAAAACTGCTTCTCTTGAGTCGTCCCATTGCAAGGTTTTGGAATCGGTCCTTCATTGGATGTCTCGGCATGCATGACAATTGTTGTGGTTATATCAGCACCTTTGTGTCCCTCCGTTCTCTCAGTGCTGGTATCCTCCACAATTTCTCCATCTCCAATATTGGTGTTGATTTCATCGCTCCTGTGATGGCCCTAGGTGCCTGGTTTTGTACTTTATCCAGCTATTGCAGTGTGGTGTTTGATGCTCAGCACTAAACGGATGATTCATATTCGAAATGTGGGCGTATACTCTGTTGGTAAACTTTACTGAGCACTAAACAGATGATTCATATTCAAAATGTGGGCGTATACTCTGTTGGTAAACTTTACTGAGCATTTTCCCACTCGCACCCCATGTGGTTCCACACAACTTTCTTTGAATAGCCAATTTCCTCCTTACTTTTTGGGTTGCCTTATTTGTCTGCTGTTTCCAAGATAGTTTGTTGTCAAATGTTCAATGCAGTCTCACCTTCTATTTCCATGCCCGTGGCACTCTGATCCAGCAGATTGTATAAATCTGCAGTAGTTTTGTTTGAGATGCAGTTCCCAAGTTTCCTTGGACACTCACTGCCTGTGTTGTCAACTCTAACTTTCTTCTGTACAAATGTCCATGACTTCAAGTAGGTTCATTCTTGTCGTGTAATTTGATGCTTTGTTGACATTAGTTATTTGACCTTGTGACTTCTCGTACTAGACAATAGTTGTTTGACCTTGTGACTTCTCGTACTAGACATTAGTTGTTTAACCTTGTGACTTCTCGTACTAGACATTAGTTGTTTGGCCTTGTGACCTCTCGTACTAGACATGAGTTGTTTGACCTTGTGACCTCTCGTTCTAGACATTAGTTGTTTGACCGTGTGACCTCTCATACTGGACATTAGTTGTTTGACCTTGTGACCTCTCGTTCTAGACATTAGTTTTTGACCTTGTGACCTCTCATACTAGACGTTAGTTGCTGGACCCTGTGACCTCTCATACTTGACTTTTGTTGCTGGACCTTGTGATCACTCATACTAGAAGTTTGTTGCTGGACCGTGTGACCACTCATACTAGACGTTTGTTGCTGGACCTTGTGATCTCTCATACTAAACGTTAGTTACTGGACCTTGTGACCACTCATACTAGACGTTAGTTACTGGACCTTGTGACCACTCACACTAGACGTTAGTTACTGGACCTTGTGACCACTCATACTAGACGTTAGCTACTGGACCTTGTGACCACTCATATTAGACGTTAGTTACTGGACCTTGTGAACACTCATATTAGACGTTTGTTGCTGGACCTTGTGACCACTCATATTAGACGTTTGTTGCTGGACCTTGTGACCTCTCATACTAGACGTTTGCTATTGGACCTTGTGACCCCTCATATTAGACGTTAGTTACTGGACCTTGTGACCACTCATATTAGACGTTTGTTGCTGGGCCGTGTGACCTCTCTAGACGTTTGTTGCTGGACCTTGTGACCACTCATACTAAACGTTTGTTGCTGGACCTCGTGTTCACTCATACTAGACGTTAGTTACTGGACCGTGTGACCTCTCTAGACGTTTGTTGCTGGACCTTGTGACCTCTCATACTAGACGTTAGTTACTGGACCTTGTGAACACTCATATTAGACGTTTGTTGCTGGACCTTGTGACCACTCATATTAGACGTTTGTTGCTGGACCTTGTGACCTCTCATACTAGACGTTTGCTATTGGACCTTGTGACCCCTCATATTAGACGTTAGTTACTGGACCTTGTGACCACTCATATTAGACGTTTGTTGCTGGGCCTTGTGACCACTGATATTAGACGTTTGTTGCTGGGCCTTGTGACCTCTCATACTAGACGTTTGTTACTGGACCTTATGACCTCTCATACTAGACGTTTGCTATTGGACCTTGTGACCCCTCATATTAGACGTTAGTTACTGGACCTTGTGACCACTCATATTAGACGTTTGTTGCTGGGCCTTGTGACCACTGATATTAGACGTTTGTTGCTGGGCCTTGTGACCTCTCATACTAGACGTTTGTTACTGGACCTTATGACCTCTCATACTAGACGTTAGTTACTGTACCTTGTGACCACTCATACTAAACGTTAATTACTGGACCTTGTGACCACCCATACTAGACGTTTGTTGCTGGACCTTGTGACCACTCATACTAAACGTTTTTCTGCTGGACCTTGTGACCTCTCTAGAATTTTGTTGCTGGACCTTGTTACCTCTCTAGACTTTGTTGCTGGACCTTGTGACCTCTCATACTAGACGTTTGTTGCTGGACCTTGTGACCTCTCATACTAGACGTTGTTTGCTGGACCTTGTGACCTCTCATACTAAACGTTTGTTGCTGGACCTCGTGACCTCTCTAGACTTTTGTTGCTGGACCTTGTGACCTCTCATGCTACACGTTTGTTGCTGGACCTTGTGACCTCTCATACTAGACGTTAGTTACTGGACCTTGTGACCACTCATATTAGACGTTTGTTGCTGGACCATATGACCACTCACATTAGACATTTGTTGATGGACCTTGTGACCTCTCATACTAGACGTTTGTTGCTGGACCTTGTGACCTCTCATACTAGACGTTTGTTGCTGAGACCTTGTGACCTCTCATACTAGACGTTTGTTGCTGGACCTTGTGACCTTTCATACTAGACGTTTGTTGCTGGACCTTGTGACCTCTCATACTAGACGTTTGTTGCTGGACCTTGTGACCTCTCATACTAGACGTTTGTTGCTGGACCTTGTGACCTCTCATACTAGACGTTATTTGTCTAGCACTAAGATTGTTGATCTCTTGAAGGTAGATCTCACGTTCGTTCTGGTGTACACCATCATCTAGTGCAGTCACGTGGCCGGACCTGTAACGGACAAGCTGTCCTCAAGTTTAGGATATTCCAGGATCACCTCTCCAGTTCGCCTGTCAGGTAAGTTGTCTCTTGACTGATTGTCTTGTCTCACTCTTGACTGATTGTCTTGTCTCTCTCTTGTCTAATTGTATTGTCTCTCTCTTGTCTGATTGTCTTGTCTCTCTCTTGTCTGATTGTCTTGTCTCTCTTGACTGATTGTCTTGTCTCTCGCTTGTCTTGTCTCTCGCATGTCTTGTTTCTCGCTTGTCTGATTGTCTCTCTCTCTCTTGTCTGATTGTCTTGTCACTCTCTTGTCTGATTGTCTTGTCTCTAATTTGACTGGATGTTTTGTCTCTTTCCTGTTTGATTTTCTTCTCTCTCTCTCTCTCTCTCTCTCTCTCTCTCTCTCTCTCTCTCTCTCTCGTCTGGTTGTCTTGTCTTTGGCCTGTTTGATTGCTTTATCTCTCTTGTATAATTGTTTTACTCTCTCGTATGATTGTCTTATATCTCTTGTATGATTGTCTTATCTTTCATTTATGATTGTTTTATCTCTCTTGTATAGTTTTGATTGTTTTCTTGTTTTTGTATCTTTCTTTAGTGTGTTATTATCTTTCTATCTTTATCTAGTTGTTTTCTTGTCTTTATATCTGCCTGTAATTGTTTTCGTATATTTATATCATTCTCTATTTGTTTCTTGTCTTTCTATCTTTATCTAGTTGTTTCCTGATCTCTATATTTTTCTATAATTGTTTTCTCATCTTTATGTCGTTTTCTAGTTTTGTTCTTGTCTTCATATTATCTGTTATAGGGTCGTGATGTTCTTTGTTATATTATATCTGTATCTTGCTTAATGGTCACAGCACATCACGACATTGATGTTACAACAGGCAACATGTAAGATCATGACAGAGTCCTTTTGTCTTTATATCTTTCTCTAATTCTTTTCCTGTCTTTATATCATTATATCATTATATCTTTATATCTTTATATCTTTCTCTAATTCTTTTCCTGTCTTTATATCATTCCTTTTTATAAAAAAATATCTTTCTCTAGTCGTTTTCTTGTTTTAATATTTTCTCAAGTTGTTTTCTTCTCTTTTTTTCTTTCCCTAGTTGTTTGTATCTTTGTATCTTTCTCTAGTTCTTTTCTTATCTCTATATCTCTATCTCTATCAAGTTGTTTTATTGTCTTTATATCTTTCTATATATGTTATCTTACTTTCATATCTTTCTCTAATTGTTTTTTTATCTTTATATTTGTCTCTAATTGTTTTCTTGTCACTATATCTTTCTCTTGTTGTTTTCTTATCTTTGTATATTTCTCTAGCTGTTTTCTTATCTTAATATCTTTCTCTAGCTGCTCTCTTATCTTTATATCTTTCTCTAGCTGCTCTCTTATCTTTATATCTTTCTCTAGCTGCTCTCTTATCTTTATATCTTTCTCTAGCTGATCTCTTATCTTTATATCTTTCTCTAGCTGCTCTCTTATCTTTATATCTTTCTCTAGCTGCTCTCTTATCTTTATATCTTTCTCTAGCTGCTCTCTTATCTTTATATCTTTCTCTAGCTGCTCTCTTATCTTTACTCCATGTCGGGGTTTCTTTAAGAAATCAGTTTGCCGGGGATTCGGGAATCCAGAGGGGGGGGGGGGACATTTAAAGGAAAGACAATTTCTAGTCTTCCATGGCTCATTTACCTGTAGTTTGTGTCCCTTGTTTAGGCCTCATCTCACGTCTTCGAAAGCTCACTTACCTGTAGTTTCTCTCCCTAGTTTAGGTCCCTATTTCAAGTCTTCAATAATATCTCTCACTTACCTGTAGTTTCTGTCCTAGTTTAGGTCCCTATTTGAAGTCTTCAATAATATATCTCACTTACCTGTAGTTTCTGTCCTAGTTTAGGTCCCTATTTCAAGTCTTCAATAATATCTCTCACTTGCCTG
Organism: Megaustenia siamemsis; assembly: GCA_032433765.1. Lineage (NCBI taxonomy): Eukaryota > Metazoa > Mollusca > Gastropoda > Stylommatophora > Ariophantidae > Megaustenia > Megaustenia siamemsis. Next base: position 50,105,605 of record JAVIAB010000159.1, read on the forward strand.
TAGTTTCTGTCCTAGTTTAGGTCCCTATTTCAAGTCTTCAATAATATCTCTCACTTACCTGTAGTTTCTCTCCCTAGTTTAGGTCCCTATTTCAAGTCTTCAATAATATCTCTCATTTACCTGTAGTTTCTGTCCCAGTTTAGGTCCCTATTTCAAGTCTTCAATAATATCTCTCACTTACCTGTAGTTTCTGTCCTAGTTTAGGTCCCTGATTTCAAGTCTTCAATAATATCTCTCACTTACCTGTAGTTTCTGTCCTAGTTTAGGTCCCTATTTCAAGTCTTCAATAATATCTCTCACTTACCTGTAGTTTCTGTCCTAGTTTAGGTCCCTATTTCAAGTCTTCAATAATATCTCTCACTTACCTGTAGTTTCTGTCCTAGTTTAGGTCCCTATTTCAAGTCTTCAATAATATCTCTCACTTACCTGTAGTTTCTGTCCTAGTTTAGGTCCCTATTTCAAGTCTTCAATAATATCTCTCACTTACCTGTAGTTTCTGTCCTAGTTTAGGTCCCTATTTCAAGTCTTCAATAATATCTCTCACTTACCTGTAGTTTCTGTCCTAGTTTAGGTCCCTATTTCAAGTCTTCAATAATATCTCTCACTTACCTGTAGTTTCTGTCCTAGTTTAGGTCCCTATTTCAAGTCTTCAATAATATCTCTCACTTACCTGTAGTTTCTGTCCTAGTTTAGGTCCCTATTTCAAGTCTTCAATAATATCTCTCACTTACCTGTAGTTTCTGTCCTAGTTTAGGTCCCTATTTCAAGTCTTCAATAATATCTCTCACTTACCTGTAGTTTCTGTCCTAGTTTAGGTCCCTATTTCAAGTCTTCAATAATATCTCTCACTTACCTGTAGTTTCTGTCCTAGTTTAGGTCCCTATTTCAAGTCTTCAATAATATCTCTCACTTACCTGTAGTTTCTGTCCCAGTTTAGGTCCCTATTTCAAGTCTTCAATAATATCTCTCACTTACCTGTAGTTTCTGTCCCAGTTTAGGTCCCTATTTCAAGTCTTCAATAATATCTCTCACTTACCTGTAGTTTCTGTCCTAGTTTAGGTCCCTATTTCAAGTCTTCAATAATATCTCTCACTTATCTGTAGTTTCTGTCCTAGTTTAGGTCCCTATTTCAAGTCTTCAATAATATCTCTCACTCTTTGAAAACTTCCCGATTGGTCTTTTTAGCATTCTTCTGAGAAATCCCATCTCTGTAGCCTCTAATCGTCTTTTCACATGATTGTCTACTGTCTATGATTCGCTTCCATAGGTCAGAATTGGTTCTATATAGCACCGATGAACTCTCTTTCTCATTACATAGATTTGTTGCATAAGATATTTTTTTTTCTGTAATGCTATTTTGGCCTGAGCTATTCTGCTTTTTATTTCTGTGGTGCATCTCCCATCTGATGTTATTATTGTGCCCAAGTATTTGAAACGTTGTACTTGTTTCAGATTTGTCCTATTTATTTTTATGCTGCATGATGGTGGTGATTGTTTCTTCGATATAACCATTACTTCTGTTTCTTACTATTCAGACTGAGACCTTTCTTGATGCTTTCTTTTACTATTATGTCTATCATTTCTTGTAGTTCATTCTATGTCTCTTCTATTATGACTGTGTCATTCGCATATCGCAAATTATTTATGTTGTGACCGTTGACTTCAATTCCTTTTTTGTCAACTATTGATCTCATAATATATTCGCTGCACAGTGAAAACAAATCCGGCGACAGAACACAGCCTTGTCTGACTCCTTGTTTTATAAGTTGAAATTGCCCTGTTTGGTTGTTAATTCGTATAGCGGCTGTTTGTTGCCAGTACATGTTTTTTATGATTCGCAGATCCTTGCCATTAATGTTTAATTTCTCCAGCATATTGATTATTTCCACATGTTTTACTTTGTCAAATGTTTTTGTATAGTCTATAAAGCACATATATAGATCTTTCTTTACCTCTATAGATCTTTCTTTCAATGTTCTTAAGATGTATATTGCATTATTATTTTATAGTCGCCTAGGGTGTTGTTTATGGCCAATAACAAGGCCGCTGGAGAGGATAAGTTAACAGCTGAGATCCTCAAGGCAATTGATAGCCATAATCTAATACATCTCCAAAAAATGGTCAACATCATTTGGAAAACAGAGAAGACGCCTCATAAATGGGAAAAAAGGGATCATTGTTAAGATTTCAAAAAAAGTCAATCTTAGAGATTGTAACAACTGGAGAGGCGTGACACTTTTGTCAGTTGCCTCAAAGTTATTCTGCAAAATCATCCTAAATAGAATAAAGGATTCAATAGATACAGTAATGCGTGAAGAACAGGCAGGGTTTAGAAAAGGGAGAAGCTGCCTTGACCAAATTTTCACTCTACGACTTATATTGTAGGAACACATTGAAAAGCAAAAACCTTTTGTACTTAACTTCATTGACTTCAAAAAAGCATTTGACAGTATTCATAGAGATTCTTTGTGGAAAATTCTGAAGCAATATGGCTTACCATAAAAAATCATAAATATTATCAAAGACATGTATGATGGTTATTCATGTGCAGTTCGAACAGAGGAAGGACTGGTGAATGTTTCCCAATAGAAACTGGGGTTAAACAAGGATGTATTTTATCGCCCTTGTTATTTGGAATTGTTGTGGACATAATGAAGAAATGCTGCACTGGTAATAAAGGCATCGAATGGATACAAGGAGACCATTTGGAGGACCTCGACTTTGCTGATGACATAGTTCTCATCAGCAGTCAGATAAAAACGATGCAGGAAAACACAAGTGAACTATCATCAATAGCCAGCAAATTGGGCTTGAGATCAATCATGAAAAGACAAAAGTCATGAAAAGTTTAATTCCAACAGATGACAAAAAATACATGGAAAACAAACCAGTAGAAGAGGTCGATCACTTTATCTATCTTGGAAGTCACATTGATCGAGAAGGGGATACAAGCAAAGAAATTAGAATCAGAATAGCTAAAGCAGCAATGTCTTTCAGAAGCCTTGAAAAGTTGTGGAAATCAAAACGCATCAGCACAAACACAAAACTTAGGCTATTCAAATCAAATGTACTATCAACCCTTAGGTATGCGTGTGAAAGCTGGAAAACAACAAGAGATATAGAAACAAAGTTGAACGCATTCGAAAATAAATGTCTAAGGAAAATACTTGATATAGCGTGGAACGAATTCAAAACAAACGAGGAAATTAGAGAAATCGCCAATCAACCACTAATATCTTCAGTAATAAAGAAAAGACGATGGTCGTATGTTGGACATGTGATGAGAAGAGATAATAACTGAATAGCAAAGCAAGCCCTCATATGGGAAACAACAGGTAAGAGAAAAAGAGGAAGACCCAGGGAGACACTGAGAAGAACATTGATGAGAGAGGCAAGAGCAGCAGAATTCGGCTCCCTCAATGAGATAGAGCTGCTTGCACAGAACAGAGACAGATGGCGAGATTTGATAATTCTCAAAAGAAAACAACTGATGAAGTCTTAAAACAACTAAAAATTAAAAGAGAACTACTAAGCACAATTAGAACAAGACAACTGTGATGTTTGAGCCATGTTAAAAGACACAACAGCCTACTAAAGTAATCTTGGAGGAAAAAATACAAGGTAAAAGAGGCAGAGGCAGACCAAGACTAACATGGACGAGTAACATCAAAAGATGGACAAGTCAGCCTATGACAGTCTGCACCATCAAAGCAAGAGACAGCGCAGAATGACGCTCCATGGTAGCCAACCTTTGTTGCGGAGATGGAACTCGATGATGATGATGTTCTTTCAGACGCTTCAAGAGCTCAGGTTGTGTTCTTCCATTCCTTCTGGCTTTCTGCCATGTCTTGGCCGTTTGTCTCTTGTTCTGCCAAGCTTCCTCGACTTCTACGTTCCACCAGGGTGGCTGTGTCCATCTCTCCTGCCTTCTACGGGGGGCGCTCTGTTTCCTATGTCTGATTTTGCTAATGACGTCCTGGGCTATGTTCTCGTAGTTGAATGTGTGGAGCTTTATTCTCTGGCTTCTATTTCTGCCTTTCTCAATTAGGAGGACACATGGATAGTGATCACTTCCGTGGAACCCCAGTGTACTCCACCTACAAACCGGTGCGAGGTGGAAGACACCAGTGCCAGGTCTATGACACTATATCAGAGTCAAGCCCTGTCGATGACACTATGAGTCGAGTGGTCATTCTTGTTGCCCTTCCATCATTCAATGCACAGATAAATCAGACCGACACCAGTGCATTCTCTAGTGGCAGTGTTAACATGAAAGTAGATTTGTCAATTTCAGAATTCTCTAGTGGCAGTGTTAACATGAAAGAGATTTGTCCTAGTGGCAGTGTTAACATGAAAGTAGATTTGTCCATTTCAGAATTCTCTAGTGGCAGTGTTAACATGAAAGTAGATTTGTCCATTTCAGAATTCTCTAGTGGCAGTGTTAACATGAAAGTAGATTTGTCCATTTCAGAAACAATCCTCCAGCATACGAAGCTAGATCTGCCCCCCCCCCACTCCCCCTCTGTGTAAATGCTCACAAGTCATGATTGGCACATAATAATTGATAATGTTGTGAATGCTCACAAGTCATGATTGGCACATAATAATTGATAATGTTGTGAATGCTCACAAGTCATGATTGGCACATAATAATTGATAATGTTGTGAATGCTCACAAGTCATGATTGGCACATAATAATTGATAATGTTGTGAATGCTCACAAGTCATGATTGGCACATAATAATTGATAATGTTGTGAATGCTCACAAGTCATGATTGGCACATAATAATTGATAATGTTGTGAATGGTGTTACAATAGGGTGACCATTTGTCCCCGATTTCCGGGGATAGTCCCCGGAATGTAGAAGTTGTCCCCGAAAGAAATTTGTCCCCGATTTCAGTGAATAAATAAATGTTCATACACGGAATCGGCCCTCTTTTAAAGTAATCACTAGGACTCAGGACGTTACTGTTTCTTTATCCCAGACTGAGCGGCTTTAGCAAGAAGATAAAAGAGAAGACTTGGACGCCTTGTGTCGGAGATAGCTCTTTGAACTCTTGAAGCGCGGTGCTACGTCACTTCTATTCCCACCACTCACTTCTATGGGATGGGTTTAATTTTTAAAAAAAGCAGACACTCTCTCTCCCCCCACCCCTGCCTTTCCGGACATCTCCCGCCAAAGTAACTTTCAATAAATATATATATATATATGTATACACACACACACACACACAAACACACATATATATATATATATATATCGTTCGTCCCTGATTTTGTGGGACAGTCTCAGAAATAAGCAAAAAAATCCTCTGAAATGTAAAAAATATGACAAATGTCCCCGGAAACAATGGGGAAAAAATGGTCACCCTATGTTACAATGATTGAGCCAGCACAATCTCATCATCATCGTGAGCCGTCTCCGCAACGAATGTTGGCTACCATGGGGCGCCATTCTGTTCTGTCTCTTGCTCTGATGGTGCAGGTTGTCATAGGCTGATTTGTCCATCTTTTGGTCTTACTCGTCCATGTTAGACGCACACATCTGTAAACAGAAATTCTCAGCTCAGAATGTTCTCACATTTTGTGAATGTCCCGAGAACTGTTTCTCGTGTTGAAGATTGCTGGAACAGCTAATGTCTCTCTCAGTGCATAGAACACAAACATAAAACTAAACTTTTTCACGTTCGGTAACTCCTCTCTAACACTTGTCACTGTAAGTCACAATATATGAGCCCTACAATAAATGAATCCTACAATATATGAGCCCTACAAAAAATGAACCCTACAATACACGAGCCCTACAATACATGAACCCTACAATACACGAGCCCTACAATATATGAGCCTTACAATATATGAGCCCTACAATACATGAACCCTACAATACACGAATCCTACAATATATGAGCCTTACAATACACGAGCCCTACAGTACATGAGCCCCACAAAACCCGAGTCCTACAATACATGAACCCTACAATACACGAGTCCTACAATACACGAGTCCTACAATACACGAGTCCTACAATACATGAACCCTACAATACACGAGTCCTACAATACACGAGTCCTACAATACACGAGTCCTACAATACACGAGTCCTACAATACATGAACCCTACAATACACGAGCCCTACAATACACGAGTCCTACAATAAATTAGCCCTACAATACACGAGCCCTACAATACATGAACCCTACAATACACGAGCCCTACAATACACGAGTCCTACAATAAATGAGCCCTACAATACACGAGTCCTGCAATACATGAGCCCTACAATATATGAGCCCTACAATAAATGAGCCCTACAATAAATGAGCCCTACAATGTATGTAGGGGATAGATTTTCATGGATTATCTGACATCCTATTGTGAACTCCCGAGATACTGTCTGACAAAAAAGAAAGCCTCCATCAAATCCACGGGCAATGAGATGTCACCTCGTTTATTTGTTTCACTCTCGATGCAGTTTGTAATGGTCTCAGCTGTTGTTGAGTTATTTGCGGGTCATCATCATTGCACTCCGAACATGCCCATAGGTGTTCAGATCCCCTCCTCAGCAAGTCTCTCAGTGTCCAGCGACTGACGACTCCAGTTCTGTGTTGGTTGATAAGTTTTCTTACACGGCCACTAAGTTTCTCGTTTCTGGCTGTGCCCATCTTAACTCCAATCTCTTTCATCCGAAGGAGTGACGTGGACTCATGGGTTATTTGTTGTCAAGTGTAGCGATGTGTTGTCGTATGTGCAATCTAACGGCACTACCAGAAGCAACTGCCAGCACCTCGAGACCAGTGCACGATCTTTTGTACTTCTGTCTGTGAATGTGCCCGCCTGTCCCGCCATGTTTGTGTCTGGCCATCACGTGAGTTGTCCCGCCGTGTCGCCGCCTTCTGATTGGCTGAGAACCACGCCGTGTACCGACGATGGCATCCAATCAGAGATCAGAGCAATTTAAAGGAAGACTTGGTCGGCAGTGACGTCAGTGCTGAGAATTCAGTTATCGATCTCCCGTCTTAAACTAGTAACAAGAGGCAGGCCAACCCATCGCACTGGCCTTCAGTCGTTAAAGGGGCGGTGGCGGCGTTGCAATGGAGGTGGCGTAACAAGGGGCAGCCCCCCCCCCACCTCCTTCTGTCCTAGTAGACAGCGGTTCTTCTCTTACCTTTCATTCTTATTTGCGTCGAGAAGAGATATCATTTGTGTCTTCCGCTCTTCAATTAGCACCCGCTGCTTGTATGCTTCCTCATCATCATCATCGAGTGCCTTCTCCGCAACGAAGGTTGGCTACCATGGATCGCCATTCTACTCTGTTTCTTGCTTTTATGGTGCAGGCTGTCATAGTTTGACTTGTCCATCTTTTGATGTTACTCGTCCATGTTAGTCTTGGTCTGCCTCTGCCTCTTTTACCTTGTATTTTCCCTTCCAATATTACTTTTAGTAGGTTGCTGTGTCTTTTAACACGCCCCAAAAATTAATTATTATTATATAATTTATATTATATAATTTATAATTATATTTATATTATATAATTATATTTATATTATATAATTATATTTATATTATATAATTATATTTATATTATATAATTATATTTATATTATATAATTTATAATTATATTTATATTATAGAATTTATAATTATATTTATATTATATAATTATATTTATATTATATAATTTATAATTATATTTATATTATTTATATTATATATTTTATAATTATATATTTTATAATTATATTTATATTATATAATTATGCTTCCTAATGTTTCTAATATTCTGTTAATCCATCTTTTCTCTTGTGTCTGTTTTTTTCGCAACGTTTATTGAAGGCTAGTTGTGTTTTGATCTTTCTGCCTTATCACGTGACCAAACTATTTTATCTGTTGTTTCTTTATATATTCTGTGGTGGGAGTTATTTATTCTTAGCTTTTTTCTCAGTTCTTCATTTCTGACCTTATCTGTAAGACTGTTTCCTGCCATTCGTCTGACACATTTCATCTCAGTAGAGGTTATTTTTCTTATTGTTCTTGCATCTAGGGTCCAGTTCTGGCATTGGTAGCAAAACGTTGGGATGAAGATTGTATTGTAGAATGCCCGTTTTGCCTCTAGAGTTATTTCCTTGTTGGACAATAGTGGTGATAGCTGCCCAATGATTTGACAAGCTTTGTTGCATCTTGAGTCTATCTCTGCTGTTTGTGAATTGTCGTTTGTCACTAAACTTGTTATGTATTTGAATTCCTCTACTTGTCTTAGTTGCCTGAATTATTTTAGTTATGTTGATGTTCTGTTTCTCTTTTGCGACATTCATGACCTCTGTTTTGTTGATGTTGATTTTCATGTTGTATTTTGTGCCTGTGCTGTTGAGTTTATTTAAGTGTTCTTGTTGGTCTTCTGTTGTTTCATGTATTAGTGCCTGATCGTTTCCAAATAAAAGCTCGTTGATCTCCTCTGTCTCTGATGGTTGGCTAACTTGCATATATAGTCCGTGTATGTAATAAACAGTAAAAGGGGGGGGGGGATAGTAAGCACCCCTGTCTTACACCTGATCTAACTTTGAAGTGGTCCGTGTAGCCTGTTGCTGTTCTGACTGTGCAGCTACTGTTGATGTAGAGACTTTTAATTAGGTTGGTTAGATGTTGGCTTACTCCGTATGTTGCTAGTATCTCCTACAGTTGTTATTGAGTTATTTGCGGGTCATCATCATTGCACTCCGAACATGTCCATAGGTGCTCAGATCCCCTCCTCAGCAATTCCCTCAGTGTCCAGCGACTGACGACTCCAGTTCTATGTTGGTTGATAAGTCTTCTTACACGGCCACTAAGTTTCTCGTTTCTGGCTGTGCCCATCTTAACTCCCATTTCCATCATCCGAAGAAGTGACGTGGATCTGTGTTTGTCGAAGTCCTGTGCTCTTCCAACATCTCGGAGGGCATTGATGATGTCCGCCCGATCCATTGGTTGCCCGTCCTCATCGACAGCGCAGCTAGCCAACCTGTCCGCTCTTTCATTTCCCCGTACTCCCGCATGTCCAGGGACATAGACAAAGGTGACCTTACGTATTTTGGATTTCTGCAACGACTCTACCCATTGCATGCGTACAGAGCCCGCCTCCACTTTTTTTTATCATGCTCATCGAATCACTCAGTATACATGCGTGGGTGTAGTCTTGTGACTCTCACCATTTGAATGCCTTGGTCACTGCCATCGCCTCCATTGTCATGCAACCTGTGGTCATGACGTATGTACCACTGTCTTCGTAGAATGTTAATGCCAGTAGTTGTTGTGCCGGATATGGCACAAATGACCGGATGAGAGCAAAGGGAAATTTAGCTTCGGTAGCGGTAGTAAGTAGCTGTGTAGCCACTCCTCCTTCTGCTTGCCGAGCGTGCTGTAAATGCACATGCACTTTTTTGGTGTCGTCTTACAGATCCGTCTGTATAGATAACTGCATCGTTCTCATCGGTGGTATCACAGATGAGACCGTTTACCTCAGCATTAACCACGACCGGGTTCTGTTCCCTACTTTTCCTGTCGAATGTGACAATACACGAGAAAGTCCCCTTGAATGACGTAGACACCGGTGTCCACTCCTCACCAACGCAGATATTGGTAAGCCCACAGACCTGTTTGATGACATCTTCTGCTCGGCCCACCCATGATTTGCCTCTTTTTAGCCTGGTACCTTTCTCTGTGTTGAGCACGTGGTGCAAATGGATGCTCTTTATCTGTGGCTAATCTTCAGGTATGCTAGTGCTCTCCAGATCTTGATCCTGTCATCCATGGTTGGAAAGTCAAGAAGATACCTCATTGCTACACAGGGAGTGCCCCTCGTACATCCCAGGATAATGCGCATGGCTTCATTTTGTATTTTCTCCAGCCTATCAATTTGAGTCGTACTGACAGTAAGAATTGCCAGGGGATACTCGATTGGTGCGAGGACTAATCCCTGGAATAGAAGAGTAAGTAGCCTCTGCTCGATGTTGGCAGCTGCCGTGACCTTCAAGGCGGTAAATCTTTTGCGGGATTTTGTTATCACATGGTCGATGTGGTCCTGAAAACACAGGCTGCGATCAAACTTAATTCCGAGGTATGTCATCAACTTGTCCCTGGTCACCTCATCAGCTCCCATTCGTACTACCGATGTGGTCGTATTAACGATATGATTGTTAAGGGAGAACCATGAAACTGATGCTTTATTAGGATTAACCACGGCACCTGATACCCCACACCAGGAAGAAATGCGATCGAGTTTGTCTTGCATTGTGTAAGCGATCCCCGTCTGTCTCTTCCCTGTCGATATACCAGAATATCATCAGCAAAAATCATAGTTCTTCCCCTCCCATCCAGCTGTTGTTCTGTGATCGTTATTGTGTACACGTTAAATAGAACTGGTGACAATGGTGAGCCTTGTGGCAGCCCTGGACAAATGGATGTTGGCTCGGAAGACCAACTTCCACATCTGAGTATCACCTTCCTCTGAAACAGTGCCGCGGCGATCCATCTAATGAGGAAGGGGTGCACCGCCAGTTTGAGGAGCATATGCATGAGATATTCAAATGGTACCCTGTTGTATGCATCCTCCAGATCTATAGCAGCAGCACATGTCTCCTCTCGTCTGTGGAAGCCTTCGAAGACGTCATAGGCGAGGACTGCCGCATTGAGCCATGTCGCTTTGTTATATCTATAACCTCCAAGTGTGGGTGGGAATACCACTTACACCGACCGCCTCTCTTAAACATTATCCACATCGCTCCTCGGTACAGCTACCGACCGCCTCTCTTAAACACTATCCACATCGCTCCTCGGTACAGCTACCAACCGCCTCTCTTAAACATTATCCACATCGCTCCTCGGTACAGCTACCGACCGCCTCTCTTAAACATTATCCACATCGCTCCTCGGCACAGCTACCGACCGCCTCTCTTAAACATTATCCACATCGCTCCTCGGCACAACTACTGACCGCCTCCTCGGCACAGCCACCGACCGCCTCTCTTAAACATTATCCACATCGTTCCTCGGCACAACTACTGACCGCCTCCTCGGCACAACTACCGACCGCCTCTCTTAAACATTATCCACATCGCTCCTCGGCACAGCTACCGACCGCCTCTCTTAAACATTATCCACATCGTTCCTCGGCACAACTACTGACCGCCTCCTCGGCACAACTACCGACCGCCTCTCTTAAACATTATCCACATCGTTCCTCGGCACAACTACCGACCGCCTCTCTTAAACATTATCCACATCGTTCCTCGGCACAACTACTGACCGCCTCCTCGGCACAACTACTGACCGCCTCCTCGGCACAACTACCGACCGCCTCTCTTAAACATTATCCACATCGTTCCTCGGCACAACTACCGACCGCCTCCTCGGCACAACTACTGACCGCCTCCTCGGCACAACTACCGACCGCCTCTCTTAAACATTATCCACATCGTTCCTCGGCACAACTACCGATCGCATCCTCGGCACAACTATCGACCGCCTCCTCGGCACAACTACCGACCGCCTCCTCGGCACAACTACCGACCGCCTCCTCGGCACAACTACCGACCGCCTCCTCGGCACAACTACTGACCGCCTCTCTTAAACATTATCCACATCGTTCCTCGGCACAACTACCGACCGCCTCCTCGGCACAACTACCGACCGCCTCCTCGGCACAACTACCGACCGCCTCCTCGGCACAACTACCGACCGCCTCCTCGGCACAACTACCGACCGCCTCCTCGGCACAACTACCGACCGCCTCCTCGGCACAACTACTGACCGCCTCTCTCAAACATTATCCACATCGTTCCTCGGCACAACTACCGACCGCCTCCTCGGCACAACTACCGACCGTCTCCTCGGCACAACTACCGACCGCCTCTCTTAAACATTATCCACATCGTTCATCGGCACAACTACCGACCGCCTCCTCGGCACAACTACCGACCGCCTCTCTTAAACATTATCCACATCGTTCCTCGGCACAACTACCGACCGCCTCCTCGGCACAACTACTGACCGCCTCCTCGGCACAACTACCGACCGCCTCTCTTAAACATTATGCACATCGTCCCTCGGCACAACTACCGATCGCCTCCTCGGCACAATTACCGACCGCCTCCTCGGCACAACTACCGACCGCCTCCTCGGCACAACTACCGACCGCCTCCTCGGCACAACTACCGACCGCCTCCTCGGCACAACTACTGACCGCCTCTCTTACACATTATCCACATCGTTCCTCGGCACAACTACCGACCGCCTCCTCGGCACAACTACCGACCGCCTCCTCGGCACAACTACCGACCGCCTCCTCGGCACAACTACCGACCGCCTCGTCGGCACAACTACCGACCGCCTCCTCGGCACAACTACCGACCGCCTCCTCGGCACAACTACCGACCGCCTCTCTTAAACATTATCCACATCGTTCCTCGGCACAACTACCGACCGCCTCTCCAAAATTGAAATTTCCGGCGTGAAGACCTCATTACTAGTGTGGACCATTTTGTTCATCTGATTCCTAAACCAGTAAACGCCATCTCTGCCAACCGTTCCTCACTTGTAGCAATCAACGTAACCACGGGACGAGGACCCACGTGTAATTTCCTTCTGAGACCAGCCTCCTAACTGCTCGTTATTCAACACGCACACAGTTTTCTCGTGGCGACCCTTGTCACTGGCTCGGTCTCCGGCGGATTGTCCCAGACTGCGCTGTCTCGCTTGCTCACAAAAAAGGCGATCAATAGCCACTCTGGAACGACAAGATACGGATCCTTGCCAGAGTTACGACCGTCAGTCGAATTACGACTTTCAGCGAGTTACGACTTTCGGAAAATTTCCTGTCTATAAACGATATCGCGTCCTCTGCTCTCATCGGTCAATTGAGTTATAGTGACCTCTCTTCCCTAGCAGGTCCAATATTATACTTCCTGTCACAATATCTGTATTAACAGAACTATGTCCTTCGTCAATGTCCAACAACACAACTATGAGCTCGTCTATGTCCAACAACAGACCTATGTCCTCCGTCAATGTCCAACAACAGACCTATGTCCTCCGTCAATGACCAACAACAGAACTATGTCCTCCGTCAATGTCCAACAACAGACCTATGTCCTCCGTCAATGTCCAACAACAGACCTATGTCCTCCGTCAATGACCAACAACAGAACTATGTCCTCCGTCAATGTCCAACAACAGACCTATGTCCTCCGTCAATGACCAACAACAGAACTATGTCCTCCGTCAATGTCCAACAACAGACCTATGTCCTCCGTCAATGTCCAACAACAGACCTATGTCCTCCGTCAATGACCAACAACAGAACTATGAGCTCGTCTATGTCAACAACATACCGACAAGTTTGATTCTCTTTGATCTCTCCTGGGCGTACACAACCCGTATTCTCTTTGATCTCTCCTGGGCGTACACAACCCGTATTCTCTTTGATCTCTCCTGGGCGTACACAACCCTTATTCTCTTTGATCTCTCCTGGACGTACACAACCATTATTCTCTTTGATCTCTCCTGGACGTACACAAACCTTATTCTCTTTGATCTCTCCTGGACGTACACAACCCTTATTCTCTTTGATCTCTCCTGGACGTACACAATCCTGATTATATTTGATCTCTCCTGGACGTACACAATCCTGATTATATTTGTTCTCTCCTGGACGTACACAATCCTGATTATATTTGTTCTCTCCTGGACGTACACAACTGATTATATTTGATCTCTCCTGGACGTACACAACCCTGAAGACACTTGTATCCATAATTCACGAGCTTCAATGCTCAGAAGTGAGTTACCGTCTTCTTTCCCTCATTACCTTTCACCTTAGATAAGACCTTTCTTGTGATTCTTGTTTTTGTTCCTAACCTTGATTTCCTATAATGGTCTCATATTTACCTATTCCTACTTTAGCGTTCATGTCACCCATTACAGTCAAGATGCCCGGTTTCACTTGCTTCACAACTTTATTTTGATCTTAATAGTATGCCTCTATTTGTTCATCTGTGTAATCTTGAGTAGGTGCATATATCTGTATTATGTCCATTCATTAAACATATGTCTTTAGACTATATGTCTCCATTCATTAAACATATGTCTTTATATGTCTCCATTCATTAAACATATGTCTTTATATGTCTCCATTCATTAAACATATGTCTTTATATGTCTCCATTCATTAAACATGTCTTTATATGTCTCCATTCATTAAACATATGTCTTTAGACTATATGTCTCCATTCATTAAACATGTCTTTATATGTCTCCATTCATTAAACATATGTCTTTATATGTCTCCATTCATTAAACATATGTCTTTATATGTCTCCATTCATTAAACATATGTCTTTATATGTCTCCATTCATTAAACATATGTCTTTATATGTCTCCACTCATTAACATGTCTTTATACTATATGTCTCCACTCATTAAACATATGTCTTTATACTATATGTCTCCACCTTCCACATTCGTCCACACACCTTGCACATTCGTCCACACACCTTGCACATTCGTCCACACACCTTGCACATTCGTCCACACACCTTGCACATTCGTCCACACACCTTGCACATTCGTCCACACACCTTGCACATTCGTCCACACACCTTCCACATTCGTCCACACACCTTGCACATGTCTAGAGAGAAGAGGACGGCTAGGCAACGGTCGAGTGGGGGAAGGAGGTAAAGAGAGAAGTGGACGGCTCGGCAACGGTCGAGTGGGGGAAGGAGGTAAAGAGAGAAGTGGACGGCTAGGCAACGGTCGAGTGGGGGAAGGAGGTAAAGAGAGAAGTGGACGGCTAGGAAACGGTCGAGTGGGGAAGGAGGTAAGAGAGAAGAGGACGGCTAGGCAACGGTCGAGGGGGGGAAGGAGGTAAAGAGAGAAGTGGACGGCTAGGCAACGGTCGAGTGGGGGAAGGAGGTAAAGAGAGAAGTGGACGGCTAGGCAACGGTCGAGTGGGGGAAGGAGGTAAAGAGAGAAGAGGACGGCTAGGCAACGGTCGAGTGGGGGAAGGAGGTTAAGAGAGAAGTGGACGGCTAGAAAACGGTCGAGTGGGGGAAGGAGGTAAAGAGAGAAGTGAGAAAGAAAACAATGTGGCGAGGATGGTCGCTGGTAAACTCCCTGTGATGTCACTTCTCTAGAGCTGAAGATATGGCAGAAGTCATAGTTCTTCACAATTGGTCGTTTGCTGCTAGTTCTTGTAATTCTAGCTTGTTTCTGAGCTCGCTCGTTACTGATGCCACTTGTTACATAGCTCGCTCGTTACTGATGCCACTTGTTACATAGTTCGCTCGTTTCTGATGTCACTTGTTACACAGCTCGCTCGTTACTGATGTCACTTGTTACACAGCTCGCTCGTTACTGATGTCACTTGTTACACAGCTCGCTCGTTACTGATGTCACTTGTTACATAGTTCGCTCGTTTCTGATGTCACTTGTTACACAGTTCGCTCGTTTCTGATGTCACTTGTTACACAGTTCGCTCGTTTCTGATGTCACTTGTTACATAGTTCGCTCGTTTTTGATGTCACTTGTTACATAATTCGCTCGTTTCTGATGTCACTTGTTACATAGTTCGCTAGTTTCTGATGTCACTTGTTACACAGTTCGCTCGTTTTGATGTCACTTGTTACATAGTTCGCTAGTTTCTGATGTCACTTGTTACACAGTTCGCTCGTTTTTGATGTCACTTGTTACATAGTTCGCTAGTTTTTGATGTCACTTGTTACATAGTTCGCTAGTTTCTGATGTCACTTGTTACACAGTTCGCTCGTTTCTGATGTCACTTGTTACATAGTTCGCTCGTTACTGATGCCACTTGTTACATAGTTCGCTCGTTTCTGATGTCACTTGTTACACAGCTCGCTCGTTACTGATGTCACTTGTTACATAGTTCGCTCGTTTCTGATGTCACTTGTTACACAGTTCACTCGTTTCTGATGTCACTTGTTACATAGTTCGCTCGTTTTTGATGTCACTTGTTACATAGTTCGCTAGTTTCTGATGTCACTTGTTACACAGCTCGCGCGTTACTGATGTCACTTGTTACACAGTTCGCTAGTTTCTGATGTCACTTGTTACATAGTTCGCTCGTTTCTGATGTCACTTGTTACACAGTTCGCTCGTTTCTGATGTCACTTGTTACACAGTTCGCTTGTTTCTGATGTCACTTGTTACATAGTTCGCTCGTTTCTGATGTCACTTGTTACATAGTTCGCTCGTTTCTGATGTCACTTGTTACATAGTTTGCTCGTTTCTGATGTCACTTGTTACACAGTTCGCTCGTTTCTGATGTCACTTGTTACATAGTTCGCTCGTTTCTGATGTCACTTGTTACATAGTTCGCTCGTTTCTGATGTCACTTGTTACATAGTTCGCTCGTTTCTGATGTCACTTGTTACATAGTTCGCTCGTTTCTGATGTCACTTGTTACATAGTTCGCTCGTTTCTGATGTCACTTGTTACATAGTTCGCTCGTTTCTGATGTCACTTGTTACACAGTTCGCTCGTTTCTGATGTCACTTGTTACATAGTTCGCTCGTTTCTGATGTCGTTTGTTTCAGAGTTCTCTTGTTTGAGTTCTCTTGTTTCTGAGTTCTCTTGTTTGAGTTCTCTTGTTTCTGAGTTCTCTTGTTTGAGTTCTCTTGTTTCTGAGTTCTCTTGTTTGAGTTCTCTTGTTTCTGAGTTAGCTTGTTTCTGAGCTCTCTTGTTTCTGAGTTCTCTTGTTTCTGAGTTCTCTTGTTTCTGAATTCTCTTGTTTGAGTTCTCTTGTTTCTGAGTTCTCTTGTTGAGTTCTCTTGTTTCTGAGTTCTCTATTTGAATTCTCTTGTTTCTGAGTTCTCTTTTTTCTGAGTTCTCTTGTTTCTGAGTTCTCTTGTTTGAGTTCTCTTGTTTCTGAGTTCTCTTGTTTGAGTTCTCTTGTTTCTGAATTCTTTTGTTTGAGTTCTCTTGTTTCTGAGTTCTCTTGTTTGAGTTCTCTTGTTTCTGAGTTCTCTTGTTTGAAATCTCTTGTTTCTGAGTTCTCTTGTTTGAGTTCTCTTGTTTCTGAGTTCTCTTGTTTGAGTTCTCATGTTTCTGAGTTCTCTTGTTTGAGTTCTCTTGTTTCTGAGTTCTCTTGTTTGAATTCTCTTGTTTTCTGAGTGCTCTTGTTTCTGAGTTTTCTTGTTTGAGTTCTTTTGTTTCTGAGTTTCTCTTGTTTGAATTCTCTTGTTTCTGAGTTTTCTTGTTTGAGTTCTTTTGTTTCTGAGTTCTCTTGTTTGAATTCTCTTGTTTCTGAGTTCTCTTGTTTGAATTCTCTTGTTTCTGAGTTCTCTTGTTTGAATTCTCTTGTTTCTGAGTTCTCTTGTTTGAATTCTCTTGTTTCTGAGTTCTCTTGTTTGAATTCTCTTGTTTCTGAGTTCTCTTGTTTGAATTCTCTTGTTTCTGAGTTCTCTTGTTTGAGTTCTCTTGTTTCTGAGTTCTCTTGTTTGAGTTCTCATGTTTCTGAGTTCTCTTGTTTGAGTTCTCTTGTTTCTGAGTTCTCTTGTTTGAATTCTCTTGTTTCTGAGTGCTCTTGTTTCTGAGTTTTCTTGTTTGAGTTCTTTTGTTTCTGAGTTCTCTTGTTTGAATTCTCTTGTTTCTGAGTTTTCTTGTTTGAGTTCTTTTGTTTCTGAGTTCTCTTGTTTGAATTCTCTTGTTTCTGAGTGCTCTTGTTTCTGAGTTCTCTTGTTTGAGTTCTCTTGTTTCTGAATTCTTTTGTTTGAATTCTCTTGTTTCTGAGTTCTCTTGTTTGAATTCTCTTGTTTCTGAGTTCTCTTGTTTGAGTTCTCTTGTTTCTGAGTTCTCTTGTTTGAGTTCTCTTGTTTCTGAGTTCTCTTGTTTGAATTCTCTTGTTTCTGAGTTCTCTGTTTGAGTTCTCTTGTTTCTGAGTTCTCTTGTTTGAGTTCTCATGTTTCTGAGTTCTCTTGTTTGAGTTCTCTTGTTTCTGAGTTCTCTTGTTTGAATTCTCTTGTTTCTGAGTGCTCTTGTTTCTGAGTTTTCTTGTTTGAGTTCTTTTGTTTCTGAGTTCTCTTGTTTGAATTCTCTTGTTTCTGAGTTTTCTTGTTTGAGTTCTTTTGTTTCTGAGTTCTCTTGTTTGAATTCTCTTGTTTCTGAGTTCTCTTGTTTGAATTCTCTTGTTTCTGAGTTCTCTTGTTTGAATTCTCTTGTTTCTGAGTTCTCTTGTTTGAATTCTCTTGTTTCTGAGTTCTCTTGTTTGAATTCTCTTGTTTCTGAGTTCTCTTGTTTGAATTCTCTTGTTTCTGAGTTCTCTTGTTTGAGTTCTCTTGTTTCTGAGTTCTCTTGTTTGAGTTCTCATGTTTCTGAGTTCTCTTGTTTGAGTTCTCTTGTTTCTGAGTTCTCTTGTTTGAATTCTTGTTTCTGAGTGCTCTTGTTTCTGAGTTTTCTTGTTTGAGTTCTTTTGTTTCTGAGTTCTCTTGTTTGAATTCTCTTGTTTCTGAGTTTTCTTGTTTGAGTTCTTTTGTTTCTGAGTTCTCTTGTTTGAATTCTCTTGTTTCTGAGTGCTCTTGTTTCTGAGTTCTCTTGTTTGAGTTCTCTTGTTTCTGAATTCTTTTGTTTGAATTCTCTTGTTTCTGAGTTCTCTTGTTTGAATTCTCTTGTTTCTGAGTTCTCTTGTTTGAGTTCTCTTGTTTCTGAGTTCTCTTGTTTGAGTTCTCTTGTTTCTGAGTTCTCTTGTTTGAATTCTCTTGTTTCTGAGTGCTCTTGTTTCTGAGTTCTCTTGTTTGAGTTCTCTTGTTTCTGAGTTCTCTTGTTTGAATTCTCTTGTTTCTGAGTGCTCTTGTTTCTGAGTTTTCTTGTTTGAGTTCTCTTGTTTCTGAGTTCTCTTGTTTGAATTCTCTTGTTTCTGAGTTCTCTTTGTTGAATTCTCTTGTTTCTGAGTCTCTTGTTTGAATTCTCTTGTTTCTGAGTTCTCTTGTTTGAATTCTCTTGTTTCTGAGTTAGCTTGTTACTAAGTTCCATCATTAAGCAGATCTCTGTGATATGCGCTGCTGTGTGTAACGTGAAGCCTGAGAGCTGTATCCTACAAACGTATCCAGCTTTGGGTCCGGTCTCCAAGTCTCCGTGCCCCCTAACTACGTCACCCCCCCTCCCCCTCCCTGTACAGGTCTATCGTCTAGTTCGTGACCGGTCCTGGGTCGACCTCGTCTTGGCTGTGAAGTGGGAGGGCGGCCGTAGCCAATATGATGTATTCGAAAAGAGGATGTATTCATAGATACAGGATGATATTTCAAGAATAAAGGATGACGTTCCGAAGATAAAGGGCTGACTTTTATGTAAACAAGATCAAGGGATGTCACTGCTAGGGTTCTGACTTATCTGAGTTATCGTTCCTGGAGATCTGTGAGGGCAACTTGGCTGAATAAAGGTAGAGGGAGTGTGTACAAGGGCCAGTTTGTGAGGAGTGTAGAACACTCCAAGGTATGAAGACAGCTTCACAAGGGAGGAACACAACACAATACTGACGTTTCGGCCTGAGGCCTTTTTCAGAGTACAAGGACAACGAAAACAAACGGTGAAACACAATATCTATAAATACATGATCAGAAGAAGAGGATAGAAAAGAAAAAAGTAGGATGATGAAAAAATGAAAAAGAAGAGAGCTAAGATAAGTAGGGAATAAGGGAGCGTGCACAGGCGGGGGAATAAGGGAGCGTACATAGGCGGGGAATAAGGGAGCGTGCACAGGTGTGGGAATAAGGGAGCGTGCACAGGCGGGGAATAAGGGAGCGTGCACAGGCGGGGGAATAAGGGAGAGTGCACAGGCGGGGGAATAAGGGAGCGTGCACAGGCGGGGGAATAAGGGAGCGTGCACAGGCGGGGGAATAAGGGAGAGTGCACAGGCGGGGGAATAAGGAGCGTGCTTAGGAGGGGGAATAAGGGAGCGTGCACATGCAGCGCAATAAGGGAGCGTGCATAGGCGGGGGAATAAGGGAGCGTGCACAGGCGGGGGAATAAGGGAGCGGTCATAGGCGGGGAATAAGGGAGCGTGTACATGCAGCGCAATAAGGGAGCGTGCATAGGCGGGGGAATAAGGGAGCGTGCACAGGCGGGGGAATAAGGGAGCGGTCATAGGCGGGAATAAGGGAGCGTGTACAGGCAGGGGAATAAGGGAGCGTGCACAGGCGGGGGAATCAGGGAGCGTGCACAGGCGGAGGAATAAGGGAGCGTGCATAGGCGGGGGAATAAGGGAGCGTGCATAGGCAGGGAATACGGGAGCGTGCACAGGCAGCTGAATAAGGGAGAGTGCACCCTCAGTTGTTGGTTAGAGAGAGAGGATCAGTTGTTGGTTAGAGGGAGGATCAGTTGTTGGTTAGAGAGAGAGGATCAGTTGTTGGTTAGAGAGAGAGGATCAGTTGTTGGTTAGAGAGAGAGAGGATCAGTTGTTGGTTAGAGAGAGGATCAGTTGTTGTTTAGAGAGAGGATCAGTTGTTGGTTAGAGAGAGAGGATCAGTTGTTGGTTAGAGAGAGGATCAGTTGTTGGTTAGAGAGAGAGGATCAGTTGTTGGTTAGAGAGAGGATCAGTTGTTGGTTAGAGAGAGAGGATCAGTTGTTGGTTAGAGAGA
This sequence comes from Megaustenia siamemsis, assembly GCA_032433765.1. Classification (NCBI taxonomy): domain Eukaryota; kingdom Metazoa; phylum Mollusca; class Gastropoda; order Stylommatophora; family Ariophantidae; genus Megaustenia; species Megaustenia siamemsis. Next base: position 50,126,239 of record JAVIAB010000159.1, read on the forward strand.
GGATCAGTTGTTGGTTAAAGAGAGAGGATCAGTTGTTGGTTAGAGAGAGAGGATCAGTTGTTGGTTAGAGAGAGGATCAGTTGTTGGTTAGAGAGAGAGAGGATCAGTTGTTGGTTAGAGAGAGAGGATCAGTTGTTGTTAGAGAGAGAGGATCAGTTGTTGGTTAGAGAGAGAGGATCAGTTGTTGGTTAGAGAGAGAGGATCAGTTGTTGGTTAAAGAGAGAGAGGATCAGTTGTTGGTTAGAGAGAGAGGATCAGTTGTTGGTTAGAGAGAGAGGATCAGTTGTTGGTAAATGTGAGCGGAAGAAGAGAAAACATCAACAACTTTGACTTCTAGGATCACGTGACTAATAGGAAGAATTGCTGCAGCCAACTTTGACTTCTAGGATCACGTGACTAATAGGAAGAATTGCTGCAGCCAACTTTGACTTCTAGGATCACGTGACTAATAGGAAGAATTGCTGCAGCCAACTTTGACTTCTAGGATCACGTGACTAATAGGAAGAATTGCTGCAGCCAACTTTGACTTCTAGGATCACGTGACTAATAGGAAGAATTGCTGCAGTAAACTTTGACTTCTAGGATCACGTGACTAATAGGAAGAATTGCTGCAGTAAACTTTGACTTCTAGGATCACGTGACTAATAGGAAGAATTGCTGCAGCCAACTTTGACTTCTAGGATCACGTGACTAATAGGGAGAATTGCTGCAGTAAACTTTGACTTCTAGGATCACGTGACTAATAGGAAGAATTGCTGCAGTAAACTTTGACTTCTAGGATCACGTGACTAATAGGAAGAATTGCTGCAGCCAACTTTTGTGTTTTTATAAGGTGACCATATTTTTGAAATCCCATTCCGGGACGGAATAATTTTACTTCAATTTTCCACCAATAAAATTACATTTCTTCTTGCTGTCATTTTCAAGTGAATAATACATACATTTAAAACATCTAATAATATAGACCTGCAATACGCTATCAGGATAATCAGGAGATAAAAAAACCAGTGATACTCACTTAAATTGAAGGTGAAACAGAGATGCTGTACTTTTCAGATGAGTGAATTTTCTGTCAAATGTCCTTGTTTGTATGCAGCATCTTATAAAATTCGACACATGTTCCCTCATAGTTCACTTTGGTGATCAACATGGCTTTTAAAGTTTCAACACCTAGTTGTGTTTTATCATTTGTCCACAAACTGTTCATCAGAGAAAACACTCGTTCTGTTGCAGCATTTGTTCCAGGTAGACACAAAAAGAACTCTGCCAACTTCAGAATATGTGAAACGGGCACATGATTGTTTCTGAAGTGGGAAGCTAGTTCAACCAACGCTGCCCTGGTCATGTTTTATTAAGACTCCACTCACTAATTTTTTGTGAAGTAACGAACTGTTTCATGTAGACATATTCGTCATACATTTCATTTTCTGGAAAGTCGACTGAAGGCACTGTTTGACTCACTAATGATGAAGACTTCTCAATATCTTCCCAATTTGGTGTTCTGTCCAGCATTACCCAGCTGTAAGACTCTAGGTTTTGAAAATTATTTGCAGCCCATTTCTTCAAATAACTTAAAGCTGTTTCATAAAATGAAGAAACACTGGCGTTAAACTTGTTCACATCATCACGTGGAAATCCTTCCATTTCCAGCTTTTTAAGGATTATCTGAACTCTTGATGGCAAGAAGCCGTCTTCCAGCTTGGACTCCAAGATAGCTTTCAACCTATTGATGTTGTCAATGACTTCAAATACAGTGACCATCTGTCCCTCTACTTTCTGCACTGCTTCGTGGAAAGAGGATGCCTGACTGTGAACCAAAATAAGCCATGCCTCAGACAGTGGGTTTTCAAAGAATTCCTGTATAAAAACTGGGCATCTGTCTTGAGATTGGAAATATTATTTTAGAGGCAGGAACATGTAAAGAACCCTTTCAACAGCAGGCTAGAGCGCAAGCCACCTAGTTTGTGCATAACCTAAAATCATCTGGAAGTCTGTGTCGACAAACTGACAAAACTCCTTGAGACTTTCAACTCTAACTGTGTATGATTTGAAGTACAGATACATTTTTGCAATAGTCATTTCAACATCAACAGGCAATACGTCTGCAGCTGCTCGAACAGTGTTGTGGAAAATATGGCAAGCACACCCAAAACCTATCAAACTATGTCCAAGGTTTTCTTTCAGTTTTGTGAAAATATTGTTCTGTCCATTTCTTTCAGCGCCCCCAAAATTAGAACTTGTGTTGTCTGCACATAATCCAACTACTTTCAGTTCTAAACCATTTTCAGTTAGACAGTCAATAAGAAAACTACTTACTATATCAGATGTTTCACCCGGCAATGACTTCAACTCTAATATTTTAACTTTCAGTCCCTTATTGCGATCAAAGTATCTGACAAGCAAAGGAAAAATCTTGATTTCTTTGTGGTTGGAGGCATCTGTCAGTATGGAGATAAAGTTAGGTTTCTTGGTCACATCTCAACTCGTTTAGAGCATGGGGTGTGAACACATTCCGAATAATAGCTTCTGTTTTCGTACGTGCACAAGCAAATTTTGGTTCTAAAGTTATCTGAAGCAATTTTGATGTGCAGTCCATAGATCTAAACGTGTGATTGTGCATCACTGTATGATATGCCAAGGTACCTTCTGTAGCAGCTAACTGTTCTTCTTTGTCACCAACCTGTTCAGCTCGAAAAAATTTGTCAACGACGAGCTTGATGCAGCAGTAGCGACGGCTCTCTTATGTTTATCACTATTTATGTGGCTCTTAATATCACCACGTCCACTATGGTTAATAGTAAACCCGGATGAACATATATTACATCTTACAGTGAAGTCTGATGACGATGTAGACTTTTTTATAAAAGGGTATTCCTTTTGTAAATCTAGATTAAAGCTACAATTACGCTTCGGTGCCATTTTTTGCGAAAGTGAAAGTGAAAGTTAGTAACACAACGAATATATACGAGATTTAAAACTAGGAGCGCATTCTACTGTTTTGATATTAAACAAAATTGTCTACACAGCAACGGAATAATATTTTTTTTAATTGAAGAAATGTACGCCGTATACCAAAATGGCAAAATTGGTAAACGTTTGTGTCCCAAATTATTTTTTATCAAATCCGGGACAAAAAGTTAAAAAATATGCCAAAATCGGGACAAAACCGGTACGGCAGCTAATCCGGGACAAAGGTTCAAAAAATGTCAAATTCCGGGACTGTCCCGGACAATCCGGGACGAATGGTCACCTTAGTTTTTAGAATTTGTATGGAAGTGGTTGGGTGGGGGTAGTAGGGTAAGTACAAGGCCTAGTGTTTGACGTCGCTCTGAGACTGGACGCCTCTGTTGGCCGTGGCTGAAGATAAGGGAGAGAACAGCGGCTTCGTTATGTGTGTGTGTTTGTGGAGGGGGTCTGCGAGAGAACAGCGGCGGCTTGTTGAATGTGTAAGTGAAGTGTGTGTGTTTGTGTATGTGTGGGGGAGTTTGCGAGAGAACAGCGGCTCTGTGTTCGTTATGTGTGTGTATGTGTCTGTGTGTGTATGTGTCTGTGTGTGTATGTGTCTGTATGTGTCTGTGTGTGTATGTGCCTGTGTGTGTGTGAGAGAGCAGAGGTAGTTTGTTGAGTGTCGGAACGGCTGGTCAATGACCGGCAGGACAGGTTGTAACAATGACCGGCAGGACAGGTTGTAACAATGACCGGCAGGACAGGTTGTAACAATGACCGGCAGGACAGGTTGTAACAATGATCGGCAGGACAGGTTGTAACAATGACCGGCAGGACAGGTTGTAACAATGACCGGCAGGACAGGTTGTAACAATGACCGGCAGGACAGGTTGTAACAATGACCGGCAGGACAGGTTGTAACAATGACCGGCAGGACAGGTTGTAACAATGACCGGCAGGACAGGTTGTAACAATGACCGACAGGACAGGTTGTAACAATGACCGGCAGGACAGGTTGTAACAATGACCGGCAGGACAGGTTGTAACAATGACCGGCAGGACAAGTTGTAACAATGACCGGCAGGACAGGTTGTAACAATGACCGGCAGGACAGGTTGTAACAATGACCGGATGGACAGGTTGTAACAATGACCGGCAGGACAGGTTGTAACAATGACCGGCAGGACAGGTTGTAACAATGACCGGCAGGACAGGTTGTAACAATGACCAGCAGGACAGGTTGTAACAATGACCGGCAGGACAGGTTGTAACAACGACCAGCAACACAGATTGTAACAACGACCAGCAACACAAATTGTAACAACGACCAGCATCACAGATTGTAACAACGACCAGCAACACAGATTGTAACAACGACCAGCAACACAGATTGTAACAATGACCATCAGCACATTCTATGTATGACTTGGTCAGCATGACGGCAGGCCGCCCAAATTCCTGGAACTGATGTCCAGATCTGGGTGAACACGTGGAACAATAACAAAACTCACAAGTGAGACTTGAACCCATACTCTTGTCACCATTAGCGAGGACACAAATAACTCCGCCACTGATACCAACCCTCGACCTTTACCCCTCTTACCCGCCCACACCTTCCTGTATCTGGACAACCGGAACACACGCCCCTGGAGTTCTGAAAACAGAGCCTGGCCTGTGTCGGGAACAGATAAGTTTTTGATTGGCTGGCTAGGAGCACGTGCACACGCGGGTTGGATATACACACGCACACACCATTCTATTATGCTCACAAACACAAATACATAGTCTGTTCCCACACTCAAGAGTCTCCCACACACCCCAGCACACCCACACCCGGCATCTTGATGGCGGTCGGACACCAAATAAACAAGTCACGATAAGACGGCGCGAGGCTCCCAGGAAATGGCCGTAGCAAGAATGACAGAAACTATTAATAAATGGCGGCTGGTGTGAGCGGTGAGACGACGGAAGTTCTGCTTAATTTCCTAGCAGCAGCGGCCCTCTTTAAGGGCCGTCCAAGCTTGAGAAAACAAGACACCCCCAGTGTTAGCCTCCCGCCCCGAATATTGTGTACTCTCAGCTGTAGGAGCAAGGGTGCAACCCCCCTCCCTCCCTCTCTCGATTATGTTTCATTCGCCATGTTTGACATAAACACACACACAATACAACAGTAGGCTGTTCTATGGGAAACATCATCATCAATTACCCGACCTGACATACTACATGGGAAACATCATCATCAATTATCCGACCTGACATACTACATGGGAAACATCATCATCAATTACCCGACCTGACATACTACATGAGAAGCATCATCATCAATTACCCGACCTGACATACTACATGGGAAACATCATCATCAATTACCCGACCTGACATACTACATGAGAAGCATCATCATCAATTACCCGACCTGACATACTACATGGGAAACATCATCATCAATTACCCGACCTGACATACTACATGGAAGCATCATCATCAATTACCCGACCTGACATACTACATGGGAAACATCATCATCAATTACCCGACCTGACATACTACATGGGAAACATCATCATCAATTACCCGACCTGACATACTACATGGGAAACATCATCATCAATTACCCGACCTGACATACTACATGGGAAACAACCATCATCAATTACCCGACCTGACATACTACATGGGAAACAACCAGCATCAATTACCCGACCTGACATACTACATGGGAAACATCATCATCAATTACCCGACCTGACATACTACATGGGAAACAACCAGCATCAATTACCCGACCTGACATACTACATGGGAAACATCATCATCAATTACCCGCCCTGACATACTACATGAGAAGCATCATCATCAATTACCCGCCCTGACATACTACATGGGAAACATCATCATCAATTACCCGACCTGACATACTACATGGGAAACATCATCATCAATTACCCGACCTGACATACTACATGGGAAACATCATCATCAATTACCCGACCTGGCATACTACATGTGAAACATCATCATCAAATACCCGACCTGACATACTACATGGGAAACAACCATCATCAATTACCCGACCTGACATACTACATGGGAAACATCATCATCAATTACCCGACCTGACATACTACAAATAGTAAAAAAAAAAAAAAAAGTTAAGTACCCCGTCACGCCAAGTGGCGTATAGGGAATATGGTGTTAGTAACTATACATTTTACAGACCCTCGGCACATGATTGTTGGGGTAATGTGGTCGGTATTACGCCCGTGCCGCTTTACTTTCCCCTGCAAAAAATCCGGTACCTATTAAAAACTGGGTGAACCGGAAGCCGTCGGTTCGGGATGGAACCCTACCTCTTGTCCTTTGTAGTCCAGTTCACTAACCACTGAGCTATCGCGGCTCCCATACTACAAATAGTGGGACAATAATCAATAATGGGACAATAAGCAATAGTGGGACAATAATCAAGTGGTACAAAATCAAAAGTGTGACAATAATCAATAATGGGACAGTAATCAATAATGAAACAATAATTAATGGTGAGACAATAATTAATGGTGAGACAATAATTAATAATGGGACATTAATCAATAGTGGGACAGTAATCAATAGTGGGACATTATAATCAAGTGGTTTAAAAATCAATAGTGGGACAATAATCAAGAGTTGGACAATAATCAAAAGTGGGACAATAATCAATAGTTAGACAATAATCAATAGTGTAATAATAATCAATAGTGGTACAAAAATCAATAGTGGTACAATAATCAATAGTGGGATAATAATCAATAGTGGTACAATAAACAATAGTGGTACAATAATCAATAATTGTACAATAATCAATAGTGGTACAATAATCAATAGTGGTACAATAATCAATAGTGGTACAATAATCAATAGTGGTACAATAATCAATAGTGGTACGATAATCAATAGTGGTACAATAATCAATAGTGGGGCAATAATCAATAGTGGTACGATAATCAATAGTGGTACAATAATCAATAGTGGTACAATAATCACTAGTGGTACAATAATCAATAGTGGGGCAATAATCAATAGTGGTACAATAATCAATAGTGGTATAATAATCACTAGTGGTACAATAATCAATAGTGTTACAATAATCAATAGTGGGGCATTAATCAATAGTGGTACAATAATCAATAGTGGTACAATAATCACTAGTGGTACAATAATCACTAGTGGTACAATAATCAATAGTGGGGCATTAATCAATAGTGGTACAATAATCAATAGTGGTACAATAATCACTAGTGGTACAATAATCACTAGTGGTACAATAATCAATGGCGGTATGATAACCCCTAGTTGTATTGTGGCATCGAGCCGAAGACGTCACGTAGAGCAGAGATTGACAACTCTCAGTGTCCGACAACTTTTGTAACCAAGTCTTAGACTTTGCACAGGACCCGCCTTCTAGCTAAAACACATGCCCCTTTTTTGGCAAGCCTCTCAGGTTCGGCAATGTAACCGATGCCTGCTGTTGGTGCCTCTCACCTCAGTGTATAATATAAGGTTTCTGAAAGTCACTGCAGCCTTTGCTATTCAGATTCTCATGTCTGTGTCTCCTACTCGATCTATGCAGCTCCCAAGATGTACACAGTGACCTACTTACTCCAGTGTTTCTCCTTCCAGGTCAATCTTTTCTGCTGGCCTCAGTTTTTCTTACTTTTGTCTTTTCTTCTTTTCCTATGATAACATTTGAATGAATAATATTGTTACAAGTAATGTTGCTATATTTGTTACAAGTATTGTTGATATATTTGTTACAAGTATTGTTGATATATTTTTTACTAATAAATTGGATATATTTGTTACGAGTAATGTTGATATCTCTCTCTCTGCGACCAAGATTCAATCAGAGTAGGATTCCAGACTCCCACACGAAGACAGATGTCTGTTTAAGTGAATTGATCGACCCCACAGACAGAACATCATAATTAGTCTGTTAAATCCATTCTGATTGAATACCTGTTAAAACGTTGCACTGTGTTCTGCGCCAGTGGTCCAGTGCATCCGATTTCAGCCAGCATTTTATTCAGGTTTGCTTTCCTTAGCCTTTGATTGTCCTCAATATTCCTGCAAGGCAGCAGATTGTCTTTTCTGTAGATGGGGATTCTGCCCTTAGATGGTCGGCCCTCCCAGGTTTACGAGCACCATCTGCCCGAGTCACTAGAGGTGACTAACACAGACATGCACACACAAAGATAGGAGATGTGACTAACACAGACATGCACACACAAAGGTATGAGATGTGACTAACACTGACATGCACACAACGATACGAGGCATGACTAACACTGACACACACCAAGATATGAGATATGACTAACACAGACACACACCAAGATATGAGATATGACTACAGACACACACCAAGATATGAGATATGACTAACACTGACACACTAAGATATGAGATGTGACTAACACATACACTAAGATATGAGATGTGACTAACACAGACACACACACCAAGATATGAGATATGACTAACACTGACACACACCAAGATATGAGATATGACTAACACAGACACACACCAAGACATGAGATATGACTAACACAGACACACACCAAGATATGAGATATGACTAACACACACACACACCAAGATATGAAATATGACTAACACAGACACACACCAAGATATGAGATATGACTAACACAGACACACTAAGATATGAGATGTGACTAACACATACACTAAGATATGAGATGTGACTAACACAGACACACACACCAAGATATGAGATATGACTAACAGAGACACACACCAAGATATGAGATGTGACTAACACAGACACACACACCAAGATATGATATGTGACTAACACAGACACACACACACACCAAGATATGAGATATGACTAACACACACACACTAAGATATGAGATGTGACTAACACAGACACACACACCAAGATATGAGATGTGACTAACACAGACACACACATCAAGATATGAAATGTGACTAACACAGACACACACCAAGATATGAGATATGACTGACACAGACACACACATCAAGATATGAGATATGACTAACATAGACACACACCAAGATATGAGATGTGACTAACACAGACACACACACCAAGATATGAGATGTGACTAACACAGACACACACATCAAGATATGAGATATGACTAACACAGACACACACACCAAGATGGGAGATGTGACTAACACAGACACACACACACACCAAGATATGAGATATGACTAACACAGACACACACCAATATATGAGATATGACTAACACAGATACACACACTAAGATATTTGTTACGATTAATGTTGATATATTTGATATAAATAATGTTGATATTTGTGTTACGAGTAATGTTGATATATTTGTTTCGAGTAATGTTGATGTTATGTTGATTGTGTCTATTATTTTACAGTCAATCATGAACACACAAGTAGGCTTTGCTTCTCTTGGTCTGGCCCTTCTCTTCACTCTGGCCGCGCCGTACCGCAAATATCAAACTTATATACCTAACGGTGGTCGGGTGCTGGATCCCTGCAACAACCAGTCCTGGTGGATCGGTGTGGGCCATAAGACGAAGGATGGTCGCACTGCCAGGAACCCATTTGGCGTGGACTTCAGCAAGCACGGACACGTCAGTACTGCTCGTTGTGAAAATACTTGCCGTTTGTAGACATCTGAAAGTTTGTAGACATCTGAAAGTTTGTAGACATCTGAAAGTTTGTAGACATCTAAATGTTAGTAGACATCTCAAAGTTTTTAGACATCTCTGTGTTTGTAGATATCTCAAAGTTTGTAGACATCTCAATGTTTGTATACATTTCAATGTTTGTAGACATCTCAATGTTTGTAGACATCTCAATGTTTGTAGACATCTCCAAGTTTGTAGACATCTGAAAGTTTGTAGACATCTGAAAGTTTGTAGACATCTAAAAGTTTGTAGACATCTGAAAGTTTGTAGACATCTGAAAGTTTGTAGACATCTAAATGTTAGTAGACATCTGAAAGTTTGTAGACATCTAAATGTTAGTAGACATCTGAAAGTTTGTAGACATCAAAAAGTTTGTAGACATCTGAAAGTTTGTAGACATCTGAAAGTTTGTAGACATCTCAAAGTTTGTAGACATCTCAAAGTTTGTAGACATCTGAAAGTTTGTAGACATCTGAAAGTTTGTAGACATCTAAATGTTAGTAGACATCTCAAAGTTTGTAGACATCTGAAAGTTTGTAGACATCTAAATGTTAGTAGACATCTCAAAGTTTTTAGACATCTCTATGTTTGTAGATATCTCAATGTTTGTATACATTTCAATGTTTGTAGACATCTCAACGTTTGTAGACATCTCAATGTTTGTAGACATCTCCAAGTTTGTAGACATTTCAAAGTTTGTATACATCTTAATGTTTGTAGACATCTAAAAAATTGTAGACATCTCAATGTTTGTAGACATTTCAAAGTTTGTATACATCTGAAAGTTTGTAGACATCTCAATGTTTGTAGATATCTCACTGTTTGTAGACATCTTAATGTTTGTAGACATCTCTATGATTGTAGACATCACAACGTTTGTAGATATCTCAAAGTAGAGAGAACTTAATTTGTTCACAATAACTAAATGTCAACAATTCCTACCAGGCTAACACTTACTGCTCTCAATCTGTAACTAACAACAACTCTCAATCTGTAACTAACAACAACTCTCAATCTGTAACTAACAACTCTCAATCTGTAACTAACAAAAACTCTCAATCTGTAACTAACAACAACTACACAACTCTCAATCTGTAACTAACAACAACTCTCAATCTGTAACTAACAACAACTCTCAATCTGTAACTAACAACAACTCTCAATCTGTAACTAACAACAACTCTCAATCTGTAACTAACAACAACTCTCAATCTGTAACTAACAACAACTCTCAATCTGTAACTAACAACTCTCAATCTGTAACTAACAACTCTCAATCTGTAACTAACAACTCTCAATCTGTAACTAACAAAAACTCTCAATCTGTAACTAACAATAACTCTCAATCTGTAACTAACAACAACTCTCAATCTGTAACTAACAACAACTACACAACTCTCAATCTGTAACTAACAACAACTACCCAACTCTCAATCTGTAACTAACAACAACTCTCAATCTGTAACTAACAACAACTACACAACTCTCAATCTGTAACTAACAACTCTCAATCTGTAACTAACAACAACTCTCAATCTGTAACTAACAACTCTCAATCTGTAACTAACAACAACTCTCAATCTGTAACTAACAACTCTCAATATGTAACTAACAATTCTCAATCTGTAACTAAAAACTCTCAATCTGTAACTAACAAAATCTCTCAATCTGTAACTAACAACAACTACACAACTCTCAATCTGTAACTAACAATAACTCTCAATCTGTAACTAACAACAACTACACAACTTTCAATCTGTAACTAACAACAACTACACAACTCTCAATCTGTAACTAACAACAACTACACAACTCTCAATCTGTAACTAACAACAACTACACAACTCTCAATCTGTAACTGACAACAACTACACAACTTTCAATCTGTAACTAACAACAACTACACAACTCTCAATCTGTAACTAACAACAACTACACAACTCTCAATCTGTAACTATCAACAACTACACAACTCTCAATCTGTAACTAACAACAACTACACAACTCTCAATCTGTAACTAACAACAACTACACAACTCTCAATCTGTAACTAAGAACTCTCAATCTGAAACTAACAACAACTACACAACTCTCAATCTGTAACTAACAACAACTACACAACTCTCAATCTGTAACTAACAACAACTACACAACTCTCAATCTGTAACTAACAACAACTACACAACTCTCAATCTGTAACTAACAACAACTACACAACTCTCAATCTGTAACTAACAACAACTACACAACTCTCAATCTGTAACTAACAACAACTACACAACTCTCAATCTGTAACTAACAACAACTACACAACTCTCAATCTGTAACTAACAACAACTACACAACTCTCAATCTGTAACTAACAACAACTACACAACTCTCAATCTGTAACTAACAACAACTACACAACTCTCAATCTGTAACTAACAACAACTACACAACTCTCAATTTGTAACTAACAACAACTACACAACTCTCAATCTGTAACTAACAACAACTATACAACTCTCAATCTGTAACTAACAACAACTACACAACTCTCAATCTGTAACTAACAACAACTACACAACTCTCAATCTGTAACTAACAACAACTACACAACTCTCAATCTGTAACTAACAACTCTCAATCTGTAACTAACAACAACTACACAACTCTCAATCTGTAACTAACAACAACTACACAACTCTCAATCTGTAACTAACAACAACTACACAACTCTCAATCTGTAACTAACAACAACTACACTACTCTCAATCTGTAACTAACAACAACTACACAACTCTCAATCTGTAACTAACAACAACTACACAACTCTCAATCTGTAACTAACAACTCTCAATCTGTAACTAACAACAACTACACAACTCTCAATCTGTAACTAACAACAACTACACAACTCTCAATCTGTAACTAACAACAACTACACAACACTCAATCTGTAACTAACAACAACTACACAACTCTCAATCTGTAACTAACAACAACTACACAACTCTCAATCTGTAACTAACAACAACTACACAACTCTCAATCTGTAACTAACAACAACTACACAACTCTCAATCTGTAACTAACAACAACTACACAACTCTCAATCTGTAACTAACAACAACTACACAACTCTCAATCTGTAACTAACAACAACTACACAACTCTCAATCTGTAACTAACAACAACTACACAACTCTCAATCTGTAACTAACAACAACTACACAACTGTCTTCCTGATTTTCAATATCTGTTCCCTTCATGGAACACATTTATTAACCACAGGATGATACAAACTTATTAATCAAAGGATGATACACACTTATTAATGGCAGGATGATACAAATTAATTAATCACAGAATGATACAAACTATTAATCAAAGGATGATACACACTTATTAATGGCAGGATGATACAAGTTAATTAATCACATGATGATACACGTTCATTAATAGCAGGATGATACACGTTCATTAATCGCAGAATGATACACGTTCATTAATCGCAGGATGATACACGTTCATCAATCGCAGGATGATACAAGTTTATTAATCGCAGAATGATACACGTTCATTAATGACAGGATGATACAAGTTCATTAATTGCAGGATGATACAAGTTCATTAATTGCAGGATGATACAAGTTCATTAATCGCAGAATGATACAAGTTCATTAATCACAGGATGATGCAAGTTCATTAATCGCAGGATGATACACGTTCATTATTCATCTGAACAGCTGAGTACATTAATCATCTGAAAAGCAGAGTACATTACTCATCTGAACAGATGAGTACATTAATCATCTGAACAGCTGAATACATTAATCATCTGAACAGCTGAGTACATTAATCATCTGAAAAGCAGAGTACATTACTCATCTGAACAGCTGAGTACATTAATCATCTGAACAGATGAATACATTAATCATCAGAACAGCTGAGTATATTAATCATCTGAACAGCTGAGTACATTAATCATCTGAGTACATTAATCATCTGAACATCTGAGTACATTATTCATCTGAAGTACAATGTTAGTCATTAAAAGGTTATCCACTTTTCCAACGAGGTGTTGGATATAATGTTCCTTCTTGATCAGCGTGAATAGTTACTATAGTTGATTACTTCCCGTGCCACGCACCATGAATCATTACTATAGTTGATTACTTCCCTCATGCCACGCACCATGAATCATTACTATAGTTGATTACTTCCCATGCCACACACCGTGTATCATTACTATAGTTGATTACTTCCCATGCCACGCAACGTGTATCATTACTATAGTTGATTACTTCCCATGCCACGCACCGTGTATCATTACTATAGTTGATTACTTCCCAAGCCACGCACCGTGTATCATTACTATAGTTGATTACTTCCCCCATGCCACGCACCATGTATCATTACTAATGTTGATTACTTCCCCCATGCCACGCACCGTGTATCATTACTATAGTTTATTACTTCCCATGCCACGCACCGTGTATCATTACTATAGTTGATTACTTCCTATGCCACGCACCGTGAATCATTAATATAGTTGATTACTTCCCCCATGCCACGCACCGTGTACCATTACTATAGTTGATTACTTCTCCCATGCCACGACCGTGAATCATTACTATAGTTGATTACTTCCCATGTCACGCACCGTGAATCATTACTATAGTTGATTACTTCCCCCATGCCACGCACCGTGAATCATTACTATAGTTGATTACTTCCCCCATGCCACGCACCATGAATCATTACTATAGTTCATTACTTCCCCCATACCACGCACCGTGAATCATTACTATAGTTGATTACTTCCCATGTCACGCACCGTGAATTATTACTATAGTTGATTACTTCCCATGCCACGCACCGTGAATCATTACTATAGTTGATTACTTCCCGTGCCACGCAACGTGGATCATTACTATATTTGATTACTTCCTATGCCACGCACCGTGAATCATTAATATAGTTGATTACTTCCCCCATGCCACGCACCGTGTACCATTACTATAGTTGATTACTTCTCCCATGCCACGACCGTGAATCATTACTATAGTTGATTACTTCCCATGTCACGCACCGTGAATCATTACTATAGTTGATTACTTCCCCCATGCCACGCACCGTGAATCATTACTATAGTTGATTACTTCCCCCATGCCACGCACCATGAATCATTACTATAGTTCATTACTTCCCCCATACCACGCACCGTGAATCATTACTATAGTTGATTACTTCCCATGTCACGCACCGTGAATTATTACTATAGTTGATTACTTCCCATGCCACGCACCGTGAATCATTACTATAGTTGATTACTTCCCGTGCCACGCAACGTGGATCATTACTATATTTGATTACTTCCCGTGCCACGCACTGTGAATCATTACTATAGTTGATAACTCCCCGTGCCAGGCTAATAAACCACCCAGTATACCTTTATCCCTCCTACCATATATTGTTTCCTGAAAGCTAAATGTTTATTAATTATTGAAGGTTAAAGTTTATTAATCACTGGAGGCTACAAGTTTATTAATCGCTGGAGGCTTCACGTTTATTAATCACTGGAGGCTACAAGTTTATTAATCATTTAATGTTACACGTTTATTAATCATTTAATGCTACACGTTTATTAATCATTGAAGATTACAAGTTTATTAATCATTGAAGATTAAAGTATATTAATCATTGAAGGCTGCAAGTTTATTAATCACTGGAGGGTACAAGTTTATTAATCATTGAAAGCTACATGTCTATTAATCATTGGAGGCTGCAAGTTTATTAATCATTAAAGGCTACACGTTTTTTTTATCATTGAAGGCTGAAAGTTTATTAATCATTGAAAGCTACAAGTTTATTAATCATTGAAGGCTACTTCACTTCTCATCGGATACTACAAAGTTTATTAATTACTACAAGGTTGAAAGATTATTAATCATTGATGACTTCAAGTTTATTAATCATGAAGGCTATAATTACGAACTACTAGAGGCTAGCAAGTTGCTAGAGTTAGGCGAGACTATGAATTGTTGATTGTCACCAAGCTAGCAAGTTGCTAGAGTAAGCGAGACTATGAATTGTTGATTGTCACCAATCTAGCAAGTTGCTAGAGTAAGCGAGACTATGAATTGTTGAGAGTCACCAAGCTAGCAAGTTGCTAGAGTTAGGCGAGACTGAATTGTTGAGAGTAACCAAGCTAGCAAGTTGCTAGAGTTAGGCGAGACTATGAATTGTTGAGAGTCACCAAGCTAGCAAGTTGCTAGAGTTAGGCGAGACTATGAATTGTTGAGAGTAACCAAGCTAGCAAGTTGCTAGAGTTAGGCGAGACTATGAATTGTTGAGAGTAACCAAGCTAGCAAGTTGCTAGAGTTAGGCGAGACTATGAATTGTTGAGAGTCACCAAGCTAGCAAGTTGCTAGAGTTAGGCGAGACTATGAATTGTTGAGAGTCACCAAGCTAGCAAGTTGCTAGAGTTAGGCGAGACTGAATTGTTGAGAGTAACCAAGCTAGCAAGTTGCTAGAGTTAGGCGAGACTGAATTGTTGAGAGTAACCAAGCTAGCAAGTTGCTAGAGTTAGGCGAGACTGAATTGTTGAGAGTAACCAAGCTAGCAAGTTGCTAGAGTTAGGCGAGACTATGAATTGTTGATTGTCACCAAGCTAGCAAGTTGCTAGAGTTAGGCGAGACTATGAATTGTTGAGTCACCAAACTAGTAAGCTGCTAAAGGTAGGCGAGACTATGAATTGTTGAGTCACCAAACTAGTAAGTTGCTAAAGTTAGGCGAGACTATGAATTGTTGAGTCACCAAGCTAGCAAGTTGCTAGAGTTAGGCGAGACTATGAATTGTTTAGTCACCAAGCTAGCAAGTTGCTAGAGTTAGGCGAGACTATAAATTGTTGAGTCACCAAGCTAGCAAGTTGCTAGAGTTAGGCGAGACTATGAATTGTTGAGTCACCAAACTAGTAAGTTGCTAAAGGTAGGCGAGACTATGAATTGTTGAGTCACCAACCAGGCGTTGCTTCATCTACTTCAGGTGTGGACCAAAGATCTTTGCCAACTGGACTCGGATGGTGACGGTCTCTCAAACGGGGCAGAACTTGGGGACCCGGACTGTAAGTGGAGACAAGGAGATGACATTAAAGGCCCTGCACGTTCACACCCGGGTAAGTACTGAAACTGGAACTACCGCCAGGCACAATAACTGAAACCAGCAACAGGCAGCACCAGGCAACTATAGAACAGCCACAGACAGTACTAGGCAACTATAGAACAGCCACAGACAGTACTAGGCAACTATAGAACAGACACAGATAGCACTAGGCAATCATAGAACAGACACAGATAGCACTAGGCAATCATAGAACAGTCACAGACAGCACTAGGCAACGATAGAATAGCCAGCACTAGGCAACTATAAAACAGCCACAGACAGCACTAGGCAACTATAGAACAGCCACAGACATCAATAGGCAACTATAGAAAAGCCACAGCCAGCACTAGGTAACTATAGAACAGTCACAGCCAGCACTAGGTAACTATAGAACAGTCACAGCCAGCACTTGGTAACTATAGAACAGCCACAGCCAGCACTAGGTAACTATAGAACAGTCACAGCCAGCAGTAGGTAACTATAGAACAGCCATAGCCAGCAGTAGGTAACTATAGAACAGCCATAGCCAGCACTAGGTAACTATAGAACAGCCATAGCCAGCACTAGGTAACTATAGAACAGCCATAGCCAGCAGTAGGTAACTATAGAACAGCCACAGCCAGCACTAGGTAACTATAGAACAGCCACAGCCAGCACTAGGTAACTATAGAACAGCCATAGACTGCACTAGGCAACTATAGAACAGCTACAGACTGCACTAGGCAACTATAGAACAGTCACAGCCAGCACTAGGTGACTATAGAACAGCCACAGCCACCACTAGGCAACTATAGAACAGCCTCAGACAGCATTAAGCAAACATAGAACAGCCATAGATAGCGCTAGGCAACTATAGAACAGCCACAGACATCAATAGGCAACTATAGAACAGCCACAGCCAGCACTAGGCAACTATAGAACAACTACATACTGAACTAGGCAACTATAGAACAGCCACAGATAGACAGCACTAGGCAACTATAGAACAGCCACAGCCAGCACTAGGCAACTATAGAACAGCCTCAGACAGCACTAAGCAAACATAGAACAGCCACAGACAGCACTAGGCAACTATAGAACAGCCACAGACAGCACTAGGCAACTGTAGAACAGCCACAGACATCAATAGGCAACTATAGAACATCCACAGACAACACTAGGCAACTATAGAACAGCCACAGACAGCGCTAGGCAACTATATAACAGCCACAGCCAGCACTAGGCAAGTATAGAACAGCCACAGACAGACAACTAGCAACATACAACACTAGGCAAGTATAGAACAGCCACTGACAGCAATAGGCAACTATAGAACAGCCACAGACAGCACTAGGCAAGTATAGAACAGCCACAGACAGACAACTAGCAACATACAACACTAGGCAAGTATAGAACAGCCACTGACAGCACTAGACAACTATAGAACAGCCACAGACAGCGCTAGGCAACTATAGAACAGCCACAGTCAGCACTGGGCAACTATAGAACAGCCACAGACAGCATTAGGCAACTATAGAACAGCCACAGACAGCACTAGGTAACTATAGAACAGCCACAGCCAGCACTAGGCAACTAATGAACAGCCACAGACAGCACCAGGCAACTATAGAACAGCCACAGACAGCCCTAGGCAACCATTGAACAACCACAGACAGACAACTAGCAACAGACTGCACTAGGCAATCTTAGAACAGCCACAGACAAACAACTAGCAACAGACAGCACTAGGCAGCCATAGAACAGAAACAGACAAACAACTAGCAACAGACAGCACTAGGCAGCCATAGAACAGAAACAGACAAACAACTAGCAACAGACAGCACTAGGCAGCCATAGAACAGAAACAGACAGACAACTAGCAACAGACAGCACTAGGCAGCCATAGAACAGAAACAGACAGACAACTAGCAACAGACAGCACTAGGCAGCCATAGAACAGAAACAGACAAACAACTAGCAACAGACAGCACTAGGCAGCCATAGAACAGAAACAGACAGACAACTAGCAACAGACAGCACTAGGTAATCATCGAACCACGGATAGACAACTAGCTATATACTGCACTAGGCAACCATAGAACAGCCACAGAGTGATAACTAGCAACAGACAGCACTAGGCAATCATTGAACAGCTACAGGCAGCACTAGGCAACTATAGAACAGCCACAGACAGATAGCACTAGGCAACCATAGAACAGCAACAGAGTGACAACTAGCAACAGACAGCACTAGGAAATCATAGAACAGCCACAGATAGACAACTAGCAACAGACAGCACAAGGCAACCAAATAACAGAAACAGACAGACAACTAGCAACAGACAGCACTAGGCAGCCATAGAACAGAAACAGATAGACAACTAGCAACAGACAGCATAAGGCAACCATAGAACATAAACAGGTAGACAACTAGCAACAGACAGCACTAGGCAACCATAGAACAGAAACAGATAGATAACTAGCAACAGACAGCACTAGGCAACCATAGAACAGAAACAGATAGATAACTAGCAACAGACAGCACTAGGCAACCATAGAACAGAAACAGAGAGACAACTAGCAACAGACACCACTAGGCAACCATAGAACAGCCACGAAGAGACAACTAAAAACAGACAGCACTAGTCAACCATCGAACAGCCACAGACAGGCAACTAGCAACAGACAGCACTTGGCAATCATAGAACAGCTACAGACAGACAACTTTCCACAGAAAGACAACAAAAGACAACCAAAGAACAGCCACAGACAGACAGCTAGCAACAGAAAGACAACAAAAGGCAACCATAGAACAGCCATAAACAACTAGCAACAGACAAAACACATAAAGTAAATACAGAGCAGCCACAACTAGACAGACAGACAAGAGTCAAGACAAAACAAATAACATTCAACAAACCAGTGGAACAAACCGGCTTGCTGCAGGAGCTACTGAGTTTAGTATTCACCATCAACACAACAACTGTCAACTCAACAACCATCAACACAACAACCATTAATGTATTCACCATCAACTCAACAACTGTCAACTCAACAACCATCAACTCAACAACCATTAATGTATTCACCATCAGCACAACAACTATCAACACAATAACCATCAATGTATTCACCATCAACACAAGAACTATCAACACAATAACCATCAGCACAACTATCAATGTATTCACCATCAGCACAACTATCAATGTATTCACCATCAGCACAACAACCATCAACACAACAACCATCATTGTATTCACCATCAACACAACAACCATCAACACAACAACCATCAACACAATAACCATCAATGTATTCACCATCAACACAATAACCATTAATGTATTCACCATCAACACAACAACCATTAATGTATTCACCATCAACACAACAACCATCAACACAATAACCATCAATGTATTCACCATCAACACAACAACCATCAACACAACAACCATCAATGTATTCACCATCAACACAACAACCATCAACACAATAACCATCAATGTATTCACCATCAACACAACCATCAACACAACAACTATCAATGTATTCACCATCAGCACAACAACCATCATCACAACAACCATCAACACAACAACCATCAACACAACAACCATCAATGTATTCACCATCAACACAACAACCATTAATGTATTCACCATCAACATAACAACCATCAACACAATAACCACCAATGTATTCACCATTAGCACAACAACCATTAATGTATTCACCATCAACACAACAACCATCAACACAACAACCATCAACACAACAACCATTAATGTATTCATCATCAACACAACAACCATCAACACAACAACCATCAACACAACAACCATCAACACAACAACCATCAACACAATAACCATCAATGTATTCACCATCAACACAATAACCATCAATGTATTCACCATCAACACAACAACCATCAATGTATTCACCATCAACACAACAACCATCAACACAATAACCATCAATGTATTCACCATCAACACAACAACCAATCAACACAACAACCATCAATGTATTCACCATCAACACAACAACCATCAACACAATAACCATCAATGTATTCACCATCAACACAACCATCAACACAACAATTATCAATGTATTCACCATCAGCACAACAACCATCATCACAACAACCATCAACACAACAACCATCAACACAACAACCATCAATGTATTCACCATCAACACAACAACCATTAATGTATTCACCATCAACACAACAACCATCAACACAACAACCATCAACACAATAACCACCAATGTATTCACCATTAGCACAACAACCATTAATGTATTCACCATCAGCACAACAACCATCAAAACAACAACCATCAACACAACAACCATTAATGTATTCATCATCAACACAACAACCATCAACACAACAACCATCAACACAATAACCATCAATGTATTCACCATCAACACAACAACCATCAACAAAACAACCATTAATGTATTCACCATCAGCACAACAACCATTAATGTATTCACCATCAGCACAACAACCATCAAAACAACAACCATCAACACAACAACCATCAACACAACAACCATCAACACAACAACCATTAATGTATTCAACATCAGCACAACAACCATTAATGTATTAACCATCAGAACAACAACCATTAATGTATTCACCATAAGCACAAAAACCATCAAAACAACAACCATTAATGTATTAACCATCAGAACAACAACCACCAACACAAAAACCATTAATGTATTAACCATCAGCACAACAACCATTAATGTATTCACCATCAGCACAAAAACCATCAAAACAACAACCATTAATGTATTAACCATCAGAACAACAACCACCAACACAAAAACCATTAATGTTTTCACCATCAGCACAACAACCATTAATGTATTCACCATCAATACAACAACCAATAATGTATTCACCATCAACACAACAACCATCAATGTATTCACCACCAACACAACAACCATCAATGTATTCACCATCAACACAACAACCATTAATGTATTCACCATCAACACAACAACCATCAATGTATTCACCATCAACACAACAACCATCAATGTATTCACCACCAACACAACAACCATCAATGTATTCACCATCAACACAACAACCATCAATGTATTCACCACCAACATAACAACCATCAATGTATTCACCATCAACACAACAACCATCAACACAACAACCATCAATGTATTCACCATCAACACAACAACCATCTGTATTCACCATCAACACAACAACCATCAATGTATTCACCATCAACACAACAACCATCAATGTATTCACCATCAACACAACAACCATCAATGTATTCACCACCAACACAACAACCATCAATGTATTCACCATCAACACAACAACCATCAATGTATTCACCACCAACACAACAACCATCAATGTATTCACCATCAACACAAAAACCATCAACACAACAACCATCAATGTATTCACCATCAACACAACAACTATCAACACAATAACCATCAATGTATTCACCATCAACACAACAACCATTAATGTACTCACCATCAACACAACAACCATCAATGTATTCACCATCAACACAACAACCATTAATGTATTCACCATCAACACAACAACCATCAATGTATTCACCATCAACACAACAACCATCAATGTATTCACCATCAACACAACAACCAATAATGTATTCACCATCAACACAACAACCATCAATGTATTCATCATCAACACAACAACCATCAATGTATTCACCACCAACACAACAACCATCAATGTATTCACCATCAACACAACAACTATCAACACAACAACCATCAATGTATTCACCATCAACACAACAACTATCAACACAATAACCATCAATGTATTCACCATCAACACAACAACCATCAATGTATTCACCATCAACACAACAACCATCAATGTATTCACCATCAACACAACAACCATCAATGTATTCACCACCAACACAGTTCTTCTCAACAAGTTCATATCAACACATAAACAGACAATATTAACATGAGCATCAGCATAGTGACATACCATCAACACAGTGATATACCATCAACACATGGTGACATACCATCAACACATGGTGACATACCATCAACACGTAGTGATATACCATCAACACATGGTGACATACTATTAACACATAGTGATATACCATCAACCCGGTGACATACCATCAACACATAGTGACATACCTTCAACACATAGTGATATACCATCAACACATGTGACATACCATCAACACATAGGGATATACCATCAACACATAGTGTTATACCATCAACCTGGTGACATACCATAAGCACACATTCACATAACATAGATACAAATTCACATACCATCAACACGCATTCACATACCATCAACACGCAGTCACATACCATCAACGCACTGTCACATGCTGACATCACACAGTGACATACCTTTAGCACACAGTGACATACCGTTAGCACACAGTGGCATACAATCAACACATGGTGACATGCCATTAACACACGGTAACATACCAACACACAGACATTTTCCATCAACACACATTCACATACCATCAACACATATTCACATATCATCAACATAATCACACACACACCGATCAAATAACCATCCACTCTCCCCCCTCTTTCCCCCCCCCCCCCAGGTGTGTGCGAGCCGATGTTGAATCCCGAGTGTGTCAAGAGAAACTCATGGCTGAACTGCTCTAAGGAAATGGACAAGCCTGTGTGTAGCAGCATCAACAACAACAGTAAGTCTATCCAACATTCACAACAGAAAGTCAATCCAACATTCACAACATAAAGTCTGTCCAACATTCACAACATAAAGTATATCCAACATTCACAACAGAAAGTCAATCCAACATTCACAACAGAAAGTCTGTCCAACATTCACAACATAAAGTATATCCAACATTCACAACAGAAAGTCTGTCCAACATTCACAACATAAAGTATATCCAACATTCACAACAACAGAAAGTCTGTCCAACATTCACAACAGAAAGTCAATCCAACATTCACAACAACAGAAAGTCTATCCAACATTCACAACAGAAAGTCAATCCAACATTCACAACAACAGTAAGTCTATCCAACATTCACAACAGAAAGTCAATCCAACATTCACAACATAAAGTATATCCAACATTCACAACAGAAAGTCAATCCAACATTCACAACAGAAAGTCAATCCAACATTCACAACATAAAGTATATCCAACATTCACAACAACAGAAAGTCTGTCCAACATTCACAAAAGACAGTCAATTCAACATTCACAACAACAGAAAGTCTATCCAACATTCACAACAGAAAGTCAATCCAACATTCACAACAACAGTAAGTCTATCAAACATTCACAACAGAAAGTCAATCCAACATTCACAACAGAAAGTCTATCCAACATTCACAACAGAAAGTATATCCAACATTCACAACAGAAAGTCAATCCAACATTCACAACAGAAAGTCTGTCCAACATTCACAACATAAAGTATATCCAACATTCACAACAGAAAGTCAATCCAACATTCACAACAGAAAGTCTGTCCAACATTCACAACATAAAGTATATCCAACATTCACAACAACAGAAAGTCTGTCCAACATTCACAACAGAAAGTCAATCCAACATTCACAACAACAGAAAGTCTATCCAACATTCACAACAACAGAAAGTCTATCCAACATTCACAACAACAGAAAGTCTATCCAACAGTCACAACAACAGAAAGTCTATCCAACATTCACAACAACAGAAAGTCTATCCAACATTCACAACAGAAAGTCTATCCAACATTCACAACAGAAAGTCTATCCAACATTCACAACAGAAAGTCTATCCAACATTCACAACAACAGAAAGTCTGTCCAACATTCACAACATAAAGTATATCCAACATTCACAACAGAAAGTCAATCCAAAATTCACAACAGAAAGTCTGTCCAACATTCACAACATAAAGTATATCCAACATTCACAACAGAAAGTCAATCCAACATTCACAACAGAAAGTCTGTCCAACATTCACAACATAAAGTATATCCAACATTCACAACAACAGAAAGTCTGTCCAACATTCACAACAGAAAGTCAATCCAACATTCACAACAACAGAAAGTCTATCCAACATTCACAACAGAAAGTCAATCCAACATTCACAACAACAGTAAGTCTATCAAACATTCACAACAGAAAGTCAATCCAACATTCACAACAGAAAGTCTGTCCAACATTCACAACATAAAGTATATCCAACATTCACAACAGAAAGTCAATCCAACATTCACAACAGAAAGTCTGTCCAACATTCACAACATAAAGTATATCCAACATTCACAACAGAAAGTCAATCCAACATTCACAACAGAAAGTCTGCCCAACATTCACAACATAAAGTATATCCAACATTCACAACAACAGGAAGTCTGTCCAACATTCACAACAGAAAGTCAATCCAACATTCACAACAACAGAAAGTCTATCCAACATTCACAACAACAGAAAGTCTATCCAACATTCACAACAACAGAAAGTCTATCCAACAGTCACAACAACAGAAAGTCTATCCAACATTCACAACAACAGAAAGTCTATCCAACATTCACAACAGAAAGTCTATCCAACATTCACAACAGAAAGTCTATCCAACATTCACAACAGAAAGTCTATCCAACATTCACAACAACAGAAAGTCTATCCAACATTCACAACAACAGAAAGTCTATCCAACATTCACAACAGAAAGTCTATCCAACATTCACAACAACAGAAAGTCTATCCAACATTCACAACAGAAAATCTATCCAACATTCACAACAACAGAAAGTCTATCCAACATTCACAACAGAAAGTCTATCCAATATTCACAACAACAGAAAGTCTATCCAACATTCACAACAACAGAAAGTCTATCCTACATTCACAACAGTACTAGGAAGTGGAGGAAAACAGAAAATGGAAGAAAATAGTTCTAGAAAGTAGGAGCAAATAGTTCTAGAAAGTAGAAGAAAATAGTTCTAGAAAGTAGGAGCAAATAGTTCTAGAAAGTAGAAGAAAATAGTTCTAGAAAGTAGGAGCAAATAGTTCTAGAAAGTAGAAGAAAATAGTTCAAGAAAGTAGGAGCAAATAGTTCTAGAAAGTAGAAGAAAATAGTTATAGAAAGTAGGAGCAAATAGTTCTAGAAAGTAGGAGCAAATAGTTCTAGAAAGTAGGAGCAAATAGTTCTAGAAAGTAGAAGAAAATAGTTCTAGAAAGTAGGAGGAAATAGTTCTAGAAAGTAGGAGCAAATAGTTCTAGAAAGTAGGAGCAAATAGTTCTAGAAAGTAGAAGAAAATAGTTCTAGAAAGTAGAAGAAAATAGTTCTAGAAAGTAGGAGGAAATAGTTCTAGAAAGTAGGAGCAAATAGTTCTAGAAAGTTGGAGTAAATAGTTCTAGAAAGTAGGAGCAAATAGTTCTAGAAAGTAGGAGCAAATAGTTCTAGAAAGTAGGAGCAAATAGTTCTAGAAAGTAGGAGCAAATAGTTCTAGAAAATGTTGGTCTATTCGTGTTGTGTGAAGACTTGACAGTGTCCGCTCTCGTGTTGTGTGAAGACTTGACAGTGTCCGCTCTCGTGTTGTGTGAAGACTTGACAGTGTCCGCTCTCGTGTTGTGTGAAGACTTGACAGTGTCCGCTCTCGTGTTGTGTGAAGACTTGACAGTGTCCGCTCTCGTGTTGTGTGAAGACTTGACAGTGTCCGCTCTCGTGTTGTGTGAAGACTTGACAGTGTCCGCTCTCGTGTTGTGTGAAGACTTGACAGTGTCCGCTCTCGTGTTGTGTGAAGACTTGACAGTGTCCACTCTCGTGTTGTGTGAAGACTTGACAGTGTCCACTCTCGTGTTGTGTGAAGACTTGACAGTGTCCGCTCTCGTGTTGTGTGAAGACTTGACAGTGTCCGCTCTCGTGTTGTGTGAAGACTTGACAGTGTCCGCTCTCGTGTTGTGTGAAGACTTGACAGTGTCCACTCTCGTGTTGTGTGAAGACTTGACAGTGTCCGCTCTCGTGTTGTGTGAAGACTTGACAGTGTCTGCTCTCGTGTTGTGTGAAGACTTGACAGTGTCTGCTCTCGTGTTGTGTGAAGACTTGACAGTGTCCGCTCTCGTGTTGTGTGAAGACTTGACAGTGTCCGCTCTCGTGTTGTGTGAAGACTTGACAGTGTCCGCTCTCGTGTTGTGTGAAGACTTGACAGTGTCCGCTCTCGTGTTGTGTGAAGACTTGACAGTGTCCGCTCTCGTGTTGCATCCACCAGTTAACTTTGCTTGGCTTTCCCTTCTTGTGTGAGTCGATGACATGAGACGAGGACACAAAAAACTTATCAAACGCCGACATCAGATATGACAATCCGAAAGGGATCGCTGTAAACAAGCAATAATTCCTCTATAATACCGGAAGTGTGGAACTATAGTTATCCGTGAGAAAAAAACATTGATCTCCCGTGCTTTGAATTGTTTTTAACAGTCATAACTCAAACTTGGTCGAAACAGTCACAACTCAAACTTGGTCTAAACAGCCATAACCCAAACTTGATCTAAACAATCATAACCCAAACTTGATCTAAACAGCCATAACCAAAGCTTGATCTAAACAGTCATAACCCAAACTTGATCTAAACAATCATAACCCAAACTTGATCTAAACAGTCATAACCAAAGCTTGATCTAAACAGTCATAACCCAAACTTGATCTAAACAGTCATAACTCAAACTTGATCTAAACAGCCATAACCCAAACTAATATCTAAACAATCATAACCCAAACTTGATCTAAACAGTCATAACTCAAACTTGATCTAAACAGCCATAACCCAAACTTGATCTAAACAGCCATAACCCAAACTTGATCTAAACAGCCATAACCCAAACTTGATCTAAACAGCCATAACCAAAGCTTGATCTAAACAGCAATAACTCAAACTTGATCTAAACAGCCATAACTCAAACTTGATCTAAACAGCCATAACTCAAACTTGGTCTAAACAGCCATAACCCAAACTTGATCTAAACAGCCATAACTCAAACTTGATCTAAACAGCCATAACTCAAACTTGATCTAAACAGCCATAACCCAAACTTGATCTAAACAGTCATAACTCAAACTTGGTCTAAACAGTCATAACCCAAACTTGATCTAAACAGCCATAACCCAAACTTGATCTAAACAGTCATAACTCAAACTTGATCTAAACAGCCATAACCCAAACTTGATCTAAACAGCCATAACCCAAACTTGATCTAAACAGCCATAACCCAAACTTGATCTAAACAGTCATAACTTAAACTTGATCTAAACAGCCATAACCCAAACTTGATCTAAACAGTCATAACTCAAACTTGATCTAAACAGCCATAACCCAAACTTGGTTTACACAACTGAACCAAAACGGGTTCATCAACACATCTCGAACTGCACGTTTGTAATGAAGCACAAGTTGTTGTAGACATCTCGAACTGCACGTTTGTAATGAAGCACAAGTTGTTGTAGACATCTCGAACTGCACGTTTGTAATGAAGCACAAGTTGTTGTAGACATCTCGAACTGCACGTTTGTAATGAAGCACAAGTTGTTGTAGACATCTCGAACTGCACGTTTGTAATGAAGCACAAGTTGTTCTAGACATCTCGAACTGCACGTTTGTAATGAAGCACAATTTGTTCTAGACATCTCGAACTGCACGTTTGTAATGAAGCACAAGTTGTTGTAGACATCTCGAACTGCACGTTTGTAATGAAGCACAAGTTGTTCTAGACATCTCGAACTGCACGTTTGTAATGAAGCACAAGTTGTTCTAGACATCACGAACTGCACGTTTGTAATGAAGCACAAGTTGTTCTAGACATCTCGAACTGCACGTTTGTAATGAAGCACAAGTTGTTCTAGACATCTCGAACTGCACGTTTGTAATGAAGCACAAGTTGTTCTAGACATCTCGAACTGCACGTTTGTAATGAACTGCACGTTTGTAATGAAGCACAAGTTGTTCTAGACATCTCGAACTGCACGTTTGTAATGAAGCACAAGTTGTTCTAGACATCTCGAACTGCACGTTTGTAATGAAGCACAAGTTGTTGTAGAGATCTCGAACTGCACGTTTGTAATGAAGCACAATTTGTTCTAGACATCTCGAACTGCACGTTTGTAATGAAGCACAATTTGTTCTAGATATCTCGAACTGCACGTTTGTAATGAAGCACAATTTGTTCTAGACATCTCGAACTGCACGTTTGTAATGAATCACAATTTGTTCTAGATACATCCTCCCTCTACTCCACAGCGACCTTCAGCAAAGATCTGCGCATCAACGCCACTGGTGTACCCAGCAAGGAGACGACCTACTTCTGCCAACTGTTTGAGCTCAACCTGACCTCTGACCTCCACATGATAGCCACCGAACCGCTGATCTCCTCCGTCCAGGTGGTTCACCACATTCTGCTGTTTGGCTGCAGCTCTAAATGTAAGTCCTGGATGGTGGCGGGGAGGGATGGGCTACTTGCATGGGTAGTTCACTTTCGAATCTCAAAAGTGAGTCCATCATTGGACAGCAAAGGTGAATTCACTTTCTGACTGGGAGTCCATCATTGGACAGCAAAGGGGAATTCACTTTCTGACTGGGAGTCCATCATTGGACAGCAAAGGGGAATTCACTTTCTGACTGGGAGTCCATCATTGGACAGCAAAGGGGAATTCACTTTCTGACTGGGAGTCCATCATTGGACAGCAAAGGGGAGTTCACTTTCTGCCTGGGAGTCCATCATTGGACAGCAAAGGGGAGTTCACTTTCTGCCTGGGAGTCCATCATTGGACAGCAAAGGTGAATTAACTTTCTTCCTGGGAGTCCATCATTGGACAGCAAAGGTGAATTCACTTTCTGACTGGGAGTCCATCATTGGACAGCAAAGGTGAATTAACTTTCTGCCTGGGAGTCCATCATTGGACAGCAAAGGTGAATTATCTTTCTGCCTGGGAGTCCATCATTGGACAGCAAAGGTGAATTCACTTTCTGACTGGGAGTCCATCATTGGACAGCAAAGGGGAGTTCACTTTCTGCCTGGGAGTCCATCATTGGACAGCAAAGGGGAATTCACTTTCTGCCTGGGAGTCCATTATTGGACAGCAAAGGGGAGTTCACTTTCTTCCTGGGAGTCAATCATTGGACAGCAAAGGGGAGTTCACTTTCTTCCTGGGAGTCCATCATTGGACAGCAAAGGCGAATTCACTTTCTGACCACTACAGATGGCGACATGTTGGTCATTAGGAACATTATAAGAGCAAGAAGAAGGGGGGATATAGGGAGGATAAGGAGGGGCAGATGCAGGGGAGAAGGATGTAAGGAGAAACAAGAGAGGGAGATATGTGAGAGGGACACGTGAGAGGGAGATGTGAGGGGGAGATGTGTGGGAGGGAGATGCGTGAGGGGAGATGTGAGAGGGAGATGTGTGAGATGGTGTTGTGAGAGGGAGATGTAAGAGGGAGATGTGAGAGGCAGATGTGTGAGATTGTGATGTGGATGTAGGGGAGATGTGAGTATAATTGTGATGTGGATATACGGGAGATGTGGGTATAATTGAGATGTGGATATACGGGAGATATGGGTATAGGGGAGATATGAGTATAGGAGAGATGTGGGTATAGGGGAGATTTGGGTATAGGAGAGATGTGGATATAGGGGAGATATGTGTATAATTGAGATGTGGATATTGGGGAGATGTGGGTATAGGGGAGAAGTGGGTATAGGAGAGATATGAGTATAATTGATATGTGGGTATAGGGGAGATATGTGCCTACAGGGGAGATATGTGTATAATTGGGATGTGGGTACAGGGGAGATGTGGGTATACGGGAGATATGAGTATAATTGAGATGTGGGTATAGGGGAGATATGTGCCTACAGGGGAGATATGTGTATAATTGAGATGTGGGTATATGGGAGATGTTGGTATAGGGGAGATATGTGTATAATTGAGATGTGGGTATATGGGAGATGTTGGTATAGGGGAGATATGTGTATAATTGAGATGTGGGTATATGGGAGATGTTGGTATAGGGGAGATATGTGTATAATTGAGATGTGGGTATATGGGAGATGTTGGTATAGGGGAGATATGTGTATAATTGAGATGTGGGTATATGAGAGATGTTGGTATAGGGGAGATATGTGTATAATTGAGATGTGGGTATATGAGAGATGTTGGTATAGGGGAGATATGTGTATAATTGAGATGTGGGTATATGAGAGATATGGGTATAGTGGAGATATGTGTATAATTGAGATGTGAGTATATGAGAGATGTGGGTATAGTGGAGATATGTGTATAATTGAGATGTGGGTATATGGGAGATGTTGGTATTGGGGAGATATGTGTATAATTGAGATGTGGGTATATGGGAGATGTGGGTATAGTGATGGGAGATGTGGGTATAGTGGAGATATGTGTATCATTGAGATGTGAGTATAGGGGAGATATGTGTATAATTGAGATGTGGGTATATGGGAGATACAGGAGAAGAAATGTAAAACATGAGATCATTTTCTCTTCAGTGCAAATCAAAAGTGCCCTGCTGTCACCCTACCAGTGTGTGATGGTGCCCCATGAAGAATGTCGATCACTGATTGGAGCCTGGACTGTGGGCAGCCGAGGCGAGTGTGCCCACCCTGACATGGGCTTTAGGGTTGGTCCTGAAGGTTACAAGACAGTGGCAATTCAGGTAAGTTCAAACGATCATATCATTAGTGATGTCTTGACATCTTTGGTGATGTCTTCACATCTTTGGTGATGTCTTCACATCTTTAGTGATGTCTTCACATCTTTAGTGATGTCTTCACATCTTTAGTGATGTCTTCACATCTTTGGTGATGTATTCACATCTTTGGTGATGTCTTCACATCTTTGGTGATGTCTTCACATCTTTGGTGACGCCTTGTTAGACCTTATTAGTCACTAGGTGAAGTGAGAGACCTTGTTAGTCACCTAGTGACGTGAGAGACCTTGTTAGTCACCTAGTGACGTGAGAGACCTTGTTAGTCAGCAGGTGAAGTGATAGACCTTTGAAGTGAAGTGATAGACCTTGTTAGTAACAAGGTGAAGTAAGAGACCTTGTTAGTCATCAGATGAAGTGATAGACCTTGTTAGTCACCAAGTGAAGTAAGAGCCCTTGTTAGTCACCATATGAAGTGAGAGCCCTTGTTAGTCACCATATGAAGTGAGAGCCCTTGTTAGTCACCAAATGAAGTGAGAGCCCTTGTTAGTCACCATATGAAGTGAGAGCACTTGTTAGTCACCATATGAAGTGAGAGCCCTTGTTAGTCACCATATGAAGTGAGAGCCCTTGTTAGTCACCATATGAAGTGAGAGCCCTTGTTAGTCACCATATGAAGTGAGAGCCCTTGTTAGTCACCATATGAAGTGAGAGCCCTTGTTAGTCACCATATGAAGTGAGAGCCCTTGTTAGTCACCATATGAAGTGTGAGCCCTTGTTAGTCACCATATGAAGTGAGAGCCCTTGTTAGTCACCATATGAAGTGAGAGCCCTTGTTAGTCACCATATGAAGTGTGAGCCCTTGTTAGTCACCATATGAAGTGAGAGCCCTTGTTAGTCACCATATGAAGTGAGAACCCTTGTTAGTCACCATATGAAGTGAGAGCCCTTGTTAGTGACGATGTTAAATTCGTCCTCAGATACACTGGAACAACCCTGGGAGAACCCCGGGTATCGTGGACGACTCAGGGATGAGGATCCACCTGACACGCTCCATGCGCAGATACGACGCCGGCATGTTGGTTGTAGGCCAGCAATTTCTGCAAATTGAACCACGTCTTGAAGGAGGCGGTCAGTGCTTCATGTCAAATTTTCACTTTTCTCTATTTGTACTTCCTTGACTGATGTGTCCCTTGGTGGATTTTTTTAAATTTGGGTTTTTTGACTATTTTGTATCTTTATCTAAAGGAGTCTTTGACTGATGGTTAGTCTTTGACTATTTTGTATCTTTATCTAAAGGAGTCTTTGACTGATGGTTAGTCTTTGTCTATTTGGTATCTTTATGTAAAGGAGTCTTTGACTATTTTGTATCTTTATCAAAAGGAGTCTTTGAGTGATGGTGCCTCTCGTTCAAAGCTGCGCTCCATCAGTGTTTTGCTGAGGTTTATTTTTCTGTACTGGTGTCCTTTAACTGATGGCTCTTGTGTACTGGTGTCCTTTAACTGGTGGCTCTTGTGTACTAGTGTCCTTTAACTGGTGGCTCTTGTGTACTGGTGTCCTTTAACTGATGGCTCTTGTATACTGGTGTCCTTTAACTGATGGCTCATGTGTACTCGTGTCCTTTAACTGATGGCTCTTGTGTACTGGTGTCCTTTAACTGGTGGCTCTTGTGTACTGGTGTGCTTTAACTGATGGCTCTTGTGTACTGGTGTCCTTTAACTGATGGCTCTTGTGTACTGGTGTCCTTTAACTGATGGCTCT
Source organism: Megaustenia siamemsis (assembly GCA_032433765.1). NCBI lineage: Eukaryota > Metazoa > Mollusca > Gastropoda > Stylommatophora > Ariophantidae > Megaustenia > Megaustenia siamemsis. Next base: position 50,159,529 of record JAVIAB010000159.1, read on the forward strand.
TGTGTACTGGTGTCCTTTAACTGATGGCTCTTGTGTACTGGTGTCCTTTAACTGATGGCTCTTGTGTACTGGTGTCCTTTAACTGATGGCTCTTGTGTACTGGTGTCCTTTAACTGATGGCTCTTGTGTACTGGTGTCCTTTAACTGATGGCTCTTGTGTACTGGTGTCCTTTAACTGATGGCTCTTGTATACTGGTGATTAACTGGTCGTGTTTTGATGACACTTCTGTGTTGTGATTCCAATAGTTGTCTGGGGTGTGGTTTCAACGCATTGTTTTTTTTTATTGCTTAATGGTATCTATCTTCTATCTGATGGTGTCTATCTTCTATCTGATGGTGTCTATCTTCTATCTGATAGTGTCTATCTTCTATCTGATCGTGTCTATCTTCTATCTGATGGTGTCTATCTTCTATTTGATGGTGCCTATCTTCTATCTGATGGTGTCTATCTTCTATCTGATAGTGTCTATCTTCTATCTGATCGTGTCTATCTTCTATCTGATGGTGTATATCTTCTATCTGATAATGTCTATCTTCTATTTGATGGTGCCTATCTTCTATCTGATGGTGTCTATTTTCTATCTGATGGTGTCTGTCTTCTTTCTGATAGTGTCTATCTTCTATCTGATGGTGTATGTCTTCTATCTGATGGTGTATGTCTTCTATCTGATGGTGTCTATCTTCTATCTGATGGTGTCTGTCTTCTATCTGATGGTGTCTATCTTCTATCTGATGGTGTATGTCTTCTATCTGATAGTGTCTATTTTCTATCTGATGGTGTCTGTCTTCTTTCTGATAGTGTCTATCTTCTATCTGATGGTGTCTGTCTTCTATCTGATAGTGTCTATCTTCTATCTGATGGTGTCTGTCTTCTATCTGATCTTGTCTATCTTCTATCTGATAGTGTCTATCGTCTATCTGATGGTGTCTATCTTCTATCTGATGGTGTCTATCTTCTATCTGATGGTGTCTATCTTCTATCTGATCGTGTCTATCGTCTATCTGATGGTGTCTATCTTCTATATGATGGTGTCTATCGTCTATCTGATGGTGTCTACCTTCTATCTGATGGTGTATATCTTCTATCTGATCTTGTCTATCTTCTATCTGATAGTGTCTATCTTCTATCTGATGGTGTATATCTTCTATCTGATAGTGTCTATCTTCTATCTGATGGTGTCTGTCTTCTTTCTGATAGTGTCTATCTTCTATCTGATGGTGTCTGTCTTCTATCTGATAGTGTCTATCTTCTATCTGATGGTGTCTGTCTTCTATCTGATCTTGTCTATCGTCTATCTGATGGTGTCTACCTTCTATCTGATGGTGTATATCTTCTATCTGATCTTGTCTATCTTCTATCTGATAGTGTCTATCTTCTATCTGATGGTGTATATCTTCTATCTGATCTTGTCTATCTTGTGTCTGATAGTGTCTATCTTCTATCTGATCGTGTCTATCTTCTATCTGATGGTGTCTATCTTCTATCTGATAGTGTCTATCTTCTATCTGATGGTGTCTATCTTCTATCTGATGGTGTCTATCTTCTATCTGATAGTGTCTATCTTCTATCTGATGGTGTCTGTCTTCTATCTGATAGTGTCTATCTTCTATCTTATGGTGTCTATCTTCTATCTGATAGTGTATATCTTCTATCTGATGGTGTCTATCTTCTATCTGATGGTGTCTATCTTCTATCTGATAGTGTCTATCTTCTATCTGATTTTGTCTATCTTCTATCTGATAGTGTCTATCTTCTATCTGATAGTGTCTATCTTCTATCTGATGATGTCTATCTTCTATCTGATGGTGTATGTCTTCTATCTGATGGTGTATGTCTTCTATCTGATGGTGTCTATCATCTATCTGATGGTGTCTGTCTTCTATCTGATGGTGTCTATCTTCTATCTGATGGTGTATGTCTTCTATCTGATAGTATCTATTTTCTATCTGATGGTGTCTGTCTTCTTTCTGATAGTGTCTATCTTCTATCTGATGGTGTCTGTCTTCTATCTGATAGTGTCTATCTTCTATCTGATGGTGTCTGTCTTCTATCTGATCTTGTCTATCTTCTATCTGATAGTGTCTATCGTCTATCTGATGGTGTCTATCTTCTATCTGATGGTGTCTATCTTCTATCTGATAGTGTCTATCGTCTATCTGATGGTGTCTATCTTCTATCTGATGGTGTCTATCGTCTATCTGATGGTGTCTATCTTCTATCTGATGGTGTCTATCTTCTATCTGATGGTGTCTATCTTCTATCTGATAGTGTCTATCTTCTATCTGATGGTGTCTATCTTCTATCTGATGGTGTCTATCTTCTATCTGATGGTGTCTATCTTCTATCTGATGGTGTCTATCTTCTATCTGATGGTGTCTATCTTCTATCTGATGGTGTCTATCTTCTATCTGATGGTGTCTATCTTCTATCTGATGGTGTCTGTCTTCTATCTGATAGTGTCTATGGTCCCGTCTGAATGATGCTCCCCTCTAGCTGATGCTCTCCTCGGACTGATGCTCTCCTCTGATGCTCCTATCTGACTGATGCTCCCTTTTGACTGATGCTCCTCATTGACTGCTGCTCCCTTCTGATGCTCCCCTCTGACTGATGCTCCATTCTTGACAGATGCTGCTTTCTGATGCTCCCCTCTGACTGATAATCCCCTCTAACTGATGCTGCTTTCTGATGGTCCTCTCTGTCTGATGCTCCCTTCTGATGCTCCCCTCTGACTGATGCTCCCCTCATACTGATGCTCCTCTCTGAATGATGTTCCTTTCTGATGCTCCCCTCTGACTGATGCTCCCCTCATACTGATGCTCCTCTCTGACTGATGCTCCCTTCTGATGCTCCCCTCTGACTGATGCTCCCCTCTGACTGATGCTCCCCTCATACTGATGCTCCTCTCTGACTGATGCTCCCTTCTGATGCTCCGCTCTGACTGATGCTCCCATCTGACTGATGCTCCCCTCATACTGATGCTCCTCTCTGACTGATGCTCCCTTCTGATGCTCCCCTCTGATGCTCCCCTCTGATGCTCCTCTCTGACTGATGCTCCCTTCTGATGCTCCCCTCTGATGCTTCCCGCTGAATGATGCTCCCCTCTGATGCTCCCTTCTGATGCTCCCTTCTGATGCTCCCCTCTGACTGATGCTCCCCTCTGACTGATGCTCCCCTCTGACTGATGCTCCCCTCTGACTGATGCTCCCCTCTGACTGATGCTCCTCTCTGACTGATGCTCCCCTCTGACTGATGCTCCCCTCTGACTGATGCTCCCCTCTGACTGATGCTCCCCTCTGACTGATGCTCCTCTCTGACTGATGCTGCCCTCTGACTGATGCTGCCTTCTGATACCCCCCTGTGACTGATGCTCCTTTCTGATGCTCCCCTCTTGTATGATGCTACCCTCTGTCTGATGCCTACCCTCGGATGCTCCCTTCTGATGCTCCCCTCTGACTGATGCTCCCTTCTGATGTGCCTCTCTCTCTGATGCTCCCCTCTGGCTGATGCTCCTCTCTGACTGATGCTCTCTTCTGATGCTACCCTCTGTCTGATGCCTCCCCTCTGTCTGATGCCTCCCCTCTGTCTGATGCTACCCTCTGTCTGATGCCTCCCCTCTGTCTGATGCTACCCTCTGTCTGATGCCTACCCTCTGTCTGATGCTCCCATCTGATGCTCCCCTCTGTCTGATGCTCCCTTCTGATGCTCCCCTCTGTCTGATGCCTCCCCTCTGTCTGATGCTACCCTCTGTCTGAAGCTCCCCTCTGTCTGATGCCTCCCTCTGTCTGATGCCTCCCCTCTGTCTGATGCCTACCCTCTGACTGATGCTCCCCTCTGACTGATGGTCCCTTCTGATGTTCCTCTCTGTCTGAAGCTCCCCTCTGTCTGATGCCTCCCCTCTGTCTGATGCCTCCCCTCTGTCTGATGCCTACCCTCTGTCTGATGCCTACCCTCTGACTGATGCTCCCCTCTGACTGATGGTCCCTTCTGATGTTCCTCTCTGTCTGAAGCTCCCCTCTGTCTGATGCCTCCCCTCTGTCTGATGCCTACCCTCTGTCTGATGCCTACCCTCTGACTGATGCTCCCCTCTGACTGATGGTCCCTTCTGATGTTCCTCTCTGTCTGATGCTCCCCTCTGTCTGAAGCTCCCCTCTGTCTGATGCTCCCCTCTGTCTGATGTTCCCCTCTGTCTGATGCTCCCCTCTGTCTGATGTTCCCCTCTGTCTGATGTTCCCCTCTGTCTGATGCTCCCCTCTGTCTGAAGCTCCCCTCTGTCTGATGCTCCCCTCTGTCTGATGCTCCCCTCTGTCTGATGCTCCCCTCTGTCTGATGTTCCCCTCTGTCTGATGCTCCCCTCTGTCTGAAGCTCCCCTCTGTCTGAAGCTCCCCTCTGTCTGAAGCTCCCCTCTGTCTGATGCTCCTCTCTGACTGATGCTCCCCTCTGTCTGATGCTCCCCTCTGTCTGAAGCTCCCCTCTGTCTGAAGCTCCCCTCTGTCTGATGTTCCCCTCTGTCTGATGCTCCCCTCTGTCTGAAGCTCCCCTCTGTCTGATGTTCCCCTCTGTCTGATGCTCCCCTCTGTCTGAAGCTCCCCTCTGTCTGAAGCTCCCCTCTGTCTGATGTTCCCCTCTGTCTGATGCTCCCCTCTGTCTGATGCTCCCCTCTGTCTGATGTTCCCCTCTGTCTGATGTTCCCCTCTGTCTGATGCTCCCCTCTGTCTGATGCTCCCCTCTGTCTGATGCTCCCCTCTGTCTGATGCTCCCCTCTGTCTGATGCTCCCCTCTGTCTGATGCTCCCTCTGTCTGATGCTCCCCTCTGTCTGATGCTCCCCTCTGTCTGATGCTCCCCTCTGTCTGATGCTCCCCTCTGTCTGATGCTCCCCTCTGTCTGATGCTCCCCTCTGTCTGATGCTCCCCTCTGTCTGAAGCTCCCCTCTGTCTGATGCTCCCCTCTGTCTGATGCTCCCCTCTGTCTGAAGCTCCCCTCTGTCTGATGCTCCCCTCTGTCTGAAGCTCCCCTCTGTCTGATGCTCCCCTCTGTCTGATGCTCCCCTCTGTCTGATGCTCCTCTCTGACTGATGGTCCCTTCTGATGCTCCCCTCTGTCTGAAGCTCCCCTCTGTCTGATGCTCCCCTCTGTCTGATGCTCCCCTCTGTCTGAAGCTCCCCTCTGTCTGATGTTCCCCTCTGTCTGATGCTCCCCTCTGTCTGAAGCTCCCCTCTGTCTGATGTTCCCCTCTGTCTGATGTTCCCCTCTGTCTGATGCTCCCCTCTGTCTGATGTTCCCCTCTGTCTGAAGCTCCCCTCTGTCTGAAGCTCCCCTCTGTCTGATGTTCCCCTCTGTCTGATGCTCCCCTCTGTCTGATGCTCCCTCTGTCTGATGCTCCCCTCTGTCTGAAGCTCCCCTCTGTCTGATGTTCCCCTCTGTCTGATGTTCCCCTCTGTCTGATGCTCCTCTCTGACTGATGCTCCCTTCTGATGTTCCTCTCTGTCTGAAGCTCCCCTCTGACTGATGGTCCCTTCTGATGTTCCTCTCTGTCTGATGCTCCCCTCTGTCTGATGCTCCCCTCTGACTGATGTTCCCCTCTGTCTGATGCTCCCCTCTGTCTGATGTTCCCCTCTGTCTGATGCTCCTCTCTGACTGATGCTCCCTTCTGATGTTCCTCTCTGTCTGAAGCTCCCCTCTGACTGATGGTCCCTTCTGATGTTCCTCTCTGTCTGAAGCTCCCCTCTGACTGATGGTCCCTTCTGATGTTCCTCTCTGTCTGATGCTCCCCTCTGTCTGATGTTCCCCTCTGTCTGATGTTCCCCTCTGTCTGATGCTCCTCTCTGACTGATGCTCCCTTCTGATGTTCCTCTCTGTCTGAAGCTCCCCTCTGACTGATGGTCCCTTCTGATGTTCCTCTCTGTCTGAAGCTCCCCTCTGACTGATGGTCCCTTCTGATGTTCCTCTCTGTCTGAAGCTCCCCTCTGACTGATGCTCCCTTCTGATGTTCCTCTCTGTCTGATGCTCCCCTCTGTCTGATGCTCCCCTCTGACTGATGGTCCCTTCTGATGTTCCTCTCTGTCTGATGCTCCCCTCTGTCTGATGCTCCCCTCTGTCTGATGTTCCTCTCTGTCTGATGTTCCTCTCCCTCTGAAGCTCCCCTCTGGCTGATGTTCCTCTCTGACTGATGGTCCCTTCTGATGCTTCCTTCTGACGTGCCTCTCTCTCTGATGTTCCTCTCTGACTGATGCTCTCTTATGATGCTCCCCTCTGACTGATGCTCTCTTCTGATGCTCCTCTCTGACTGATGCTCTCTTCTGATGCTCCTCTCTGACTGATGCTCTCTTCTGATGCTCCCCTCTGTCTGAAGCTCCCCTCTGTCTGATGCTCCCCTCTGTCTGAAGCTCCCCTCTGTCTGATGTTCCCCTCTGTCTGATGTTCCCCTCTGTCTGATGCTCCCCTCTGTCTGATGTTCCCCTCTGTCTGATGCTCCCCTCTGTCTGATGTTCCCCTCTGTCTGAAGCTCCCCTCTGTCTGAAGCTCCCCTCTGTCTGATGTTCCCCTCTGTCTGATGCTCCCCTCTGTCTGATGCTGCCTTCTGTCTGATGTTCCCCTCTGTCTGATGCTCCCCTCTGTCTGAAGCTCCCCTCTGTCTGAAGCTCCCCTCTGTCTGATGTTCCCCTCTGTCTGATGCTCCCCTCTGTCTGATGCTCCCCTCTGTCTGAAGCTCCCCTCTGTCTGATGTTCCCCTCTGTCTGATGCTCCCCTCTGTCTGAAGCTCCCCTCTGTCTGAAGCTCCCCTCTGTCTGAAGCTCCCCTCTGTCTGATGCTCCCCTCTGTCTGATGTTCCCCTCTGTCTGAAGCTCCCCTCTGTCTGAAGCTCCCCTCTGTCTGAAGCTCCCCTCTGTCTGATGTTCCCCTCTGTCTGAAGCTCCCCTCTGTCTGAAGCTCCCCTCTGTCTGATGTTCCCCTCTGTCTGATGCTCCCCTCTGTCTGATGCTCCCCTCTGTCTGAAGCTCCCCTCTGTCTGATGTTCCCCTCTGTCTGATGCTCCCCTCTGTCTGAAGCTCCCCTCTGTCTGAAGCTCCCCTCTGTCTGAAGCTCCCCTCTGTCTGATGTTCCCCTCTGTCTGATGCTCCCCTCTGTCTGATGCTCCCCTCTGTCTGATGCTCCCCTCTGTCTGAAGCTCCCCTCTGTCTGATGTTCCCCTCTGTCTGATGTTCCCCTCTGTCTGATGCTCCCTTCTGATGTTCCTCTCTGTCTGAAGCTCCCCTCTGTCTGATGTTCCCCTCTGTCTGATGTTCCCCTCTGTCTGATGTTCCCCTCTGTCTGATGCTCCTCTCTGACTGATGCTCCCTTCTGATGTTCCTCTCTGTCTGAAGCTCCCCTCTGACTGATGGTCCCTTCTGATGTTCCTCTCTGTCTGATGCTCCCCTCTGTCTGATGCTCCCCTCTGACTGATGTTCCCCTCTGTCTGATGCTCCCCTCTGTCTGATGTTCCCCTCTGTCTGATGCTCCTCTCTGACTGATGCTCCCTTCTGATGTTCCTCTCTGTCTGAAGCTCCCCTCTGACTGATGGTCCCTTCTGATGTTCCTCTCTGTCTGAAGCTCCCCTCTGACTGATGGTCCCTTCTGATGTTCCTCTCTGTCTGATGCTCCCCTCTGTCTGATGTTCCCCTCTGTCTGATGTTCCCCTCTGTCTGATGCTCCTCTCTGACTGATGCTCCCTTCTGATGTTCCTCTCTGTCTGAAGCTCCCCTCTGACTGATGGTCCCTTCTGATGTTCCTCTCTGTCTGATGCTCCCCTCTGTCTGATGCTCCCCTCTGACTGATGGTCCCTTCTGATGTTCCTCTCTGTCTGATGCTCCCCTCTGTCTGATGCTCCCCTCTGTCTGATGTTCCTCTCTGTCTGATGTTCCTCTCCCTCTGAAGCTCCCCTCTGGCTGATGTTCCTCTCTGACTGATGGTCCCTTCTGATGCTTCCTTCTGACGTGCCTCTCTCTCTGATGTTCCTCTCTGACTGATGCTCTCTTATGATGCTCCCCTCTGACTGATGCTCTCTTCTGATGCTCCTCTCTGACTGATGCTCTCTTCTGATGCTCCTCTCTGACTGATGCTCTCTTCTGATGCTCCCCTCTGACTGATGCTCTCTTCTGATGCTCCTCTTTGACTGATGCTCTCTTCTGATGCTCCCCTCTGACTGATGCTCTCTTCTGATGCTCCTCTCTGACTGATGCTCTCTTCTGATGCTCCCCTCTGACTGATGCTCTCTTCTGATGCTCCCCTCTGACTGATGCTCTCTTCTGATGCTCCCCTCTGACTGATGCTCTCTTTTTATGCTCCTCTCTGATTGATGCTCCCATCTTACTGATATTCCCCTCTGACTGATTCTACCCTCTGACTGGTTATCCCTTCTGACTGATGCTCTCCCCTGATTGATTTTCCACCTGACTGCTGCTACTTTCAGGCTGATACTTTCCTCTGATTGATTATCCTCTCTGACTGATGATCTCCTCTGACTGTATCTCCCCTCTGACTGATGCTTCCATCTGATCTGACTGATGCATACCTCTGTTCTGACTGACTCTCTACTCTGTTCTGACTAATGTATGGCTCTGGTCTGACTTATGCGTGCCTCTGATCTGTCTAAGGCTCTCCTCTGATCTGACTGATATAGGCCTTTGATCTGACAGATTCCTGCCTCTAATCTAACTGATGCTCACCTCTATCTAACTGATGCTCACCTCTATCTAACTGATGCTCACCTCTATCTAACTGATGCTCACCTCTGACTGATGCTCACCTCTATCTAACTGATGCTCACCTCTATCTAACTGATGCTCACCTCTATCTAACTGATGCTCACCTCTATCTAACTGATGCTCACCTCTATCTAACTGATGCTCACCTCTATCTAACTGATGCTCACCTCTATCTAACTGATGCTCACCTCTATCTAACTGATGCTCACCTCTGACTGATGCTCACCTCTGACTGATGCTCACCTCTGACTGATGCTCACCTCTGACTGATGCTCCCCTCTGACTGATGTTTCCCTCTGACTGATGTTCTCCTCTGACCGATGCTCCACTCTGACCGATGTTCCTCTCTGACCGATGTTCCTCTCTGACCGATGTTCCTCTCTGACCGATGTTCCTCTCTGATTGATGCTCCTCTCTGACCGATGTTCCTCTCTGATTGATGCTCCTCTCTGATTGATGCTCCTCTCTGACCGATGTTCCTCTCTGATTGATGCTCCTCTCTGACCGATGTTCCTCTCTGACCGATGTTCCTCTCTGATTGATGCTCCTCTCTGACCGATGTTCCTCTCTGATTGATGCTCCTCTCTGACCGATGTTCCTCTCTGATTGATGCTCCTCTCTGATTGATGCTCCTCTCTGACCGATGTTCCTCTCTGACCGATGTTCCTCTCTGATTGATGCTCCTCTCTGACCGATGTTCCTCTCTGATTGATGCTCCTCTCTGACCGATGTTCCTCTCTGATTGATGCTCCTCTCTGACCGATGTTCCTCTCTGATTGATGCTCCTCTCTGACCGATGTTCCTCTCTGACCGATGCTCCTCTCTGATTGATGCTCCTCTCTGACCGATGTTCCTCTCTGATTGATGCTCCTCTCTGACCGATGTTCCTCTCTGACCGATGCTCCTCTCTGACCGATGCTCCTCTCTGACCGATGCTCCTCTCTGACCGATGCTCCTCTCTGACCGATGCTCCTCTCTGACCGATGCTCCTCTCTGACTGATGCTCCTCTCTGACCGATGCTCCTCTCTGACTGATGCTCCCTTCTGATGCTCCTCTTTGACATATGCTCCTCTCTGACTGATGCTCCTCTCTGACTGATGCTCCTCTCTGACCGATGCTCCTCTTTGACATATGCTCCTCTCTGACTGATGCTCCTCTCTGACCGATGCTCCTCTTTGACATATGCTCCTCTCTGACTGATGCTCCTCTCTGACTGATGCTCCTCTCTGACTGATGCTCCTCTCTGACCGATGCTCCTCTCTGACTGATGCTCCTCTCTGACTGATGCTCCTCTCTGACCGATGCTCCTCTTTGACATATGCTCCTCTCTGACTGATGCTCCTCTCTGACCGATGCTCCTCTTTGACATATGCTCCTCTCTGACTGATGCTCCTCTCTGACTGATGCTCCTCTCTGACTGATGCTCCTCTCTGACTGATGCTCCTCTCTGACTGATGCTCCTCTCTGACTGATGCTCCTCTCTGACTGATGCTCTTCTCTGACTGATGCTCCTCTCTGACTGATGCTCCTCTCTGACTGATGCTCCTCTCTGACTGATGCTCCTCTCTGACTGATGCTCCTTTCTGAATGATGCTTCCCTCTGACTGATGCTTCCCTCAGACTGATGCTCCACTCTGACTGATGCTCCCCTCTGACTGATGCTCCTCTCTGACTGATGCTCCCTTCTGATGCTCCCCTCTGACTGATGCTCCTCTCTGACTGATGCTCCTCTCTGACTGATGCTCCTCTCTGACTGATGCTCCCTTCTGACTGATGCTCCCTTCTGACTGATGCTCCCTTCTGATGCTCCTCTCTGACTGATGCTCCTCTCTGACTGATGCTCCTCTCTGACTGATGCTCCTCTCTGACTGATGCTCCTCTCTGACTGATGCTCCCCTCTGACTGATGCTCCTCTCTGACTGATGCTCCTCTCTGACTGATGCTCCATTCTGATGCTCCCCTCTGACTGATGTTCCTCTCTGACTGATGCTCCTCTCTGACTGATGCTCCTCTCTGACTGATGCTCCTCTCTGACTGATGCTCCTCTCTGACTGATGCTCCCTTCTGATGCTCCCCTCTGACTGATGCTCCTCTCTGACTGATGCTCCTTTCTGAATGATGCTTCCCTCTGACTGATGCTTCCCTCAGACTGATGCTCCCATCTGACTGATGCTCCCCTCTGACTGATGCTCACATCTGACTGATGCTCCCCTCTGACTGATGCTCCCATCTGACTGATGCTCCCTTCTTATGCACCCCTCTGACTGATGCTCCCCTCTGACTGATGCTCCCTTCTGATGCTCCCCTCTGACTGATGCTCCCCTCTTACTGATGCTCCTATATGACTGATGCTCCCCTCTGACTGATGCTCCCATCTGACTGATGCTCCCATCTGACTGATGCTCCCCCCTGACTAATGCTCCCCCCCTGACTGATGCTGCCTGTAGATTATGACAGAAAGCCAAATCCTGAACTTTGCAGGTACAAACACGGACATCAAGTTCACGGCCACGTGCCCGCACCGCTGCACCAAAGTCATGTTCAAGTCAGCCATCTCCATCACCTCGGCAGTCAACCACATGCACTACCTGGGTAACTGCTCATTCTTTTACTTGCCTTTCTAGTTCAACTAGTTCTCTTCATGTCATTTTGTTAGTTCAACTAGTTTCTTTCATGTCATTTTGTTAGCTCAACTAGTTCTCTTCATGTCATTTTGTTAGTTCAACTAGTTTCTTTCATGTAATTTTGTTAGTTCAACTAGTTTCTTTCATGTAATTTTGTTAGTTCAACTAGTTTCTTTCATGTAATTTTGTTAGTTCAACTAGTTTCTTTCATGTAATTTTGTTAGTTCAACTAGTTTCTTTCATGTAATTTTGTTAGTTCAACTAGTTTCTTTCATGTAATTTTGTTAGTTCAACTAGTTTCTTTCATGTAATTTTGTTAGTTCAACTAGTTTTCTTCATATCATTTTGTTAGTTCACTTAGTTTCTTTCATGTCATTTTGTTAGCTCAACTAGTTCTCTTCATGTCATTTTGTTAGTTCAACTAGTTTCTTTCATGTAATTTTGTTAGTTCAACTAGTTTTCTTCATATCATTTTGTTAGTTCACCTAGTTTCTTTCATGTCATTTTGTTAGCTCAAATAGTTCTCTTCATGTCATTTTGTTATTTCAACTAGTTCCATTCATGTCCTTTTGTTAGTTCAACTAGTACCATTCATGTCATTTTGTTTGTTCAACTAGTTTCTTTCATGTCATTTTGTTAGTTCAACTAGTTACATTCATGTCATTTTGTTAGTTCAACTAGTTCCATTCATGTCATTTTGTTTGTTCAACAAATTTCTTTCATGTAATTTTGTTATTTCTACTAGTTCCATTCATGTCATTTTGCTAGTTAAACTAGTTTCCTTCATGTAATTTTGTTATTTCAACTAGTTCCATTCATGTTGTTTTGTTAGTTCAACTAGTTAAATTCATGTCATTTTGCTAGTTCAACTAATTTCATAAATGTAATTTTGCTAGTTAAACTAGTTCCCTTCATGTCATTTTGTTAGTTAAACTAGTTCCATTCATTTCATTTTGTTAGTTCAACTAGTTCCATTCATGTCATTTTGTGAGTTAAACTAGTTCCATTCATATCATTTTGTTAGTTCAACTAGTTCCATTCATGTCATTTTGCTAGTTAAACTAGTTTCCTTCATGTCATTTTGTTATTTCAACTAGTTCCATTCATGTTGTTTTGTTAGTTCAACTAGTTCCCTTCATGTCACTTTGTTAGTTCAACTAGTTCCTTTCATGTCATTTTGTTAGTTTACCCAGTTCCTATTATTTATTTTTTCTAGTTCAACTAGCTCTTGTTTTGTCGTTATATTTGTTTAACTAGTTCTTGTTATGTTATGTTGCTAGTTTAACTAGTTCTTGTTATGTTATGTTGCTAGTTTAACTAGTTCTTGTTATGTTATGTTGCTAGTTTAACTAGTTCATGTATGTCATTTTTTTTAGTTCAACCAGTTCCTGTTTTGTCTTTATGTTAATTAAACTAGTTCCTGCTGTGAAATTTTGTTTGTTGAACTAGTTCTAGTTCTTGTTTTTCTTTATGTTCTTTTAACTAGTTCTCGTTATGTCATTTTGAAAGTTTCACTAGTTCCTGATATGTCATTTTATTAATTTAACTAGTTCCTGATATTTCATTTTATTAGTTTAACTAGTTCCCATTATGTTAATTTCTTAGTTAAATTAGTCTATGTTATGTCAGTTTATGGTTTTGCTCATTTTGTTTTGACTAGTTTAATTAGTTCTTGTTATATCTTAACTAATTCATGTTGTGCTATATTGTTAATTTAACTAGTTCTGGTTACGTCATTGTGTTAGTTCTGCTAGTATTAGCCAAGCCGCTTTGCTTGTGTAATTAGTTCCTCACACTATAATGGTGGTTTGACTAGTTCCTGTCATGATTTAGTTTAATGACAGCACCACTGCTGCTGTCACTTTATTTAGTTCAGAGCTAATTAACTAGTTCATGTTTAACTATATGTTAGTTCCTGTCATTTGTTTAGGCTGCGAAGAAACTATGTATTGGTTCCTGTAAAGTTATGTTGTTACCTTCTACCCAAACACCACTAGTTCCTGTAAAGTTATGTTGTTACCTTCTACCCAAACACCACTAGTTCCTGTAAGGTTATGTTGTTACCTTCTACCCAAACACCACTAGTTCCTGTAAAGTTATGTTGTTACCTTCTACCCAAACACCACTAGTTCCTGTAAGGTTATGTTGTTACCTTCTACCCAAACACCACTAGTTCCTGTAAGGTTATGTTGTTACCTTCTACCCAAACACCACTAGTTCCTGTAAGGTTATGTTGTTACCTTCTACCCAAACACCACTAGTTCCTGTAAAGTTATGTTGTTACCTTCTTCCCAAACACCACTAGTTCCTGTAAGGTTATGTTGTTACCTTCTACCCAAACACCACTAGTTCCTGTAAGGTTATGTTGTTACCTTCTACCCAAACACCACTAATTCCTGATGTTAGTTACTCTTGTCACTAGCTCTTCTCACATTATTTGTCTTATCAATTCTATTTGTCTTTAAACCCACATTCTACCTATTTGTCTATAAACACAAATTCTTCCTATTTGTCTTTAAACCCACATTCTGCCTATTTGTCTATAAACACAAATTCTTCCTATTTGTCTTTAACCCACATTCTGCCTATTTGTCTTTAAACCCAAATTCTCCCTATTTTGTATATAAACACAAATTGTGCCTATTTTGTCTATAAACATAAATTGTGCCTATTTTTTCTATAAACACAAATTCTGCCTATTTGTCTATAAACACAAATTCTGCCTATTTGTCTATAAACATAAATTGTGCCTATTTGTCTATAAACACAAATTGTGCCTATTTGTCTATAACACAAATTCTGCCTATTTGTCTATAAACACAAATTGTGCCTATTTGTCTATAAACACAAATTGTGCCTATTTGTCTATAAACATAAATTGTGCCTATTTGTCTATAAACACAAATTGTGCCTATTTGTCTATAAACACAAATTGTGCCTATTTGTCCATAAACACAAATTGTGCCTATTTGTCTATAAACACAAATTGTGCCTATTTGTCCATAAACACAAATTGTGCCGATTTGTCCATAAACACAAATTGTGCCTATTTGTCTATAAACACAAATTGTGCCGATTTGTATATAAACACAAATTGTGCCTATTTGTCTATAAACACAAATTGTGCCGATTTGTCCATAAACACAAATTGTACCTATTTGTTTTCATTACCGCTTCCTGTCAAATCATTTGTTTGTAAACCTAAGACCACACTACCACCCCATATCTGTTACTGTCATATCGTCTGTGCTGATATCTGTCACTGTCATATCGTTTGTGCTGACATCTGTTACTGTCATATCGTCCGTGCTGACATCTGTTACTGTCATATCGTCCGTGCTGACATCTGTTACTGTCATATCGTTTGTGCTGACATCTGTTACTGTCATATCGTCCGTGCTGACATCTGTTACTGTCATATCGTCCGTGCTGACATCTGTTACTGTCATATCGTCCGTGCTGACATCTGTTACTGTCATATCGTCCGTGCTGACATCTGTTACTGTCATATCGTCCGTGCTGATATTTGTTACTGTCATATCGTCCTTGCTGATATCTTTTACTGTCATATCGTCCTTGCTGATATCTCTTATTGTCATATCGCCCGTGCTGACATCTGTTGCTGTCATATCGTCCGTGCTGATATCTCTTACTGTCATATCGCCCGTGCTGACATCTGTTACTGTTATATCGTCCTTGCTGATATCTCTTATTGTCATATCGCCCGTGCTGACATCTGTTGCTGTCATATCGTCCTTGCTGATATCTCTTACTGTCATATCGCCCGTGCTGATATCTGTTACTGTCATATCGTCCTTGCTGATATCTCTTACTGTCATATCGCCCGTGCTGACATCTGTTACTGTCATATCGCCCGTGCTGACATCTGTTACTGTCATATCGCCCGTGCTGACATCTGTTACTGTCATATCGTCCGTGCTGACATCTGTTACTGTCATATCGTCTGTGCTGATATCTGTTACTGTCATATCGCCCGTGCTGACATCTGTTACTGTCATATCGTCCGTGTTGACATCTGTTACTGTCATATCGTCCGTGCTGATATCTCTTACTGTCATATCATCCTTGCTGATATCTGTTACTGTCATATCGTCTGTGCTGATATCTGTTACTGTCATATCGTCCGTGCTGATATCTGTTACTGTCATATCATCCTTGCTGATATCTGTTACTGTCATATCATCCTTGCTGATATCTGTCACTGTCATATCGTCCGTGCTGATATCTGTTACTGTCATATCATCCTTGCTGATATCTGTTACTGTCATATCGTCCTTGCTGATATCTCTTACTGTCATATCGCCCGTGCTGACATCTGTTACTGTCATATCGTCCGTGCTGATATCTGTTACTGTCATATCGTCCGTGCTGGTATCTGTTACTGTCATATCGTCCGTGCTGATATCTGTTACTGTTATATCGTCCGTGCTGATATCTGTTACTGTCATATCGCCCGTGCTGATATCTGTTACTGTTATATCGTCCGTGCTGGTATCTGTTACTGTCATATCACCCGTGCTGATATCTGTTACTGTCATATCGCCCGTGCTGATATCTGTTACTGTTATATCGTCCGTGCTGATATCTGTTACTGTCATATCGCCCGTGCTGATATCTGTTACTGTTATATCGTCCGTGCTGGTATCTGTTACTGTCATATCACCCGTGCTGATATCTGTTACTGTCATATCGCCCGTGCTGATATCTGTTACTGTTATATCGTCCGTGCTGATATCTGTTACTGTCATATCGCCCGTGCTGATATCTGTTACTGTCATATCGCCCGTGCTGATATCTGTTGCATGTAATATTATGTTGTATTTGTGAACCAGTTTGGTATACGTCGTCTCATTGGTCGTCGCATTGCTTGTCTCATTGCTCGTCTCATTGCTTGTCTCATTGCTCGTCTTATTGTTTATCTCATTGCTCGTCTCATTGCTTGTGTCATTGCTCGTCTCATTGGTCATCTCATTGCTTGTCTCATTGGTCATCTCATTGCTTGTCTCATTTGTCATCTCTTTGCTTGTGTCATTGCTTGTGTCATTGCTCGTCTCATTGTTTATCTCATTGCTAGTCTCATTGCTCGTCTCATTGGTCATCTTATTGCTTGTCTCATTGCTTGTCTCATTGGTCATCTCATTGCTTGTCTCATTGCTCGTCTCATTGTTTATCTCATTGCTAGTCTCATTGCTTGTGTCATTGCTTGTCTCATTGGTCGCGTCTCATTGCTTGTCTCATTGCTTGTCTCAATGCTTGTCTCAATGGTCGTCTCATTGCTTGTGTCATTGCTCGTCTCATTGTTTATCTCATTGCTAGTCTCATTGTGTGTCTCATTGCTCGTCTCATTGGTCATCTTATTGCTTGTCTCATTGCTTGTCTCATTGGTCATCTCATTGCTTGTCTCATTGCTCGTCTCATTGTTTATCTCATTGCTAGTCTCATTGCTTGTGTCATTGCTTGTCTCATTGGTCGCGTCTCATTGCTTGTCTCAATGGTCGTCTCATTGCTTATCTCATTGCTTGTCTCAATGCTTGTCTCAATGGTCGTCTCAATGCTTGTCTCAATGTTTGTCTCAATGGTCGTCTTATTGCTTGTCTCAATGTTTGTCTCAATGCTTGTCTCATTGCTTGTCTCAATGTTTGTCTCAATGGTCGTCTTATTGCTTGTCTCAATGTTTGTCTCAATGCTTGTCTCATTGCTTGTCTCAATGTTTGTCTCAATGGTCGTCTCAATGCTTGTCTCAATGGTCGTCTCAATGCTTGTCTCATTGCTTGTCTCAATGTTTGTCTCAATGGTCGTCTTATTGCTTGTCTCATTGCTTGTCTCAATGCTTGTCTCATTGCTTGTCTCAATGTTTGTCTCAATGGTCGTCTTATTGCTTGTCTCAATGTTCGTCTCAATGCTTGTCTTATTGCTTGTCTCAATGTTTGTCTCAATGGTCGTCTTATTGCTTGTCTCAATGTTTGTCTCAATGGTCGTCTCATTGCTTGTCTCAATGTTTGTCTCAATGGTCGTCTTATTGCTTGTCTCAATGTTCGTCTCAATGCTTGTCTCAATGGTCGTCTTATTGCTTGTCTCAATGTTCGTCTCAATGCTTGTCTCAATGGTCGTCTCATTGCTTGTCTCATTGCTTGTCTCAATGTTTGTCTCAATGGTCGTCTCATTGCTTGTCTCATTGCTTGTCTCATGTTCGTCTCAATGCTTGTCTCAATGGTCGTCTCAATGCTTGTCTCAATGGTCGTCTCATTGCTTGTCTCATTGCTTGTCTCAATGCTTGTCTCAATGGTCGTCTCAATGCTTGTCTCAATGGTCGTCTCATTGCTTGTCTCATTGCTTGTCTCAATGCTTGTCTCAATGGTCGTCTCAATGCTTGTCTCAATGGTCGTCTCATTGCTTGTCTCATTGCTTGTCTCAATGTTTGTCTCAATGCTCGTCTCATTGCTTGTCTCAATGTTTGTCTCAATGGTCGTCTCAATGCTTGTCTCAATGGTCGTCTCATTGCTTGTCTCATTGCTTGTCTCATTGCTTGTCTCATTGCTTGTCTCAATGCTTGTCTCAATGTTCGTCTCAATGCTTGTCTCAATGGTCGTCTCAATGCTTGTCTCAATGGTCGTCTCATTGCTTGTCTCATTGCTTGTCTCAATGTTTGTCTCAATGCTTGTCTCAATGGTCGTCTCATTGCTTGTCTCATTGCTTGTCTCATTGCTTGTCTCAATGCTTGTCTCAATGGTCGTCTTATTGCTTGTCTCAATGTTCGTCTCAATGCTTGTCTCAATGGTCGTCTCATTGCTTGTCTCATTGCTTGTCTCAATGCTTGTCTCAATGTTTGTCTCATTGCTTGTCTCAATGGTCGTCTCATTGCTTGTCTCATTGCTTGTCTCAATGCTTGTCTCAATGTTCGTCTCAATGCTTGTCTCAATGGTCGTCTCATTGCTTGTCTCATTGCTTGTCTCAATGTTTGTCTCAATGCTCGTCTCATTGCTTGTCTCATTGCTTGTCTCAATGGTCGTCTCATTGCTTGTCTCAATGGTCATCTCATTGCTTGTCTCATTGCTTGTCTCAATGGTCGTCTCATTGCTCTTCTCATTGCTCGTCTCATTGCTTGTCTCATTGCTCGTCTCATTGCTTGTCTCAATGCTTGTCTCAATGGTCGTCTCATTGCTCGTCCAGTTGCTTGTCTCAATGGTCGTCTCATTGCTTGTCTCAAAGCTCGTCACATTGCTTGTCTCATTGCTCGTCTCATTGCTTGTCTCATTGCTTGTGTCATTGCTTGTCTCAATGGTCGTCTCATTGCTTGTCTCATTGCTCGTCTCATTGCTTATCTCATTGCTCGTCTCATTGCTTGTCTCAATGGTCGTCTCATTGCTCGTCTCATTGCTTATCTCATTGCTCGTCTCAATGCTCGTCTCATTGCTCGTCTCATTGCTCATCTCATTGCTCGTCTCATTGCTTGTCTCATTGCTCGTCTCATTGCTCGTCTCATTGCTTGTCTCAATGCTCGTCACATTGCTTATCTCATTGCTTGTCTCATTGCTCGTCTCATTGCTTGTCTCATTGCTCGTCTCATTGCTTGTCTCATTGCTAGTCTCATTGCTCGTCTCATTGCTTATCTCATTGCTCGTCTCATTGCTCGTCTCATTGCTCGTCTCATTGCTTATCTCATTGCTGGACCAGCCAATCAAAGCTCAATGACGTTGGTCATGTTGTGTTGCAGGTAAATCTCAGGAGATTATCGTCACCAGTAATGGCACCGTGACAAATGTCATCACCAACCAGAGCCACTACAACTATGATGATCCTTTTATTTACACGTAAGGTCTTGTTGGTGTCTTCTCTGATTCAAGATCTGATTGATGTGTAAATAATTGTTGATGTGATAAGTGTGAATGATTGTTGATGTGATAAGTGTGAATGATTGTTGATGTGATAAATTTGAATGATTGTTGATGTGGCAAGTGTAAATAATTGTTGATGTGACAAGTGTGAATGATTGTTGATGTGACAAGTTTGAATGATTGTTGATGTGAGAAGTTTGATTGATTGTTGATGTGGCAAGTGTAAATGATTGTTGCTGAGACAAGTTTGATTGTTGATGTGACAAGTGTGAATTATTGTTTATGTGACAAGTGTGAATTATTGTTGATGTGACAAGTTTGATTGTTGATGTTACAAGTGTGAATTATTGTTGATGTGAAAGTGTGAATGATTGTTGATTTGACAAGTTTGATTGTTGATGTTACAAGTGTAAATGATTGTTGATGTGAAAGTGTGAATGATTGTTGATGTGACAAGTGTAAATGATTGTTGATGTGACAAGTGTGAATGATTGTTGATGTGACAAGTGTAAATGATTGTTGATGTGAAAGTGTGAATGATTGTTGATGTGACAAGTGTAAATGATTGTTGATGTGAAAGTGTGAATGATTGTTGATGTGACAAGTGTAAATTATTGTTGATGTGAAAGTGTGAATGATTGTTGATGTGACAAGTGTGAATGATTGTTGATGTGACAAGTGTGAATTATTGTTGATGTGGTAAGTGTAAATGATTGTTGATGTGAAAGTGTGAATGATTGTTGATGTGACAAGTGTAAATGATTGTTGATGTGAAAGTGTGAATGATTGTTGATGTGACAAGTGTAAATGATTGTTGATGTGAAAGTGTGAATGATTGTTGATGTGACAAGTGTAAATGATTGTTGATGTGACAAGTTTGAATGATTGTTGATGTGACAAGTGTAAATGATTGTTGGTATGATAAGTGTAAATGATTGTTGATGTGACAAGTATGAATGATTGTTGATGTGACAAGTGTGAATGATTGTTGATGTGATAAGTGTGAATGATTGTTGATATAAGTGTGAATGATTGTTGATGTGATAAGTGTAAATGATTATTGATGTGATCAGTGTGAAGGATTGTTGTGATAAGTGTGAATGATTGTTGATGTCAGAAGTGTGAATGATTGTTGATGTGATATGTGTAAATGATTATTGATGTCGCATGTGTAAATGATTGTTGATGTGATCAGTGTGAATTATTGTTGATGTGACAAGTGTGAATGATTGTTAATGTGATAAGTGTGAATGATTGTTGATGTGATAAGTTTAAATGATCGTTGATGTGATAAGTGTGAATGATTGTTGATGTGATAAGTGTGAATGATTGTTGATATAAGTGTGAATGATTGTTGATGTGATAAGTGTGAATGATTGTTGATATAAGTGTGAATAATCGTTGACGTGATAAATGTGAATGATTGTTCATGTGATAAGTGTGAATGATTGTTGATGTGATAAGTGTGAATGATTGTTGATATAAGTGTGAGTGATCGTTGATGTGATAAGTGTGAATGATTGTTGATGTGATAAGTGTGAATGATTGTTGATATAAGTGTGAATGATTGTTGATGTGATAAGTGTAAATTATTGTTGATGTGATCAGTGTGAAGGATTGTTGATGTGATAAGTGTGAATAATTGTTGATGTAACAAGTGTAAATGATTGTTAATGTTAGAAGTTTGATTGATTGTTGATGTGACAAGTGTGAATGATTGTTGATGTGATATGTGTAAATGATTATTGATGTCGCATATGTAAATGATTGTTGATGTGATAAGTGTGAATGATTGTTGATGTGACAAGTGTGAATGATTGTTGATGTGACAAGTGTGAATGATTGTTGATGTGACAAGTGTGAATGATTGTTGATGTGACAAGTGTGAATTATTGTTGATGTGACAAGTTTGAATGATTGTTGATGTGACGAGTTTGATTGTTGATAAGAAAAGTTTTAATAATTGTTGATGTGACAAGTTTGAATGATTGTTGATGTGAGAAGTTTGAATGATTGTTGATGTGACAAGTTTGAATGATTGTTGATATGAGAAGTTTGATTGTTATGACAAGTGTGAATGATCGTTGATGTCAGATTTTTGAATGATTGTTGATGTGACAAGTTTGATTGTTGATGTGACAAGTGTGATTGTTGATGTGACAAGTGTGAATGATTGATGATGTGAGAAGTTTGAATGATTGTTGATGTGACAAGTTTGAATGACTGTTGAAGTGAGAAATTTGAATGATTGTTGTTGTGACAAGTGTGAATGATTGTTGATGTGACAAGTGTGAATGATTGTTGATGTGACAAGTGTGAATTATTGTTGATGTGACAAGTTTGAATGATTGTTGATGTGACGAGTTTGATTGTTGATAAGAAAAGTTTTAATAATTGTTGATGTGACAAGTTTGAATGATTGTTGATGTGAGAAGTTTGAATGATTGTTGATGTGACAAGATTGAATGATTGTTGATATGAGAAGTTTGATTGTTATGACAAGTGTGAATGATCGTTGATGTCAGATTTTTGAATGATTGTTGATGTGACAAGTTTGATTGTTGATGTGACAAGTGTGATTGTTGATGTGACAAGTGTGAATGATTGATGATGTGAGAAGTTTGAATGATTGTTGATGTGACAAGTTTGAATGACTGTTGAAGTGAGAAATTTGAATGATTGTTGTTGTGACAAGTGTGAATGATTGTTGATGTGACAAGTGTGAATGATTGTTGATGTGACAAGTGTGAATGATTGTTGATGTGACAAGTGTAAATGATTGTTGATGTGACAAGTTTGAATGATTGTTGATGTGAGAAGTTGAAATTATTGTTGCTGTGACAAGTGTGAATAATTTTTTTATGTGACAAGATTGATTGTTGATTTGACAAGTTTGATTGTCGATGTGACAAGTGTGAATGATTGTTAATGTGACCAAATGTAGATGATTATTACCCCGTTCAGTGATTGTCTTTTTACAACAAAGCTAACCTTCTCACAGCAACTACTCATACTAAATCTACAACAGATTTACCATCTACAGCCGATTTACCATCTACTACAGAATTACCATCCACAACAGAATTAACATCCACAACAGAATACCCGTTTACAACAGAATTACCATTTTACAACACCATATATTTCCATATTTACCATCTTCAACATTATGTACTACCCCATTTATCATTTTTTTAAATCATATATCTCCCCCCCCCCCCATTTGCCACCTCATCATATACCTCCCCCCCTCCATTTACTACCTTCAACATCATATATCCACCATTAACCACCTTCATATATCCTCCTATTTACCACCTACAACATCATATATCCCCCATTTACCACCTACATCATATATCCTCCTATTTACCACCTACAACATCATATATCCGCCCATTTACCACCTACAACATCATATATCCACCATTAACCACCTTCATATATCCCCCATTTACCACCTACAACATCATATATCCGCCCATTTACCACCTACAACATCATATATCCCCCATTTACCATCTACAACATCATATATCCCCCATTTACCACCTACAACATCATATATCCCCCATTTACCACCTACAACATCATATATCCCCCATATAACGCCTACAACATCATATATCCCCCATTTAACACCTACAACATCATATATCCCCCATATAACGCCTACAACATCATATATCCCCCATTTACCACCTTCAACAATATATATTCCCCCATTTACCACCTTCAACAACATATATTCCCCAATTTACAACCTTCAACAACATATATTCCCCAATTTACAACCTTCAACATCATATATCCTCCCATTTACCACCTTCAACATCATATATCCCCCCATTTACCACCTTCAACATCATATATCCCCCATTTACCACCTTCAACATCATATATCCCTCCCATTTACCACCTTCAACATCATATATCCCCCATTTACCACCTTCAACATCATATATTCCCCCATTTACAACCTTCAACATCATAAATCCTCCCATTTACCACCTACAACATCATATATTCCCCCATTTACCACCTTCAACATCATATATTCCCCCATTTACCACCTTCAACATCATATATTCCTCCATTTACCACCTTCAACATCATATATTCTCCCATTTACTACCTTCAACATCATATATCCTCCCATTTACCACCTTCAACATCATATATTCCCCCATTTACTACCTTCAACATCATATATCCTCCCATTTACTACCTTCAACATCATATATCCTCCCATTTACCACCTTCAACATCATATATTCCCCCATTTACTACCTTCAACATCATATATCCTCCCATTTACTACCTTCAACATCATATATCCTCCCATTTACCACCTTCAACATCATATATTCCCCCATTTACTACCTTCAACATCATATATCCTCCCATTTACCACCTTCAACATCATATATTCCCCCATTTACTACCTTCAACATCATATATCCTCCCATTTACCATCTTCAACATCATATATTCCCCCATTTACTACCTTCAAAATCATATATCCTCCCATTTACCATCTTCAACATCATATATCCCCCCCCCCCCCTCATTTACCACCTTCAACATGTTGAACTTGCCCTGGGATACCTTAACCTTAACTTAACCAACAACTGTTTCTTGTTATCTAAAAAGTGATCCTTCCAGTCTGGGACAATCTGCTACATTTTTGGATGAACTTGTCCCTTGTACATTCCCTTCATTCTTAGCATTGATTTTTAAATGGAAGTGGTTTCGATTTGTAACACTAGACACCACTAAGCGTCTGTTAGTCAGAGCAAATATATTCATGTATGATAATTCTGTAGAATAACGATGGCAACTCAGAAATCAATGGTCGGCAAGTCCTCAAGCTCCCAGTAGGGAACAGGCAAATAATTGCAATGCTGCGGTAAATCTGGTAGTGAGGAGCCAGTGGTGGGGTGTACTAATCACTCCAAAGACTTTCCTCGCTCTCCACTTGATCATCTGACATGTAGTTATAGATAATTGTGCTTCACCGTTTGTTATCGTTGTCCTTGTATTCTGAAGAAGGCCACAGGCCGAAACGTCAGTATTGTGTTGTGTTCCTTCCTTGTAGAGCTGTCACCATACCTTGGAGTGTTTATCACACCCCACCACTGGCTCCTTCCTTGTAGAGCTGTCACCATACCTTGGAGTGTTTATCACACCCCACCACTGGCTCCTTCCTTGTAGAGCTGTCACCATACCTTGGAGTGTTTATCACACCCCACCACTGGCTCCTTCCTTGTAAAGCTGTCACCATACCTTGGAGTGTTTATTACACCCCACCACTGGCTCCTTCCTTGTAAAGCTGTCACCATACCTTGGAGTGTTTATCACACCCCACCACTGGCTCCTTCCTTGTAAAGCTGTCACCATACCTTGGAGTGTTTATTACACCCACCACTGGCTCCTTCCTTGTAAAGCTGTCACCATACCTTGGAGTGTTTATTACACCCCACCACTGGCTCCTTCCTTGTAAAGCTGTCACCATACCTTGGAGTGTTTATTACACCCCACCACTGGCTCCTTCCTTGTAAAGCTGTCACCATACCTTGGAGTGTTTATCACACCCCACCACTGGCTCCTTCCTTGTAAAGCTGTCACCATGCCTTGGAGTGTTTGTCACACCCCACTACTGGCTCCTTCCTTGTAAAGCTGTCACCATACCTTGGAGTGTTTATCACACCCCACCACTGGCTCCTTCCTTGTAAAGCTGTCACCATGCCTTGGAGTGTTTGTCACACCCCACTACTGGCTACCATGCCTTGGAGTGTTTGTCACACCCCACTACTGGCTCCTTCCTTGTAAAGCTGTCACCATACCTTGGAGTGTTTATCACACCCCACCACTGGCTCCTTCCTTGTAAAGCTGTCACCATACCTTGGAGTATATATCACACCCCACCACTGGCTCCTTCCTTGTAAAGCTGTCACCATACCTTGGAGTATATATCACACCCCACCACTGGCTCCTTCCTTGTAAAGCTGTCACCATACCTTGGAGTGTTTGTCACACCCCACCACTGGCTCCTTCCTTGTAAAGCTGTCACCATACCTTGGAGTGTTTATCACACCCCACCACTGGCTCCTTCCTTGTAAAGCTGTTACCATATCTTGGAGTGTTTATCACACCCCACCACTGGCTCCTCAGGTTTCCAGATAACACACTTTTACATCTTCACCTAATCATTTTGAGGTTTAATGGAAGAAGACAGTGCACTTTATCTGCTTGGAAAGCGACAAATGAGGAAGTCAACTAAAGTTTCAGTGACAAACAACCGTGATGTTAACATGTTGAAGTTTCCGAATCCCCAGTTCAGTCAACCAATCAAAATCAATCCTGGAGATGAGATTCAAACTACCTGCGTCTACAAGCGGACGCCGACCACACATCCTGTCTGCTGGGGGGAGGCTACATCAGAGGAAATGTGCTTTGGATTCATAACCTATTACCCCCTGCAGGTGAGTCCATGTACTGGGGTCAAGTCTCTCCTGTCTGACTAACCTACTACCCCTGCAGGTGAGTCCATGTACTGGGGTAAGTCGGGTCCTTCCTGTCTGACAATAACCTACTACCCCCTGCAGGAGAGTCCATGTACTGAGGTAAGTCGGGTCCTTCCTGTCTGACTAACCTACTACCCCCTGCAGGAGAGTCCATGTACTGAGGTAAGTCGGGTCCTTCCTGTCTGACAATAACCTACTACCCCCTGCAGGTGAGTCCATGTACTGGGGTAAGTCGGGTCCTTCCTGTCTGACAATAACCTACTACCCCCTGCAGGTGAGTCCATGTACTGGGGTAAGTCGGGTCCTTCCTGTCTGACAATAACCTACTACCCCCTGCAGGAGAGTCCATGTACTGAGGTAAGTCGGGTCCTTCCTGTCTGACAATAACCTACTACCCCCTGCAGGAGAGTCCATGTACTGAGGTAAGTCGGGTCCTTCCTGTCTGACAATAACCTAGTACCCCCTGCAGGAGAGTCCATGTACTGAGGTAAGTCGCGTCCTTCCTGTCTGACAATAACCTATTACCCCCTGCAGGAGAGTCCATGTACTGAGGTAAGTCGCGTCCTTCCTGTCTGACAATAACCTACTACCCCCTGCAGGAGAGTCCATGTACTGAGGTAAGTCGCGTCCTTCCTGTCTGACAATAACCTACTACCCCCTGCAGGAGAGTCCATGTACTGAGGTAAGTCGCGTCCTTCCTGTCTGACAATAACCTACTACCCCCTGCAGGAGAGTCCATGTACTGAGGTAAGTCAGTGTCTGACTACCGCTTTCACAATGATCAACGCAACAAATCACATCAGTTGATACTAGAGCATGTCCAATCAAATGATAGAAGTAAACATGTCCAATCAAATGATAGAAGTAAACATGTCAAATCAAATGATAGAAGTAAACATGTCCAATCAAACATAACATACAGGGGAGGTCAAAAAGTAATGCACACCAATTTTTTTCTCGGCTAATAATAAAGATAGGAATATGAAATTTTGCACACTTGAATATGACATGTTCCAATTATGTGTACCAAATTGCACAGCATTCTGATAAATATTACGCAATCTATGAACCGTTAAAATGGAGCTTGTCAACAATGTCCGTTACAAACAGCGAATTGTCATAGAATTTCTGGTTGCGGAAAAAGAAACTGTGGCAAACATTCATAAACGACTGTGTGCAGTGTACAAATGTTCTGCAGTCGATAGGAGCACAGTTAGTCGCTGGGTTCAGAGAATTAAAGCTGCAGAAAGTGTACGAGTGGAGCTGCATGATTTACTGCGTTCTGGACGTGTTGCCTCGGCTACCAGCACAGACATGTTAAACCGGGCTGATGCCATTATTCGTAAGGATAGGCGTATCACTAGTCAGCAATTGGCATTGCAGCTTACAGTCAGCAAGGGAAGCGCAATCGCAATTTTTAAAACTCTCGGATATTCAAAGATTTGCGCTCGATGAGTTCCTCGGTGCCTAACAAATGATCACAGAGTTCAAAGGAAAACATTCTGTTCTGAATTGTTGGAGCGTTTCGATGTTGAAGGAGAAATGTTTTTTGTCAAAAATTGTTACCGGTGAAGAAACGTGGCACATTATTATGAGCCTGAAACAAAAATGCAGTCAATGGAATGGCATCATCCGCAGTCACCAAAAAGAAAAAAATTCAAAACATCTCCATCAGCCGGAAAGGTGATGATCACTGTCTTCTGGGACATTGATGGTGTGATTCTTGTTGATGTAATGACAAGAGGTGAGACAATCAACTCGACAGCTTACATCAATACACTGACAAAACTCAAAATCGGTTCCACAGAGTTCGGCCTAATAAGCCATCTGCAGATTTGTTGCTTCAACATGACAATGCACGCCCTCACACAAGTCTGGTAACACGGGAAGCAATCAACAAATTTGGTTGGACTGTACTGCCCCATCCTCCTTACAGCCCTGATCTGGCTCCCTCAGATTTCCATCTGTTTGGACCACTCAAAAAATTCCTGCTTGGGACACACTTTGACAATGATGAGGATGTGATCCGTGCAGTTAAAAATGGCTACGCGAGCAGGACAAAACTTGGTACAAACGAGGCATTCATGACCTAGTTTCGCGTTGGCGTAAGGCAATACGCTTGGACGGAGATTATGTTGAAAAATAGGTAGTGTAAAGGGGATGTTCAGCTACAATCTGTGAAAATTTCACACATTTTGCCGAATAGTTTCCGAGAAAAAAATTGGTGTGCATTACTTTTTGACCTCCCTAATGGCTCAAACCATTATGTGTTTGAATTTAATAGCTGAATATTTACCGTTACAACAACAGTGGGAGATGGGGACAACAATAACAGTTGGAGATGGGGACAACAACAATGGGAAGTGGGTACAACAGCAACAGTGGGAGATGGGGACAACAGCAGCAGTGGGAGATGGGGACATCAACAACAGTGGGAGATGGGGACAACAACAATGGGAAGTGGGTACAACAACAACATTGGGAAATGGGAACAACAGCAGTGGAAATGGGGACAACAGCAACAGTGGGAGATGGGGACAACAGCAGCAGTGGGAGATGGGGACAACAACAACAGTGGGAGATGGGACAACAACAGCAGTTGGAGATGGAGACAACAACAACAGTGGGAGATGGGGACAACAATAACAGTGGAAGATGGGGACAACAATAACAGTGGGAGATGGTGACAACAACAACAATGGGAGATGGGGAAAACAATAACAGTGGGAGATGGGGACAACAATAACAATGGGAGATGGTGACAACAACAACAATTGGAGATGGGAAAACAATAACAGTGGGAGATGGGGACAACAATAACAATGGGAGATGGTGACAACAACAACAATTGGAGATGGGGAAAACAATAACAGTGGGAGATGGGGGACAACAATAACAATGGGAGATGGAGACAACAACAACAATTGGAGATGGGAAAACAATAACAGTGGGAGATGGGGACAACAATAACAATGGGAGATGGTGACAACAACAACAATAGGAGATAGAGACAACAACAACAACAATGGGAGATGGGGACAACAATAACAATGGGAGATGGGGAGAACAACAACAGTGGGGATGGGGACAACAATAAGAATTGGAGATGGTGACAACAATAATAGTGGGAGATGGAGACAACAAAAACAGTGGGGGATGGGGACAACAATAAGAATTGGAGATGGTGACAACAATAATAGTGGAGATGGGGAGAACAACAACAGTGGGGATGGGGACAAGAATAACAGTGGGAGATGGAGACAACAACAACAGTGGGAGATGGGGACAAGAATAACAGTGGGAGATGGAGACAACAACAACAGTGGGAGATGGGGACAAGAATAACAGTGGGAGATGGAGACAACAACAACAGTGGGAGATGGGGACAACAATAATAGTGGGAGATGGGGAGAACAACAACAGTGGGAGATGGGGACAAGAATAACAGTGGGAGATGGAGACAACAACAACAGTGGGAGATGGTGACAACAATAATAGTGGGAGATGGAGACAACAACAACAGTGGGAGATGGAGACAACAACAACAGTGGGAGATGGAGACAACAACAACAGTGGGAGATGGAGACAACAACAACAGTGGGAGATGGAGACAACAACAACAGTGGGAGATGGAGACAACAACAACAGTGGAGATGGGGACAACAACAACAGTGGGAGATGGAGACAACAACAACAGTGGGAGATGGGGACAAGAATAACAGTGGGAGATGGAGACAACAACAACAGTGGGAGATGGAGACAACAACAACAGTGGGAGATGGAGACAACAACAACAGTGGGAGATGGAGACAACAACAACAGTGGGAGATGGAGACAACAACAACAGTGGGAGATGGAGACAACAACAACAGTGGGAGATGGAGACAACAACAACAGTGGGAGATGGAGACAACAACAACAGTGGGAGATGGGGACAAGAATAACAGTGGGAGATGGAGACAACAACAACAGTGGGAGATGGGGACAAGAATAACAGTGGAGATGGAGACAACAACAACAGTGGGAGATGGGGACAAGAATAACAGTGGGAGATGGAGACAACAACAACAGTGGGAGATGGAGACAACAACAACAGTGGGAGATGGAGACAACAACAACAGTGGGAGATGGAGACAACAACAACAGTGGGAGATGGAGACAACAACAACAGTGGGAGATGGAGACAACAACAACAGTGGGAGATGGAGACAACAACAACAGTGGGAGATGGAGACAACAACAACAGTGGGAGATGGGGACAACAACAACAGTGGGAGATGGAGACAACAACAACAGTGGGAGATGGAGACAACAACAACAGTGGGAGATGGAGACAACAACAACAGTGGGAGATGGGGACAAGAATAACAGTGGGAGATGGAGGCAACAACAACAGTGGGAGATGGGGACAAGAATAACAGTGGGAGATGGAGACAACAACAACAGTGGGAGATGGTGACAAGAATAACAGTGGGAGATGGAGACAACAACAACAGTGGGAGATGGAGACAACAACAACAGTGGGAGATGGGGACAACAACAACAGTGGGAGATGGAGACAACAACAACAGTGGGAGATGGAGACAACAACAACAGTGGGAGATGGAGACAAGAATAACAGTGGGAGATGGAGACAACAACAACAGTGGGAGATGGAGACAACAACAACAGTGGGAGATGGAGACAAGAATAACAGTGGGAGATGGAGACAACAACAACAGTGGGAGATGGGGACAAGAATAACAGTGGGAGATGGAGACAACAACAACAGTGGGAGATGGTGACAAGAATAACAGTGGGAGATGGAGACAACAACAACAGTGGAGATGGAGACAACAACAACAGTGGGAGATGGGGACAACAACAACAGTGGGAGATGGAGACAACAACAACAGTGGGAGATGGAGACAACAACAACAGTGGAGATGGAGACAACAACAACAGTGGGAGATGGAGACAACAACAACAGTGGGAGATGGAGACAACAACAACAGTGGGAGATGGAGACAACAACAACAGTGGGAGATGGAGACAACAACAACAGTGGGAGATGGAGACAACAACAACAGTGGGAGATGGAGACAACAACACAGTGGGAGATGGAGACAACAACAACAGTGGGAGATGGGGACAACAACAACAGTGGGAGATGGAGACAACAACAACAGTGGGAGATGGAGACAACAACAACAGTGGGAGATGGAGACAACAACAACAGTGGGAGATGGGGACAAGAATAACAGTGGGAGATGGAGGCAACAACAACAGTGGGAGATGGGGACAAGAATAACAGTGGGAGATGGAGACAACAACAACAGTGGGAGATGGTGACAACAATAATAGTGGGAGATGGGGAGAACAACAACAGTGGGGATGGGGACAACAATAAGAATTGGAGATGGTGACAACAATAATAGTGGGAGATGGAGACAACAACAACAGTGGGAGATGGGACAACAATAACAGTGGGGGATGGGGACAAGAATAACAATGGGAGATGGAGACAAGAATAACAGTGGGAGATGGGGACAAGAATAACAATGGGAGATGGGACAACAATAACAGTGAGAGATGGGACAAGAATAACAATGGGAGATGGGGACAAGAATAACAATGGGAGATGGGACAACAACAACAGTGGGAGATGGGGACAAGAATAACAATGGGAGATGGGACAACAAAACAGTGGGAGATGGGGACAAGAATAACAATGGGAGATGGGACAACAATAACAGTGGGGGATGGGGACAACAACAACAGTGGGGGATGGTGACAACAATAACAGTGGGGGATGGTGACAACAATAACAGTGGGGGATGGTGACAACAATAACAGTGAGGATGGGGACAACAACAACAGTGGGGGATGGTGACAACAACAACAGTGGGGGATGGGACAACAACAACAGTGGGGGATGGGGACAACAACAACAGTGGGGGATGGTGACAACAACAACAGTGGGGGATGGTGACAACAATAACAGTGGGGGATGGGACAACAACAACAGTGGGGGATGGTGACAACAACAACAGTGGGGGATGGTGACAACAACACAGTAGGGGATGGGGACAACAATAACAGTGGGGGATGGTGACAACAACAACAGTGGGGGATGGTGACAACAATAACAGTGGGGGATGGTGACAACAACAACAGTGGGGGATGGTGACAACAATAACAGTGGGGGATGGGGACAACAATAACAGTGGGAGATGGTGACAACAATAACAGTGGGGGATGGTGACAACAATAACAGTGGGGGATGGTGACAACAATAACAGTGGGGGATGGGGACAACAATAACAGTGGGGGATGGTGACAACAATAACAGTGGGGGATGGTGACAACAACAACAGTGGGGGATGGTGACAACAATAACAGTGGGGATGGGGACAACAACAACAGTGGGGGATGGTGACAACAATAACAGTGGGGGATGGGGACAACAACAACAGTGGGAGATGGTGACAACAATAACAATGGGAGATGGGACAACAATAACACTGGGGGATGGGACAACAACAACAGTGGGAGATGGGGACAACAATAACAATGGGAGATGGTGACAACAATAACAATGGGAGATGGAGACAACAGTAACAATGGGAGATGGGGGACAACAATAACAATTGGAGATGGGGACACAATAACAATGGGAGATGGGGACAACAACAACAGTGTTGGTGAAGGGGGGACAAACGTTGTCCCCATCTACTACTGGTTTCACTCAAGCTAACACTGCTTCGCAGAGTTCCACCAACTTATGTTAACACTAGCAGAGCCTCACTCGCTTCTAAGCAGAACCTCACCACCCCCCCACCATGATAACACTTCAAAGCAGAGCCTCATCCCCATGCTAGCACTCCCCAGCAGAGCCTCACCCATTTATGCTAACACTCCCCAGCGGAGCCTCACCCACTTATGCTAACACTCCCCAGCAGAGCCTCACCCACTTATGCTAACACTCCCCAGCAGAGCCTCACCCACTTATACTAACACTCCCAAGCAGAGCCTCACCCCCCCCCATGATAACACTTCCAAGCAGAGCCTCCCCCCCCCCATGATAACACTTCCAAGCCTCACACACTTATGCTAACAATCCCTAGTAGAGCCTCACCCCCATGATAACACTTGCAAGCAGAGCCTCCCCCACTTATGCTAACACTTCCTAGCAGAGCCTCACCCCCATGCTAACACTCCCCAGCTGAGCCTCACCCATGTATGCTAACATTCCCAGCAGAGCCTCACCCACTTATGCTAACACTCCCAAGCAGAGCCTCACCCCCCCCCCCCAATGATAACACTTCCAAGCGGAGCCTCATCCACTCCCCCCCCCCCATGATAACACTTCCAAGCAGAGCCTCACAACCACCCCCCCCCCCTTGATAACACTTCCAAGCAGAGCCTCACCCCCCCCCCCTTCCATGATAACACTTCCAAGCAGAGCCTCATCCACCCCTCACCCCATGATAACACTTCCAAGCAGAGCCTCATCCATCCCCCCCCTGATAACACTTCCAAGCAGAGCCTCACCCCCCCCCCTTGATAACACTCCAAGCAGAGCCTCACCCACTTATGCTAACACTCCCAAGCAGAGCCTCATCCACACCCCCCTCCCCATGCCATGATAACACTCCCAAGCAGAGCCTCACCACTTATGCTAACACTACAAAGCAGAGCCTCACCCACTTATGCTAACACTCCCTAGCAGAGCATCACCCACTTATGCTAACACTCCCTAGCAGAGCCTCACCCACTTATGCTAACACCCCCTAGCAGAGCCTCACCCACTTATGCTAACACTCCCCAGCAGATCCTCACCCACTTATGCTAACACTCCCCAGCAGAGCCTCACCCACTTATGCTAACACTCACCAGCAGAGCCTCACTCACTTATGCTAACACTCCCCAGCAGGGCCTCGCCCACTTATGCTAACACTTCCAAGCAGAACCTCACCTCCCCCCCTCCCACATGATAACACATCCAAGCAGAGCATCACCCACTTATGCTAAGACTCCTCAGCAGAGCCTCACCCACTTATGCTAACAATCCCCAGCAGAACCTCACCCACTTATGCTAACACTCCCTAGCAGAGCCTTACCCACTTATGCTAACACTCCCCAGCAGAGCCTCTCCCACCCATGGTGCACCTCGGTGAACGACTTCCAGTCCTGTGACCGCCACCTGCCAGCCCTTAGCAATCAACCCGTCGACAACTGCCGGTGGTGGGAGTTCAGGGACATCAGCCACCCAGAGACCAGGGGGACACTGGGTCGGGTCTTTGACAAGTGCTACTCAAAGGTGAACGGGACAGAGACACTGACTTGTACAGGGGAGTGTCAGGAGTTGGCCAGAAGGTTCACTGATCATCCGTGCCTAAAGGTAACTCATTGGTGCTACTTCATGTCTCAGTATATCATAGCTCTCATGTCTCAGTGTATCTTTGTTCTTGTGTATCATAGCTCTCATGTCTCAGTGTATCATAGCTCTCGTGTATCATAGCTCTCATGTCTCAGTGTATCTTTGTTCTTGTGTATCATAGCTCTCATGTCTCAGTGTATCATAGCTCTCGTGTATCATAGCTCTCATGTCTCAGTGTATCATAGTTCTTGTGTATCATAATTCTCATGTATCATAGCTCTCATGTCTCAGAGCTCATATTTCATGTTTCAGAGTAACATGTAGAGCTAATATTTCATGTTTCAGAGTAACATGTAGAGCTAATATTTCATGTTTCAGAGTAAAATGTAGAGCTAATATTTCATGTTTCAGAGTAACATGTAGAGCTAATATTTCATGTTTCAGAGTAACATGTAGAGCTAATATTTCATGTTCCAGAGTAACATGTAGAGCTAATATTTCATGTTTCAGAGTAACATTTAGAGCTAATATTTCATGTTTCAGAGTAACATGTAGAGCTAATATTTCATGTTTCAGAGTAACATGTAGAGCTAATATTTCATGTTTCAGAGTAACATGTAGAGCTAATATTTCATGTTTCAGAGTAACATGTAGAGCTAATATTTCAGGGTGCCACGAGAAGCTACATGATTGATAGGCTGAAGGTCCTAGGGGACACGAGTCGCAAGCTCTTAGATGCAGTCATCACTTGCTCCTGCGGGGACTTCTCTTACTGTGATCGGAAGACGTCGATGGGAATTCTGGGAAGCAGAAAGGAAGAGTTCTGCATGGACACAGCTGGCGCTGAGAGAATGAGTTTGTTTGTGTTGATGGCAGCAATGACAACCCTGTGGTTGTGACAACCTTGTGCCTGAACTATCCCTTCACTTTTTACTTTTGAATTCATGACATTAACGTGTTTGTCTGACTGAATGAATGTCTTAAACGTGTCATGGTGCGGGCTCATACATTCAATGTCATGGTGAGGACTCAAATTTAAAATGTCATGATGAGGGCTCATATTTCAAATGTCATGTCTCGTCAGAGATCATGTAAGTGAAAGAAAATTGATGGAAGAATGAGATGTTACAGTAAGGAGATGGAAGAATGAGATGTTACAGTAGGGAGATGGAAGAATGAGATGTTACAGTAAGGAGATGGAAGAATTAGATGTTACAGTAGGGAGATGGAAGAATGAGATGTTACAGTAGGGAGATGGAAGAATTAGATGTTACAGTAGGGAGATGGAAGAATGAGATGTTACAGTAGGGAGATGGAAGAATGAGATGTTACAGTAGGGAGACGGAAGAATGAGATGTTACAGTAGGAGATGGAAGAATGAGATGTTACAGTAGGGAGATGGGAGAATGAGATGTTACAGTAGGGAGACAGAAGAATGAGATGTTACAGTAGGGAGATGGAAGAATGAGATGTTACAGTAGGGAGATGGGAGAATGAGATGTTACAGTAAGGAGATGGAAGAATGAGATGTTACAGTAGGGAGATGGAAGAATTAGATGTTACAGTAAGGAGATGGAAGAATGAGATGTTACAGTAGGGAGATGGGAGAATGAGATGTTACAGTAAGGAGATGGGAGAATGAGATGTTACAGTAGGGAGATGGGAGAATGAGATGTTACAGTAGGGAGATGGAAGAATGAGATGTTACAGTAGGGAGATGGAAGAATGAGATGTTACAGTAGGGAGATGGAAGAATGAGATGTTACAGTAGGGAGATGGAAGAATGAGATGTTACAGTAGGGAGATGGAAGAATGAGATATCACAGTAAGGAGATGTGAAGTGAACATAAATGGACCAAGGTGTTTTTTGTGAAGTGTATGAACATTGACCCAAGGTGTTGAATGTGAAGTGAACGTACATGGACCAAGTAGTTGATTGTGAAGTGAATGTACATGCACCAAAAGTGTTGCATATGAAGTGAACATACATGCACCCAAGGTTTGGATACATTGTCTGATGATATAACTGATTGTAAATGTATATCCTAGGTAGTCTGCCTAGGCTCATTACTCTGGGTCTAGTGTCTGCCCTACCATGTTGTATTATTGTAGTTACATGTATCTCTTGTTCAATGACAACACGTTTTGAATGTTGCACTATATGGCACAGATGATGATGATGAAACACAGGATGAAGTGTTGATTGTAAGGTGAGACAACATCAGTTGTTGAGTGTTACCTCCAGACTTGGCTGGGAACTGTCCTTCACTTCAAGTCTTGGGGCTCTATAATCATTTTGGATCAGCTCACTTCAAGTCTTGGGGCTCTATAATCATTTTGGATCAGCTCACATCAAGTCGTGGGCTCTATAATCATTTCAGGTCAACCCACTTCAAGTCTTGGGGCTCTATAATCATTTTAGGTCAGTTCACTTCAAGTCTTGGGGCTTTATAATCATTTTAGATCAGCTCACTTCAAGTCTTGGGGCTCTATAATCATTTTGGATCAGCTCACTTCAAGTCTTGGGGCTCTATAATCATTTTGGATCAGCTCACTTCAAGTCTTGGGGCTCTATAATCATTTTGGATCAGCTCACATCAAGTCGTGGGCTCTATAATCATTTTAGGTCAGCTCACTTCAAGTCTTGGGGCTCTATAATCATTTTAGGTCAGCTCACTTCAAGTCTTGGGGCTCTATAATCATTTCAGGTCAACCCACTTCAAGTCTTGGGGCTCTATAATCATTTTAGGTCAGCTCACTTCAAGTCTTGGGGCTCTATAATCATTTTAGGTCAACTCACTTCAAGTCTTGGGGCTCTATAATCATTTTAGGTCAGCTCACTTAAAGTCTTGGGGCTCTATAATCATTTTAGGTCAGCTCACTTCAAGTCTTGGGGCTCTATAATCATTTTAGGTCAGCTCACTTCAAGTCTTGGAGCTCTATAATCATTTTAGGTCAGCTCACTTCAAATCTTGGGGCTCTATAATCATTTTAAGTCAGCTCACTTCAAGTCTTGGGGCTCTATAATCAATTTAGGTCAGCTCACTTCAAGTCTTGGGCTCTATAATCATTTTAGGTCAACTCACTTCAAGTCTTGGGGCTC
Source organism: Megaustenia siamemsis (assembly GCA_032433765.1). Taxonomy (NCBI): domain Eukaryota; kingdom Metazoa; phylum Mollusca; class Gastropoda; order Stylommatophora; family Ariophantidae; genus Megaustenia; species Megaustenia siamemsis. The sequence goes on from JAVIAB010000159.1 coordinate 50,196,745, forward strand.
TATAATCATTTTAGGTCAGCTTACTTCAAGTCTTGGGCTCTATAATCATTTTAGGTCAACTCACTTCAAATCTTGGGGCTCTATAATCATTTTAAGTCAGCTCACTTCAAGTCTTGGGCTCTATAATCAATTTAGGTCAGCTCACTTCAAGTCTTGAGGCTCTATAATCATTTTAGGTCAGCTCACTTCAAGTCTTGGGGCTCTATAATCATTTTAGGTCAGCTCACTTCAAGTCTTGGGGCTCTATAATAATTTTAGGTCAGCTCACTTCAAGTCTTGGGGCTCTATAATAATTTTAGATCAGCTCACTTAAGGTCTTGGGGCTCTATACTCATATTAGGTCAGCTTACTTCAAGTCTTGGGGCTCTATAATCATTTTAGTTCAGCTCATGCCAAGTCTTGGGGCTCTATAATCATTTTAGTTCAGCTCACATCAAGTCTTGGGGCTCTATAATCATTTTAGGTCAGCTCACTTAAGGTCTTGGGGCTTTATAATCATTTTAGGTCAGCTCACTTCAAGTCTTGGGCTCTATAATCATTTTGGATCAGCTCACATCAAGTCGTGGGCTCTATAATCATTTCAGGTCAACCCACTTCAAGTCTTGGGGCTCTATAATCATTTTAGGTCAGTTCACTTCAAGTCTTGGGGCTTTATAATCATTTTAGATCAGCTCACTTCAAGTCTTGGGGCTCTATAATCATTTTGGATCAGCTCACTTCAAGTCTTGGGGCTCTATAATCATTTTGGATCAGCTCACTTCAAGTCTTGGGGCTCTATAATCATTTTGGATCAGCTCACATCAAGTCGTGGGCTCTATAATCATTTTAGGTCAGCTCACTTCAAGTCTTGGGGCTCTATAATCATTTTAGGTCAGCTCACTTCAAGTCTTGGGGCTCTATAATCATTTCAGGTCAACCCACTTCAAGTCTTGGGGCTCTATAATCATTTTAGGTCAGCTCACTTCAAGTCTTGGGGCTCTATAATCATTTTAGGTCAACTCACTTCAAGTCTTGGGGCTCTATAATCATTTTAGGTCAGCTCACTTAAAGTCTTGGGGCTCTATAATCATTTTAGGTCAGCTCACTTCAAGTCTTGGGGGCTCTATAATCATTTTAGGTCAGCTCACTTCAAGTCTTGGAGCTCTATAATCATTTTAGGTCAGCTCACTTCAAATCTTGGGGCTCTATAATCATTTTAAGTCAGCTCACTTCAAGTCTTGGGGCTCTATAATCAATTTAGGTCAGCTCACTTCAAGTCTTGGGCTCTATAATCATTTTAGGTCAACTCACTTCAAGTCTTGGGGCTCTATAATCATTTTAGGTCAGCTTACTTCAAGTCTTGGGCTCTATAATCATTTTAGGTCAACTCACTTCAAATCTTGGGGCTCTATAATCATTTTAAGTCAGCTCACTTCAAGTCTTGGGGCTCTATAATCAATTTAGGTCAGCTCACTTCAAGTCTTGAGGCTCTATAATCATTTTAGGTCAGCTCACTTCAAGTCTTGGGGCTCTATAATCATTTTAGGTCAGCTCACTTCAAGTCTTGGGGCTCTATAATAATTTTAGGTCAGCTCACTTAAGGTCTTGGGGCTCTATACTCATATTAGGTCAGCTTACTTCAAGTCTTGGGGCTCTATAATCATTTTAGTTCAGCTCATGCCAAGTCTTGGGGCTCTATAATCATTTTAGTTCAGCTCACATCAAGTCTTGGGGCTCTATAATCATTTTAGGTCAGCTCACTTAAGGTCTTGGGGCTTTATAATCATTTTAGGTCAGCTCACTTCAAGTCTTGGGCTCTATAATCATTTTAGGTCAACTCACAAGTGCTAGTGTACTCTATCAGCTCATTTATAGACAAGTGCTAGTGTACTCTATCAGCTCATTTATAGACAAGTGCTAGGGTACTCTATCAACTCATTTATAGACAAGTGCTAGTGTATTCTATCAGCTCATGTATAGACAAGTGCTAGTGTACTCTGTTAGTTCATTTATACAAAAGTGCTAGGGTATTATATCAGCTCATTTATAAACAAGTTCTAGGGTACTCTGTCAGCTCATTTATACACAAGTGCTAGGGTACTCTGTCAGCTCATTTATAGACTAGTGCTATTCTCTATCAGCTCATTTATAGACTAGTGCTAGTGTACTCTATCAGCTCATTTATAGACAAGTGCTAGTGTACTCTATCAGCTCATTAATATACTAGTGCTAGTGTACTCCATCAGCTCATTTATAGACTAGTGCTATTCTCTTTCAGCTCATTTATACACTAGTGCTAGTGTACTCTATCAGCTCATTTATACACTAGTGCTATTCTCTATCAGCTCATTTATACACCAGTGCTAGTGTACTCCATCAGCTCATTTATAGACTAGTGCTATTCTCTATCAGCTCATTTATACACTAGTGCTAGTGTACTCTATCAGCTCATTTATACACTAGTGCTATTCTCTATCAGCTCATTTATACACTAGTGCTAGTGTACTCCATCAGCTCATTTATAGACTAGTGCTATTCTCTATCAGCTCATTTATACACTAGTGCTAGTGTACTCTATCAGCTCAATTTATACACTAGTGCTAGTGTACTCTATCAGCTCATTTATAGACTAGTGCTAGTGTACTCTATCAGCTCATTTATACACTAGTGCTTGTGTACTCTATCAGCTCATTTATACACTAGTGCTAGTGTACTCTATCAGCTCATTTATAGACTAGTGCTAGTGTACTCTATCAGCTCATTTATACACTAGTGCTAGTGTACTCTATCAGCTCATTTATACACTAGTGCTAGTGTACTCTATCAGCTCATTTATACACTAGTGCTAGTGTACTCTATCAGCTCATTTATAGACTAGTGCTAGTGTACTCTATCAGCTCATTTATACACTAGTGCTAGTGTACTCTATCAGCTCATTTATAGACTAGTGCTAGTGTACTCTATCAGCTCATTTATAGACAAGTGCTAGTGTACTCTATCAGCTCATTTATAGACAAGTGCTAGTGTACTCTATCAGCTCATTTATAGACTAGTGCTATTCTCTATCAGCTCATTTATAGACAAGTGCTAGTGTACTCTATCAGCTCATTTATACACAAGTGCTAGTGTACTCTATCAGCTCATTTATACACTAGTGCTAGTGTACTCTATCAGCTCATTTATAGACAAGTGCTAGTGTACTCTATCAGCTCATTTATAGACAAGTGCTAGTGTACTCTATCAGCTCATTTATAGACTAGTGCTAGTGTACTCTATCAGCTCATTTATAGACAAGTGCTAGTGTACTCTATCAGCTCATTTATAGACTAGTGCTAGTGTACTCTATCAGCTCATTTATACACTAGTGCTAGTGTACTCTATCAGCTCATTTATAGACAAGTGCTAGTGTACTCTATCAGCTCATTTATACACAAGTGCTAGTGTACTCTATCAGCTCATTTATACACTAGTGCTAGTGTACTCTATCAGCTCATTTATAGACAAGTGCTAGTGTACTCTATCAGCTCATTTATAGACAAGTGCTAGTGTACTCTATCAGCTCATTTAGACTAGTGCTAGTGTACTCTATCAGCTCATTTATAGACAAGTGCTAGTGTACTCTATCAGCTCATTTATAGACTAGTGCTAGTGTACTCTATCAGCTCATTTATAGACAAGTGCTAGTGTACTCTATCAGCTCATTTATAAACAAGTGCTAGTGTACTCTATCAGCCATTAAAGACACATGTGTCATGTATATCAGCTATTCTCATGGAGGTCAAATATTGGACGTCAATAAATTTCAGAGACAATGTCTTCCAGCCAATGAACCTCAGAGAGTCTGTCTACAAGGTTATGTCCAGTCATTGTAGAATAAAGTGTTACAAAACTTCCTGTTTGTGTCCAGTCATTGTAGAATAAAGTGTTACAAAACTTCTTGTTTATGTCCAGTCATTGGAGAATAAAGTGTTACAAAACTTTTTGTTTGTGTCCAGTCAATGGAGAATAAAGTGTTACAAAACTTTTTGTTTGTGTCCAGTCATTGTAGAATAAAGTGTTACAAAACTTCTTGTTTATGTCCAGTCATTATAGAATAAAGTGTTACAAAACTTCTTGTTTGTGTCCAGTCATTGGAGAATAAAGTGTTACAAAACTTCTTGTTTATGTCCAGTCATTGGAGAATAAAGTGTTACAAAACTTCTTGTTTATGTCCAGTCATTGTAGAATAAAGTGTTACAAAACTTCTTGTTTGTGTCCAGTCATTGTAGAATAAAGTGTTACAAAACTTTTTGTTTGTGTCCAGTCATTGTAGAATAAAGTGTTACAAACTTCTTGTTTGTGTCCAGTCATTGTAGAATAAAGTGTTACAACACTTCTTGTTTGTGTCCAGTCATTGGAGAATAAAGTGTTACAAAACTTATTTGTTTGTGTCCAGTCATTGGAGAATAAAGTGTTACAAAACTTCTTGTTTGTGTCCAGTCATTGTAGAATAAAGTGTTACGAAACTTCTTGTTTGTATCCAGTCATTGAAAATATAGTGTTACAAAACTTCTTGTTTGTGTCCAGTCATTGTAGAATAAAGTGTTACAAAACTTCTTGTTTATGTCCAGTCATTGGAGAATAAAGTGTTACAAAACTTCTTGTTTATGTCCAGTCATTGGAGAATAAAGTGTTACAAAACTTCTTGTTTATGTCCAGTCATTGGAGAATAAAGTGTTACAAAACTTCTTGTTTATGTCCAGTCATTGGAGAATAAAGTGTTACAAAACTTCTTGTTTATGTCCAGTCATTGGAGAATAAAGTGTTACAAAACTTCTTGTTTGTGTCCAGTCATTGGAGAATAAAGTAAAAAAGTAAAGTACTCCCGTCACGCCAAGTGGCGTATGGGGAAATATGGTGTTAGTGACCCTATATTTTACAGACCTTCAGCACATGATTTTTGGGGTAATGTGGTCAGTATTACGCCCGTGCTGCTTTACTTTCCCAGAAAAAAATCCGGTACCCATTTAAGGCTGGGTGAACCCGAAAGCCGTCGGTTGGGATCGAACCCTACCCCTTGTCCGTGGTAGTCCAGTTCACTAACCACTGAGCTATCGCGGCTCCCAGGAGAATAAAGTGTTACAAAACTTCTTGTTTATGTCCAGTCATTGTAGAATAAAGTGTTACAAAACTTCTTGTTTGTGTCCAGTCATTGTAGAATAAAGTGTTACACAACTTCTTGTTTGTGTCCAGTCATTGGAAAATAAAGTGTTACAAAACTTCTTGTTTGTGTCCAGTCATTGTAGAATAAAGTGTTACAAAACTTCTTGTTTATGTCTAGTCATTAGAGAATAAAGTGTTACAAAACTGCTTGTTTATGTCTAGTCATTAGAGAATAAAGTGTTACAAAACTTCTTGTTTATGTCCAGTCATTGGAGAATAAAGTGTTACAAAACTTCTTGTTTATGTCCAGTCATTGTAGAATAAAGTGTTACAAAACTTCTTGTTTATGTCCAGTCATTAGAGAATAAAGTGTTACAAAACTGCTTGTTTATGTCTAGTCATTAGAGAATAAAGTGTTACAAAACTGCTTGTTTATGTCCGGTAATTGGAGAATAAAGTGTTACAAAACTTCTTGTTTGTGTCTAGTCATTGGAGAATAAAGTGTTATACAACTTCTTGTTTGTGTCTAGTCATTGGAGAATAAAGTGTTACAAAACTTCTTGTTTGTGTCTAGTCATTGGAGAATAAAGTGTTACACAACTTCTTGTTTGTGTCCAGTCATTGGAGAATAAAGTGTTACACAACTTCTTGTTTGTGTCTAGTCATTGGAGAATAAAGTGTTACAAAACTTCTTGTTTGTGTCCTGTCATTGTAGAATAAAGTGTTACAAAACTTCTTGTTTGTGTCTAGTCATTGGAGAATAAAGTGTTATACAACTTCTTGTTTGTGTCTAGTCATTGGAGAATAAAGTGTTACACAACTTCTTGTTTGTGTCTAGTCATTGGAGAATAAAGTGTTACACAACTTCTTGTTTGTGTCCAGTCAATGTAGAATAAAGTGTTACAAAACTTCTTGTTTGTGTCCAGTCAATGTAGAATAAAGTGTTACAAAACTTCTTGTTTGTGTCCAGTCATTGGAGAATAAAGTGTTACAAAATTTCTTGTTTGTGTCCAGTCATTGTAGAATAAAGTGTTACAAAACTGCTTGTTTATGTCCGGTAATTGGAGAATAAAGTGTTACAAAACTTCTTGTTTGTGTCTAGTCATTGGAGAATAAAGTGTTACACAACTTCTTGTTTGTGTCCAGTCATTAGAGAATAAAGTGTTACAAAACTTCTTGTTTGTGTCTCCACTTTGACTGGATCAGTGAGTCACGTTTTACCTACTTAGACCTCAGACACCACAAAGCATCACTTCATAAGGTCTGCATGAGTCAACACAAGGTCTGGTAGATAGTATGAGTCAACGCAAGGTCTGGTAGATAGTATGAGTCAACACAAGGTCTGGTAGATAGTATGAGTCAACACAAGGTCTGGTAGATAGTATGAGTCAACACAAGGTCTGGTAGACAGCATGAGTCAACACAAGGTCTGGTAGATAGCATGAGTAAACACAAGGTCTGGTAGACAGCATGAGTCAACACAAGGTCTGGTAGATAGTATGAGTCAACACAAGGTCTGGTAGATAGTATGAGTCAACACAAGGTCTGGTAGATAGCATGAGTCAACACAAGGTCTGGTAGATAGTATGAGTCAACACAAGGTCTGGTAGATAGTATGAGTCAACACAAGGTCTGGTAGATAGTATGAGTCAACACAAGGTCTGGTAGATAGCATGAGTCAACACAAGGTCTGGTAAACAGCATGGTCAACACAAGGTCTGATAGACAGCATGATTCAACACAAGGTCTGGTAGATAGCATGAGTAAACATAAGGTCTGGTAGATAGTATGAGTAAACACAAGGTCTGGTAGATAGCATGAGTCAACACAAGGTCTGGTAGATAGCATGAGTCAACACAAGGTCTGGTAAACAGCATGGTCAACACAAGGTCTGATAGACAGCATGATTCCACACAAGGTCTGGTAGATAGCATGAGTAAACACAAGGTCTGGTAGATAGCATGAGTAAACACAAGGTCTGGTAGATAGCATGAGTCAACACAAGGTCTGGTAGATAGCATGAGTCAACACAAGGTCTGGTAGATAGCATGAGTCCACACAAGGTCTGGTAGATAGCATGAGTCAACACAAGGTCTGATAGACAGCATGAGTCAACACAAGGTCTGATAGACAGCATGAGTCAACACAAGGTCTGGTAGACAGCATGGTCAACACAAGGTCTGATAGATAGCATGAGTCAACACAAGGTCTGGTAGATAGCATGAGTCAACACAAGGTCTGGTAGACAGCATGAGTCAACACAAGGTCTGATAGACAGCATGAGTCAACACAAGCTCTGGTAGACAGCATGGTCAACACAAGGTCTGATAGATAGCATGGTCAACACAAGGTCTGGTAGACAGCATGAGTCAACACAAGGTCTGGTAGACAGCATGGTCAACACAAGGTCTGGTAGACAGCATGGTCAACACAGGGTCTGATAGATAGCATGGTCAACACAAGGTCTGATAGATAGCATGAGTCAACACAAGGTCTGGTAGACAGCATGAGTCAACACAAGGTCTGATAGATAGCATGGTCAACACAAGGTCTGGTAGACAGCATGAGTCAACACAAGGTCTGATAGATAGCATGGTCAACACAAGGTCTGATAGATAGCATGAGTCAACACAAGGTCTGGTAGACAGCATGAGTCAACACAAGTGCTAGTGTACTCTATCAGCTCATTTATAGACAAGTGCTAGTGTACTCTATCAGCTCATTAATATACTAGTGCTAGTGTACTCCATCAGCTCATTTATAGACTAGTGCTATTCTCTTTCAGCTCATTTATACACTAGTGCTAGTGTACTCTATCAGCTCATTTATACACTAGTGCTATTCTCTATCAGCTCATTTATACACCAGTGCTAGTGTACTCCATCAGCTCATTTATAGACTAGTGCTATTCTCTATCAGCTCATTTATACACTAGTGTTAGTGTACTCTATCAGCTCATTTATACACTAGTGCTATTCTCTATCAGCTCATTTATACACTAGTGCTAGTGTACTCCATCAGCTCATTTATAGACTAGTGCTATTCTCTATCAGCTCATTTATACACTAGTGCTAGTGTACTCTATCAGCTCAATTTATACACTAGTGCTAGTGTACTCTATCAGCTCATTTATAGACTAGTGCTAGTGTACTCTATCAGCTCATTTATACACTAGTGCTTGTGTACTCTATCAGCTCATTTATACACTAGTGCTAGTGTACTCTATCAGCTCATTTATAGACTAGTGCTAGTGTACTCTATCAGCTCATTTATACACTAGTGCTAGTGTACTCTATCAGCTCATTTATACACTAGTGCTAGTGTACTCTATCAGCTCATTTATACACTAGTGCTAGTGTACTCTATCAGCTCCTTTATAGACTAGTGCTAGTGTACTCTATCAGCTCATTTATACACTAGTGCTAGTGTACTCTATCAGCTCATTTATAGACTAGTGCTAGTGTACTCTATCAGCTCATTTATAGACAAGTGCTAGTGTACTCTATCAGCTCATTTATAGACAAGTGCTAGTGTACTCTATCAGCTCATTTATAGACTAGTGCTATTCTCTATCAGCTCATTTATAGACAAGTGCTAGTGTACTCTATCAGCTCATTTATACACAAGTGCTAGTGTACTCTATCAGCTCATTTATACACTAGTGCTAGTGTACTCTATCAGCTCATTTATAGACAAGTGCTAGTGTACTCTATCAGCTCATTTATAGACAAGTGCTAGTGTACTCTATCAGCTCATTTATAGACTAGTGCTAGTGTACTCTATCAGCTCATTTATAGACAAGTGCTAGTGTACTCTATCAGCTCATTTATAGACTAGTGCTAGTGTACTCTATCAGCTCATTTATACACTAGTGCTAGTGTACTCTATCAGCTCATTTATAGACAAGTGCTAGTGTACTCTATCAGCTCATTTATACACAAGTGCTAGTGTACTCTATCAGCTCATTTATACACTAGTGCTAGTGTACTCTATCAGCTCATTTATAGACAAGTGCTAGTGTACTCTATCAGCTCATTTATAGACAAGTGCTAGTGTACTCTATCAGCTCATTTAGACTAGTGCTAGTGTACTCTATCAGCTCATTTATAGACAAGTGCTAGTGTACTCTATCAGCTCATTTATAGACTAGTGCTAGTGTACTCTATCAGCTCATTTATAGACAAGTGCTAGTGTACTCTATCAGCTCATTTATAGACAAGTGCTAGTGTACTCTATCAGCCCATTAAAGACACATGTGTCATGTATATCAGCTATTCTCATGGAGGTCAAATATTGGACGTCAATAAATTTCAGAGACAATGTCTTCCAGCCAATGAACCTCAGAGAGTCTGTCTACAAGGTTATGTCCAGTCATTGTAGAATAAAGTGTTACAAAACTTCTTGTTTGTGTCCAGTCATTGTAGAATAAAGTGTTACAAAACTTCTTGTTTATGTCCAGTCATTGGAGAATAAAGTGTTACAAAACTTTTTGTTTGTGTCCAGTCAATGGAGAATAAAGTGTTACAAAACTTTTTGTTTGTGTCCAGTCATTGTAGAATAAAGTGTTACAAAACTTCTTGTTTATGTCCAGTCATTATAGAATAAAGTGTTACAAAACTTCTTGTTTGTGTCCAGTCATTGGAGAATAAAGTGTTACAAAACTTCTTGTTTATGTCCAGTCATTGGAGAATAAAGTGTTACAAAACTTCTTGTTTATGTCCAGTCATTGTAGAATAAAGTGTTACAAAACTTCTTGTTTGTGTCCAGTCATTGTAGAATAAAGTGTTACAAAACTTTTTGTTTGTGTCCAGTCATTGTAGAATAAAGTGTTACAAAACTTCTTGTTTGTGTCCAGTCATTGTAGAATAAAGTGTTACAACACTTCTTGTTTGTGTCCAGTCATTGGAGAATAAAGTGTTACAAAACTTATTTGTTTGTGTCCAGTCATTGGAGAATAAAGTGTTACAAAACTTCTTGTTTGTGTCCAGTCATTGTAGAATAAAGTGTTACGAAACTTCTTGTTTGTATCCAGTCATTGGAAAATATAGTGTTACAAAACTTCTTGTTTGTGTCCAGTCATTGTAGAATAAAGTGTTACAAAACTTCTTGTTTATGTCCAGTCATTGGAGAATAAAGTGTTACAAAACTTCTTGTTTATGTCCAGTCATTGGAGAATAAAGTGTTACAAAACTTCTTGTTTATGTCCAGTCATTGGAGAATAAAGTGTTACAAAACTTCTTGTTTATGTCCAGTCATTGGAGAATAAAGTGTTACAAAACTTCTTGTTTATGTCCAGTCATTGGAGAATAAAGTGTTACAAAACTTCTTGTTTGTGTCCAGTCATTGGAGAATAAAGTAAAAAAGTAAAGTACTCCCGTCACACCAAGTGGCGTATGGGAAAATATGGTGTTAGTGACCCTATATTTTACAGACCTTCAGCACATGATTTTTGGGGTAATGTGGTCAGTATTACGCCCGTGCTGCTTTACTTCCCAGAAAAAAATCCGGTACCCATTTAAGGCTGGGTGAACCCGAAAGCCGTCGGTTGGGATCGAACCCTACCCCTTGTCCGTGGTAGTCCAGTTCACTAACCACTGAGCTATCGCGGCTCCCAGGAGAATAAAGTGTTACAAAACTTCTTGTTTATGTCCAGTCATTGTAGAATAAAGTGTTACAAAACTTCTTGTTTGTGTCCAGTCATTGTAGAATAAAGTGTTACACAACTTCTTGTTTGTGTCCAGTCATTGGAAAATAAAGTGTTACAAAACTTCTTGTTTGTGTCCAGTCATTGTAGAATAAAGTGTTACAAAACTTCTTGTTTATGTCTAGTCATTAGAGAATAAAGTGTTACAAAACTGCTTGTTTATGTCTAGTCATTAGAGAATAAAGTGTTACAAAACTTCTTGTTTATGTCCAGTCATTGGAGAATAAGTGTTACAAAACTTCTTGTTTATGTCCAGTCATTGTAGAATAAAGTGTTACAAAACTTCTTGTTTATGTCCAGTCATTAGAGAATAAAGTGTTACAAAACTGCTTGTTTATGTCTAGTCATTAGAGAATAAAGTGTTACAAAACTGCTTGTTTATGTCCAGTAATTGGAGAATAAAGTGTTACAAAACTTCTTGTTTGTGTCTAGTCATTGGAGAATAAAGTGTTATACAACTTCTTGTTTGTGTCTAGTCATTGGAGAATAAAGTGTTACAAAACTTCTTGTTTGTGTCTAGTCATTGGAGAATAAAGTGTTACACAACTTCTTGTTTGTGTCCAGTCATTGGAGAATAAAGTGTTACACAACTTCTTGTTTGTGTCTAGTCATTGGAGAATAAAGTGTTACAAAACTTCTTGTTTGTGTCCTGTCATTGTAGAATAAAGTGTTACAAAACTTCTTGTTTGTGTCTAGTCATTGGAGAATAAAGTGTTATACAACTTCTTGTTTGTGTCTAGTCATTGGAGAATAAAGTGTTACACAACTTCTTGTTTGTGTCTAGTCATTGGAGAATAAAGTGTTACACAACTTCTTGTTTGTGTCCAGTCAATGTAGAATAAAGTGTTACAAAACTTCTTGTTTGTGTCCAGTCAATGTAGAATAAAGTGTTACAAAACTTCTTGTTTGTGTCCAGTCATTGGAGAATAAAGTGTTACAAAATTTCTTGTTTGTGTCCAGTCATTGTAGAATAAAGTGTTACAAAACTGCTTGTTTATGTCCGGTAATTGGAGAATAAAGTGTTACAAAACTTCTTGTTTGTGTCTAGTCATTGGAGAATAAAGTGTTACACAACTTCTTGTTTGTGTCCAGTCATTAGAGAATAAAGTGTTACAAAACTTCTTGTTTGTGTCTCCACTTTGACTGGATCAGTGAGTCACGTTTTACCTACTTAGACCTCAGACACCACAAAGCATCACTTCATAAGGTCTGCATGAGTCAACACAAGGTCTGGTAGATAGTATGAGTCAACACAAGGTCTGGTAGATAGTATGAGTCAACACAAGGTCTGGTAGATAGTATGAGTCAACACAAGGTCTGGTAGATAGTATGAGTCAACACAAGGTCTGGTAGACAGCATGAGTCAACACAAGGTCTGGTAGATAGCATGAGTAAACACAAGGTCTGGTAGACAGCATGAGTCAACACAAGGTCTGGTAGATAGTATGAGTCAACACAAGGTCTGGTAGATAGTATGAGTCAACACAAGGTCTGGTAGATAGCATGAGTCAACACAAGGTCTGGTAGATAGTATGAGTCAACACAAGGTCTGGTAGATAGTATGAGTCAACACAAGGTCTGGTAGATAGTATGAGTCAACACAAGGTCTGGTAGATAGCATGAGTCAACACAAGGTCTGGTAAACAGCATGGTCAACACAAGGTCTGATAGACAGCATGATTCAACACAAGGTCTGGTAGATAGCATGAGTAAACATAAGGTCTGGTAGATAGTATGAGTAAACACAAGGTCTGGTAGATAGCATGAGTCAACACAAGGTCTGGTAGACAGCATGGTCAACACAAGGTCTGGTAGACAGCATGGTCAACACAGGGTCTGATAGATAGCATGGTCAACACAAGGTCTGATAGATAGCATGAGTCAACACAAGGTCTGGTAGACAGCATGAGTCAACACAAGGTCTGATAGATAGCATGGTCAACACAAGGTCTGGTAGACAGCATGAGTCAACACAAGGTCTGATAGATAGCATGGTCAACACAAGGTCTGATAGATAGCATGAGTCAACACAAGGTCTAGTAGACAGCATGAGTCAACACAAGGTCTGATAGATAGCATGGTCAACACAAGGTCTGGTAGACAGCATGAGTCAACACAAGGTCTGATAGATAGCATGGTCAACACAAGGTCTGATAGATAGCATGAGTCAAAAGATACAACAGCAGCAACACACACACACACCTATCATGGGGATAGATACAACAGCAGCAACACACACACACTCCCCCACCCCCATCATGAGAATAGATACAACAGCAAAACACACAGACCTACCATGAGAATAGATACAACAGCAGCAACACACACCCCCATCATGAGAATAGATACAACAGCAAAACACACAGACCTACCATGAGAATAGATACAACAACAGCAACACAACACACCTAGTGTGAAGGTTGGGTGGATAACATGAGCCAGTGTGAAGGTTGGGTAGATAACATGAGTCAGTGTGAAGGTTGGGTAGATAACATGAGCCAATGTGAAGGTTGGGTAGATAACATGAGCCAATGTGAAGGTTGGGTAGATAACATGAGCCAATGTGAAGGTTGAGTAGATAACATGAGCCAGTGTGAAGGTTGGGTAGATAACATGAGCCAATGTGAAGGTTGAGTAGATAACAGGAGTCAATGTGAAGATTGAGTAGATAACATGAGCCAGTGTGAAGGTTGGGTAGATAACATGAGCCAGTGTGAAGGTTGGGTAGATAACATGAGCCAGTGTGAAGGTTGGGTAGATAACATGAGCCAGTGTGAAGGTTGGGTAGATAAAGGTAAAGGTAAAGTACGAGACTTGAACCGGCGTCTTAGCACGCGAGTTTCCACCCATATGTGCTCGGCCGCCTATCCAGAAATGTTCGGAAATTCCTGGATAGTGTAGCCTCAAGCATCGAAACTCAGATGCGAGGCAACATTCCTCACTTTCCCAGGGTAATACCCTGGTACCCATTTCTGCGAACGGCTGGGTCGACCGTGGGGGTATTTTTTTTTTTTTTCAACCACGAGTACAATTCACACTGCTCCCAGCGGGAATCGAACACCGGTTGTCAGAACGTCGGTAGCCCGGTCGGGTGGTTTTCCCAACTAGGCTACCGAGGCTCCCTAGGTTGGGTAGATAACTGGAGTCAATGTGAAGGTTGAGTAGATAACAGGAGTCAATGTGAAGGTTGGGTAGATAACATGAGCCAATGTAAGGTTTGGTAAATAACAGGAGCCAATGTAAGGTTTGGTAAATAACAGTAATATTTTATTAAGAAAAGTCGACATTGAGAGAAGATAAGCATGTCCCAGATGAGACCACAAGCTGACATTGTTTCTGGACTTTGTCACAAAATCCTCTCATCTGTCACAAGCTGACATTGTTTCTGGACTTTGTCACAAAATCCTCTCATCTGTCACAAGCTAACATTGTTTCTGGACTTTGTCACAAAGTCCTCTCATCTGTCACAAACTGACATTGTTTCTGGACTTTGTCACAAAGTCCTCTCATCTGTCACAAGCTGACATTGTTTCTGGACTTTGTTACAAAGGTCTCTCATACGTCACAACCTGACATGTTTATATTTTACATCACACACATCAGTCAGGAACAGCCTAATATATCCACACACACAGCCACACACAACCAGGCAGATTAAGCTCCTGTCTTTACTGACAATTCCTACTGCTTGCTCGATGGCACACACAAACATGTGAGCACACACAAACGTGAGCACACACAAACATGTGAGCACACACATATAAATGTGTGAGCCCACCAAATTGAAAGGGCCTCTGGTAGGCTAGGACTGAGATCATCACCGTGGCAATGCTGCATCTACAGACCAAATCACCCATACCCCTCCCCTCCCACACCACAGATCTGCCATCATCAAGAGGAGGGAGGTGGAGGTGGAGGCATCATGGATGTCACCACAGACTTGGTGGCCACAGATTCCACTACAGCTGGTGGAGGGTAGAGAGACGGTTCCAGGGTTAGCAGACTGCCAAACAAAAAGTGTTGCATGATGGGAAATTTGGCCAGCACCTGTCGGAGAAGAACAGTGAAAATAGGTTCAGAGAATATAACTACCAGACAATCAGGTACAGAGAATATAACTACCAGACAATCAGGTACAGAGAATATAACTACCAGACAATCAGGTACAGAGAATATAACTACCAGACAATCAGGTACAGAGAATATAACTACCAGACAATCAGGTACAGAGAATATAACTACCAGGCAATCAAAACAAAGAACATCAGTTACAGAGAATATAACTACCAGACAATCAGGTACAGAGAATATAACTACCAGACAATCAGGTACAGAGTGTATAACTACCAGACAATCAGGTACAGAGAATATAACTACCAGACAATCAAGTACAGAGAATATAACTACCAGACAATCAGGTACAGAGAATATAACTACCAGACAATCAGGTACAGAGAATATAACTACCAGACAATCAAGTACAGAGAATATAACTACCAGACAATCAAGTACAGAGAATATAACTACCAGACAATCAGGTACAGAGAATATAACTACCAGACAATCAGGTACAGAGAATATAACTACCAGACAATCAGGTACAGAGAATATAACTACCAGACAATCAGGTACAGAGAATATAACTACCAGACAATCAGGTACAGAGAATATAACTACCAGGCAATCAGGTACAGAGAATATAACTACCAGGCAATCAGGCACAGAGAATATAAATACCAGGCAATCAGGCACAGAGAATATAACTACCAGGCAATCAGGTACAGAGAATATAACTACCAGGCAATCAGGTACAGAGAATATAACTACCAGGCAATCAGGTACAGAGAATATAACTACCAGACAATCAGGTACAGAGAATATAACTACCAGACAATCAGGTACAGAGAATATAACTACCAGGCAATCAGGTACAGAGAATATAACTACCAGGCAATCAGGCACAGAGAATATAACTACCAGGCAATCAGGTACAGAGAATATAACTACCAGGCAATCAGGTACAGAGAATATAACTACCAGACAATCAGGTACAGAAAATATAACTACAAGACAATCAGGCACAGAGAATATAACTACCAGACAATCAGGTACAGAGAATATAACTACCAGACAATCAGGTACAGAGAATATAACTACCAGACAATCAAAACAATGAACATCAGGTACAGAGAATATAACTACCAGATATTCAGGTACAGAGAATATAACTACCAGACAATCAGGTACAGAGAATATAACTACCAGACAATCAAAACAATGAACATCAAGTACATAGAATATAACTACCAGACAATCAGGTACAGAGAATATAACTACCAGACAATCAAAACAATGAACATAAGGTACAGAGAATATAACTACCAGACAATCGGGTACAGAGAATATAACTACCAGGCAATCAGGTACAGAGAATATAACTACCAGACAATCAAAACAATGAACATCAAGTACATAGAATATAACTACCAGACAATCAGGTACAGAGAATATAACTACCAGACAATCAGGTACAGAGAATATAACTACCAGACAATCAGGTACAGAGAATATAACTACCAGACAATCAGGTACAGAGAATATAACTACCAGGCAATCAGGTACAGAGAATATAACTACCAGACAATCAGGTACAGAGAATATAACTACCAGACAATCAGGTACAGAGAATATAACTACTAGACAATCAGGTACAGAGAATATAACTACCAGGCAATCAGGTACAGAGAATATAACTACCAGACAATCAGGAACAGAGAATATAACTACCAGGCAATCAAAACAATGAACATCAGGTACAGAGAATAAAACTACCAGGCAATCAGGTACAGAGAATATAACTACCAGGCAATCAGGTACAGAGAATATAACTACCAGGCAATCAAAACAATGAACATCAAGTACAGAGAATATAACTACCAGACAATCAAAACAATGAACATCAGGTACAGAGAATATAACTACCAGGCAATCAAAACAATGAACATCAAGTACAGAGAATATAACTACCAGGCAATCAGGTACAGAGAATATAACTACCAGACAATCAAAACAATGAACATCAAGTACAGAGAATATAACTACCAGACAATCAAAACAATGAACATCAAGTACAGAGAATATAACTACCAGGCAATCAAAACAATGAACATCAGGTACTGAGAATATAACTACCAGGCAATCAAAACAATGAACATCAAGTACAGAGAATATAACTACCAGGCAATCAAAACAATGAACATCAAGTACAGAGAATATAACTACCAGGCAATCAGGAACAGAGAATATAACTACCAGGCAATCAGGTACAGAGAATATAACTACCAGGCAATCAAAACAATGAACATCAGGTACAGAGAATATAACTACCAGACAATCAAAACAATGAACATCAAATACAGAGAATATAACTACCAGGCAATCAGGAACAGAGAATATAACTACATGGCAATCAAGTACAGAGAATATAACTACCAGGCAATCAGGTACAGAGAATATAACTACCAGGCAATCAAAACAATAAACATCAGGTACAGAGAATATAACTACCAGACAATCAAAACAGTGAACATCAAGTACAGAGAATATAACTACCAGAGAAGCAGGTACAGAGAATATAACTACCAGGCAATCAAGTACAGAGAATATAACTACCAGGCAATCAAAACAATGAACATCAAGTACAGAGATTATAACTACCAGACAATCAGGTACAGAGAATATAACTACCAGACAATCAAAACAATGAACATCAGGTACAGAGAATATAACAACCAGACAATCAGGTACAGAGAATATAACTACCAGACAATCAGGTACAGAGAATATAACTACCAGACAATCAGGTACAGAGAATATAACTACCAGACAATCAAAACAATGAACATCAAGTACAGAGAATATAACTACCAGACAATCAGGTACAGAGAATATAACTACCAGGCAATCAAAACAATGAACATCAAGTACAGAGAATATAACTACCAGACAATCAGGTACAGAGAATATAACTACCAGACAATCAGGTACAGAGAATATAACTACCAGGCAATCAAAACAATGAACATCAGGCACAGAGAATATAACTACCAGACAATCAGGTACAGAAAATATAACTACCAGACAATCAAAACAATGAACATCAAGTACAGAGAATATAACTACCAGACAATCAGGTACAGAGAATATAACTACCAGACAATCAAAACAATGAACATCAAGTACAGAGAATATAACTACCAGACAATCAGGTACAGAGAATATAACTACCAGGCAATCAAAACAATGAACATCAAGTACAGAGAATATAACTACCAGACAATCAAAACAATGAACATCAAGTACAGAGAATATAACTACCAGACAATCAGGTACAGAGAATATAACTACCAGGCAATCAAAACAATGAACATCAAGTACAGCGAATATAACTACCAGACAATCAGGTACAGAGAATATAACTACCAGACAATCAAAACAATGAACATCAAGTACAGAGAATATAACTACCAGACAATCAGGTACAGAGAATATAACTACCAGACAATCAAAACAATGAACATCAAGTACAGAGAATATAACTACCAGACAATCAGGTACAGAGAATATAACTACCAGACAATCAGGTACAGAGAATATAACTACCAGACAATCAAAACAATGAACATCAGGTACAGAGAATATAACTACCAGACAATCAGGCACAGAGAATATAACTACCAGACAATCAAAACAATGAACATCAGGTACAGAGAATATAACTACCAGACAATCAGGTACAGAGAATATAACTACCAGACAATCAAAACAATGAACATTAGGTACAGAGAATATAACTACCAGACAATCAGGTACAGAGAATATAACTACCAGACAATCAGATACAGAGAATATAACTACCAGACAATCAAAACAATGAACATCAAGTACAGAGAATATAACTACCAGGCAATCAAAACAATGAACATCAGGTACAGAGAATATAACTACCAGACAATCAGGTACAGAGAATATAACTACCAGACAATCAGGTACAGAGAATATAACTACCAGACAATCAAAACAATGAACATCAAGTACAGAGAATATAACTACCAGACAATCAGGTACAGAGAATATAACTACCAGACAATCAGGTACAGAGAATATAACTACCAGACAATCAAAACAATGAACATCAAGTACAGAGAATATAACTACCAGACAATCAGGTACAGAGAATATAACTACCAGACAATCAGGTACAGAGAATATAACTACCAGGCAATCAGGTACAGAGAATATAACTACCAGGCAATCAGGCACAGAGAATATAAATACCAGGCAATCAGGCACAGAGAATATAACTACCAGGCAATCAGGTACAGAGAATATAACTACCAGGCAATCAGGTACAGAGAATATAACTACCAGGCAATCAGGTACAGAGAATATAACTACCAGACAATCAGGTACAGAGAATATAACTACCAGACAATCAGGTACAGAGAATATAACTACCAGGCAATCAGGTACAGAGAATATAACTACCAGGCAATCAGGCACAGAGAATATAACTACCAGGCAATCAGGTACAGAGAATATAACTACCAGGCAATCAGGTACAGAGAATATAACTACCAGACAATCAGGTACAGAAAATATAACTACAAGACAATCAGGCACAGAGAATATAACTACCAGACAATCAGGTACAGAGAATATAACTACCAGACAATCAGGTACAGAGAATATAACTACCAGACAATCAAAACAATGAACATCAGGTACAGAGAATATAACTACCAGATATTCAGGTACAGAGAATATAACTACCAGACAATCAGGTACAGAGAATATAACTACCAGACAATCAAAACAATGAACATCAAGTACATAGAATATAACTACCAGACAATCAGGTACAGAGAATATAACTACCAGACAATCAAAACAATGAACATAAGGTACAGAGAATATAACTACCAGACAATCGGGTACAGAGAATATAACTACCAGGCAATCAGGTACAGAGAATATAACTACCAGACAATCAAAACAATGAACATCAAGTACATAGAATATAACTACCAGACAATCAGGTACAGAGAATATAACTACCAGACAATCAGGTACAGAGAATATAACTACCAGACAATCAGGTACAGAGAATATAACTACCAGACAATCAGGTACAGAGAATATAACTACCAGGCAATCAGGTACAGAGAATATAACTACCAGACAATCAGGTACAGAGAATATAACTACCAGACAATCAGGTACAGAGAATATAACTACTAGACAATCAGGTACAGAGAATATAACTACCAGGCAATCAGGTACAGAGAATATAACTACCAGACAATCAGGAACAGAGAATATAACTACCAGGCAATCAAAACAATGAACATCAGGTACAGAGAATAAAACTACCAGGCAATCAGGTACAGAGAATATAACTACCAGGCAATCAGGTACAGAGAATATAACTACCAGGCAATCAAAACAATGAACATCAAGTACAGAGAATATAACTACCAGACAATCAAAACAATGAACATCAGGTACAGAGAATATAACTACCAGGCAATCAAAACAATGAACATCAAGTACAGAGAATATAACTACCAGGCAATCAGGTACAGAGAATATAACTACCAGACAATCAAAACAATGAACATCAAGTACAGAGAATATAACTACCAGACAATCAAAACAATGAACATCAAGTACAGAGAATATAACTACCAGGCAATCAAAACAATGAACATCAGGTACTGAGAATATAACTACCAGGCAATCAAAACAATGAACATCAAGTACAGAGAATATAACTACCAGGCAATCAAAACAATGAACATCAAGTACAGAGAATATAACTACCAGGCAATCAGGAACAGAGAATATAACTACCAGGCAATCAGGTACAGAGAATATAACTACCAGGCAATCAAAACAATGAACATCAGGTACAGAGAATATAACTACCAGACAATCAAAACAATGAACATCAAATACAGAGAATATAACTACCAGGCAATCAGGAACAGAGAATATAACTACATGGCAATCAAGTACAGAGAATATAACTACCAGACAATCGGGTACAGAGAATATAACTACCAGGCAATCAGGTACAGAGAATATAACTACCAGACAATCAAAACAATGAACATCAAGTACATAGAATATAACTACCAGACAATCAGGTACAGAGAATATAACTACCAGACAATCAGGTACAGAGAATATAACTACCAGACAATCAGGTACAGAGAATATAACTACCAGACAATCAGGTACAGAGAATATAACTACCAGGCAATCAGGTACAGAGAATATAACTACCAGACAATCAGGTACAGAGAATATAACTACCAGACAATCAGGTACAGAGAATATAACTACTAGACAATCAGGTACAGAGAATATAACTACCAGGCAATCAGGTACAGAGAATATAACTACCAGACAATCAGGAACAGAGAATATAACTACCAGGCAATCAAAACAATGAACATCAGGTACAGAGAATAAAACTACCAGGCAATCAGGTACAGAGAATATAACTACCAGGCAATCAGGTACAGAGAATATAACTACCAGGCAATCAAAACAATGAACATCAAGTACAGAGAATATAACTACCAGACAATCAAAACAATAAACATCAGGTACAGAGAATATAACTACCAGGCAATCAAAACAATGAACATCAAGTACAGAGAATATAACTACCAGGCAATCAGGTACAGAGAATATAACTACCAGACAATCAAAACAATGAACATCAAGTACAGAGAATATAACTACCAGACAATCAAAACAATGAACATCAAGTACAGAGAATATAACTACCAGGCAATCAAAACAATGAACATCAGGTACTGAGAATATAACTACCAGGCAATCAAAACAATGAACATCAAGTACAGAGAATATAACTACCAGGCAATCAAAACAATGAACATCAAGTACAGAGAATATAACTACCAGGCAATCAGGAACAGAGAATATAACTACCAGGCAATCAGGTACAGAGAATATAACTACCAGGCAATCAAAACAATGAACATCAGGTACAGAGAATATAACTACCAGACAATCAAAACAATGAACATCAAATACAGAGAATATAACTACCAGGCAATCAGGAACAGAGAATATAACTACATGGCAATCAAGTACAGAGAATATAACTACCAGGCAATCAGGTACAGAGAATATAACTACCAGGCAATCAAAACAATAAACATCAGGTACAGAGAATATAACTACCAGACAATCAAAACAGTGAACATCAAGTACAGAGAATATAACTACCAGAGAAGCAGGTACAGAGAATATAACTACCAGGCAATCAAGTACAGAGAATATAACTACCAGGCAATCAAAACAATGAACATCAAGTACAGAGATTATAACTACCAGACAATCAGGTACAGAGAATATAACTACCAGACAATCAAAACAATGAACATCAGGTACAGAGAATATAACAACCAGACAATCAGGTACAGAGAATATAACTACCAGACAATCAGGTACAGAGAATATAACTACCAGACAATCAGGTACAGAGAATATAACTACCAGACAATCAAAACAATGAACATCAAGTACAGAGAATATAACTACCAGACAATCAGGTACAGAGAATATAACTACCAGGCAATCAAAACAATGAACATCAAGTACAGAGAATATAACTACCAGACAATCAGGTACAGAGAATATAACTACCAGACAATCAGGTACAGAGAATATAACTACCAGGCAATCAAAACAATGAACATCAGGCACAGAGAATATAACTACCAGACAATCAGGTACAGAAAATATAACTACCAGACAATCAAAACAATGAACATCAAGTACAGAGAATATAACTACCAGACAATCAGGTACAGAGAATATAACTACCAGACAATCAAAACAATGAACATCAAGTACAGAGAATATAAGTACCAGACAATCAGGTACAGAGAATATAACTACCAGGCAATCAAAACAATGAACATCAAGTACAGAGAATATAACTACCAGACAATCAAAACAATGAACATCAAGTACAGAGAATATAACTACCAGACAATCAGGTACAGAGAATATAACTACCAGGCAATCAAAACAATGAACATCAAGTACAGCGAATATAACTACCAGACAATCAGGTACAGAGAATATAACTACCAGACAATCAAAACAATGAACATCAAGTACAGAGAATATAACTACCAGACAATCAGGTACAGAGAATATAACTACCAGACAATCAAAACAATGAACATCAAGTACAGAGAATATAACTACCAGACAATCAGGTACAGAGAATATAACTACCAGACAATCAGGTACAGAGAATATAACTACCAGACAATCAAAACAATGAACATCAGGTACAGAGAATATAACTACCAGACAATCAGGCACAGAGAATATAACTACCAGACAATCAAAACAATGAACATCAGGTACAGAGAATATAACTACCAGACAATCAGGTACAGAGAATATAACTACCAGACAATCAAAACAATGAACATTAGGTACAGAGAATATAACTACCAGACAATCAGGTACAGAGAATATAACTACCAGACAATCAGATACAGAGAATATAACTACCAGACAATCAAAACAATGAACATCAAGTACAGAGAATATAACTACCAGGCAATCAAAACAATGAACATCAGGTACAGAGAATATAACTACCAGACAATCAGGTACAGAGAATATAACTACCAGACAATCAGGTACAGAGAATATAACTACCAGACAATCAAAACAATGAACATCAAGTACAGAGAATATAACTACCAGACAATCAGGTACAGAGAATATAACTACCAGACAATCAGGTACAGAGAATATAACTACCAGACAATCAAAACAATGAACATCAAGTACAGAGAATATAACTACCAGACAATCAGGTACAGAGAATATAACTACCAGACAATCAAAACAATGAACATTAGGTACAGAGAATATAACTACCAGACAATCAGGTACAGAGAATATAACTACCAGACAATCAGGTACAGAGAATATAACTACCAGACAATCAAAACAATGAACATCAAGTACAGAGAATATAACTACCAGGCAATCAAAACAATGAACATCAGGTACAGAGAATATAACTACCAGACAATCAGGTACAGAGAATATAACTACCAGACAATCAGGTACAGAGAATATAACTACCAGACAATCAAAACAATGAACATCAAGTACAGAGAATATAACTACCAGACAATCAGGTACAGAGAATATAACTACCAGACAATCAGGTACAGAGAATATAACTACCAGGCAATCAGGTACAGAGAATATAACTACCAGACAATCAAGCACAGAGAATATAACTACCAGACAATCAGGTACAGAGAATATAACTACCAGACAATCAGGCACAGAGAATATAACTACCAGGCAATCAGGTACAGAGAATATAACTACCAGACAATCAGGCACAGAGAATATAACTACCAGACAATCAGGTACAGAGAATATAACTACCAGACAATCAGGTACAGAGAATATAACTACCAGACAATCAAAACAATGAACATCAGGTACAGAGAATATAACTACCAGACAATCAGGTACAGAGAATATAACTACCAGACAATCAGGTACAGAGAATATAACTACCAGACAATCAAAACAATGAACATCAAGTACATAGAATATAACTACCAGACAATCAGGTACAGAGAATATAACTACCAGACAATCAAAACAATGAACATCAGGTACAGAGAATATAACTACCAGACAATCGGGTACAGAGAATATAACTACCAGGCAATCAGGTACAGAGAATATAACTACCAGACAATCAAAACAATGAACATCAAGTACATAGAATATAACTACCAGACAATCAGGTACAGAGAATAAAACTACCAGACAATCAGGTACAGAGAATATAACTACCAGGCAATCAAAACAATGAACATCAAGTACAGCGAATATAACTACCAGACAATCAGGTACAGAGAATATAACTACCAGACAATCAAAACAATGAACATCAAGTACAGAGAATATAACTACCAGACAATCAGGTACAGAGAATATAACTACCAGACAATCAAAACAATGAACATCAAGTACAGAGAATATAACTACCAGACAATCAGGTACAGAGAATATAACTACCAGACAATCAGGTACAGAGAATATAACTACCAGACAATCAAAACAATGAACATCAGGTACAGAGAATATAACTACCAGACAATCAGGCACAGAGAATATAACTACCAGACAATCAAAACAATGAACATCAGGTACAGAGAATATAACTACCAGACAATCAGGTACAGAGAATATAACTACCAGACAATCAAAACAATGAACATTAGGTACAGAGAATATAACTACCAGACAATCAGGTACAGAGAATATAACTACCAGACAATCAGATACAGAGAATATAACTACCAGACAATCAAAACAATGAACATCAAGTACAGAGAATATAACTACCAGGCAATCAAAACAATGAACATCAGGTACAGAGAATATAACTACCAGACAATCAGGTACAGAGAATATAACTACCAGACAATCAGGTACAGAGAATATAACTACCAGACAATCAAAACAATGAACATCAAGTACAGAGAATATAACTACCAGACAATCAGGTACAGAGAATATAACTACCAGACAATCAGGTACAGAGAATATAACTACCAGACAATCAAAACAATGAACATCAAGTACAGAGAATATAACTACCAGACAATCAGGTACAGAGAATATAACTACCAGACAATCAAAACAATGAACATTAGGTACAGAGAATATAACTACCAGACAATCAGGTACAGAGAATATAACTACCAGACAATCAGGTACAGAGAATATAACTACCAGACAATCAAAACAATGAACATCAAGTACAGAGAATATAACTACCAGGCAATCAAAACAATGAACATCAGGTACAGAGAATATAACTACCAGACAATCAGGTACAGAGAATATAACTACCAGACAATCAGGTACAGAGAATATAACTACCAGACAATCAAAACAATGAACATCAAGTACAGAGAATATAACTACCAGACAATCAGGTACAGAGAATATAACTACCAGACAATCAGGTACAGAGAATATAACTACCAGGCAATCAGGTACAGAGAATATAACTACCAGACAATCAAGCACAGAGAATATAACTACCAGACAATCAGGTACAGAGAATATAACTACCAGACAATCAGGCACAGAGAATATAACTACCAGGCAATCAGGTACAGAGAATATAACTACCAGACAATCAGGCACAGAGAATATAACTACCAGACAATCAGGTACAGAGAATATAACTACCAGACAATCAGGTACAGAGAATATAACTACCAGACAATCAAAACAATGAACATCAGGTACAGAGAATATAACTACCAGACAATCAGGTACAGAGAATATAACTACCAGACAATCAGGTACAGAGAATATAACTACCAGACAATCAAAACAATGAACATCAAGTACATAGAATATAACTACCAGACAATCAGGTACAGAGAATATAACTACCAGACAATCAAAACAATGAACATCAGGTACAGAGAATATAACTACCAGACAATCGGGTACAGAGAATATAACTACCAGGCAATCAGGTACAGAGAATATAACTACCAGACAATCAAAACAATGAACATCAAGTACATAGAATATAACTACCAGACAATCAGGTACAGAGAATAAAACTACCAGACAATCAGGTACAGAGAATATAACTACCAGACAATCAGGTACAGAGAATATAACTACCAGACAATCAGGTACAGAGAATATAACTACCAGGCAATCAGGTACAGAGAATATAACTACCAGACAATCAGGTACAGAGAATATAACTACCAGACAATCAGGTACAGAGAATATAACTACTAGACAATCAGGTACAGAGAATATAACTACCAGGCAATCAGGTACAGAGAATATAACTACCAGACAATCAGGTACAGAGAATATAACTACCAGGCAATTAAAACAATGAACATCAGGTACAGAGAATAAAACTACCAGGCAATCAGGTACAGAGAATATAACTACCAGGCAATCAGGTACAGAGAATATAACTACCAGGCAATCAAAACAATGAACATCAAGTACAGAGAATATAACTACCAGACAATCAAAACAATGAACATCAGGTACAGAGAATATAACTACCAGACAATCAGGTACAGAGAATATAACTACCAGACAATCAGGTACAGAGAATATAACTACCAGACAATCAAAACAATGAACATCAAGTACAGAGAATATAACTACCAGACAATCAGGTACAGAGAATATAACTACCAGACAATCAGGTACAGAGAATATAACTACCAGACAATCAAAACAATGAACATCAAGTACAGAGAATATAACTACCAGACAATCAGGTACAGAGAATATAACTACCAGACAATCAAAACAATGAACATTAGGTACAGAGAATATAACTACCAGACAATCAGGTACAGAGAATATAACTACCAGACAATCAGGTACAGAGAATATAACTACCAGACAATCAAAACAATGAACATCAAGTACAGAGAATATAACTACCAGGCAATCAAAACAATGAACATCAGGTACAGAGAATATAACTACCAGACAATCAGGTACAGAGAATATAACTACCAGACAATCAGGTACAGAGAATATAACTACCAGACAATCAAAACAATGAACATCAAGTACAGAGAATATAACTACCAGACAATCAGGTACAGAGAATATAACTACCAGACAATCAGGTACAGAGAATATAACTACCAGGCAATCAGGTACAGAGAATATAACTACCAGACAATCAAGCACAGAGAATATAACTACCAGACAATCAGGTACAGAGAATATAACTACCAGACAATCAGGCACAGAGAATATAACTACCAGGCAATCAGGTACAGAGAATATAACTACCAGACAATCAGGCACAGAGAATATAACTACCAGACAATCAGGTACAGAGAATATAACTACCAGACAATCAGGTACAGAGAATATAACTACCAGACAATCAAAACAATGAACATCAGGTACAGAGAATATAACTACCAGACAATCAGGTACAGAGAATATAACTACCAGACAATCAGGTACAGAGAATATAACTACCAGACAATCAAAACAATGAACATCAAGTACATAGAATATAACTACCAGACAATCAGGTACAGAGAATATAACTACCAGACAATCAAAACAATGAACATCAGGTACAGAGAATATAACTACCAGACAATCGGGTACAGAGAATATAACTACCAGGCAATCAGGTACAGAGAATATAACTACCAGACAATCAAAACAATGAACATCAAGTACATAGAATATAACTACCAGACAATCAGGTACAGAGAATAAAACTACCAGACAATCAGGTACAGAGAATATAACTACCAGGCAATCAAAACAATGAACATCAAGTACAGCGAATATAACTACCAGACAATCAGGTACAGAGAATATAACTACCAGACAATCAAAACAATGAACATCAAGTACAGAGAATATAACTACCAGACAATCAGGTACAGAGAATATAACTACCAGACAATCAAAACAATGAACATCAAGTACAGAGAATATAACTACCAGACAATCAGGTACAGAGAATATAACTACCAGACAATCAGGTACAGAGAATATAACTACCAGACAATCAAAACAATGAACATCAGGTACAGAGAATATAACTACCAGACAATCAGGCACAGAGAATATAACTACCAGACAATCAAAACAATGAACATCAGGTACAGAGAATATAACTACCAGACAATCAGGTACAGAGAATATAACTACCAGACAATCAAAACAATGAACATTAGGTACAGAGAATATAACTACCAGACAATCAGGTACAGAGAATATAACTACCAGACAATCAGATACAGAGAATATAACTACCAGACAATCAAAACAATGAACATCAAGTACAGAGAATATAACTACCAGGCAATCAAAACAATGAACATCAGGTACAGAGAATATAACTACCAGACAATCAGGTACAGAGAATATAACTACCAGACAATCAGGTACAGAGAATATAACTACCAGACAATCAAAACAATGAACATCAAGTACAGAGAATATAACTACCAGACAATCAGGTACAGAGAATATAACTACCAGACAATCAGGTACAGAGAATATAACTACCAGACAATCAAAACAATGAACATCAAGTACAGAGAATATAACTACCAGACAATCAGGTACAGAGAATATAACTACCAGACAATCAAAACAATGAACATTAGGTACAGAGAATATAACTACCAGACAATCAGGTACAGAGAATATAACTACCAGACAATCAGGTACAGAGAATATAACTACCAGACAATCAAAACAATGAACATCAAGTACAGAGAATATAACTACCAGGCAATCAAAACAATGAACATCAGGTACAGAGAATATAACTACCAGACAATCAGGTACAGAGAATATAACTACCAGACAATCAGGTACAGAGAATATAACTACCAGACAATCAAAACAATGAACATCAAGTACAGAGAATATAACTACCAGACAATCAGGTACAGAGAATATAACTACCAGACAATCAGGTACAGAGAATATAACTACCAGGCAATCAGGTACAGAGAATATAACTACCAGACAATCAAGCACAGAGAATATAACTACCAGACAATCAGGTACAGAGAATATAACTACCAGACAATCAGGCACAGAGAATATAACTACCAGGCAATCAGGTACAGAGAATATAACTACCAGACAATCAGGCACAGAGAATATAACTACCAGACAATCAGGTACAGAGAATATAACTACCAGACAATCAGGTACAGAGAATATAACTACCAGACAATCAAAACAATGAACATCAGGTACAGAGAATATAACTACCAGACAATCAGGTACAGAGAATATAACTACCAGACAATCAGGTACAGAGAATATAACTACCAGACAATCAAAACAATGAACATCAAGTACATAGAATATAACTACCAGACAATCAGGTACAGAGAATATAACTACCAGACAATCAAAACAATGAACATCAGGTACAGAGAATATAACTACCAGACAATCGGGTACAGAGAATATAACTACCAGGCAATCAGGTACAGAGAATATAACTACCAGACAATCAAAACAATGAACATCAAGTACATAGAATATAACTACCAGACAATCAGGTACAGAGAATAAAACTACCAGACAATCAGGTACAGAGAATATAACTACCAGACAATCAGGTACAGAGAATATAACTACCAGACAATCAGGTACAGAGAATATAACTACCAGGCAATCAGGTACAGAGAATATAACTACCAGACAATCAGGTACAGAGAATATAACTACCAGACAATCAGGTACAGAGAATATAACTACTAGACAATCAGGTACAGAGAATATAACTACCAGACAATCAGGTACAGAGAATATAACTACCAGACAATCAGGTACAGAGAATATAACTACCAGACAATCAAAACAATGAACATCAAGTACAGAGAATATAACTACCAGACAATCAGGTACAGAGAATATAACTACCAGACAATCAGGTACAGAGAATATAACTACCAGGCAATCAGGTACAGAGAATATAACTACCAGACAATCAAGCACAGAGAATATAACTACCAGACAATCAGGTACAGAGAATATAACTACCAGACAATCAGGCACAGAGAATATAACTACCAGGCAATCAGGTACAGAGAATATAACTACCAGACAATCAGGCACAGAGAATATAACTACCAGACAATCAGGTACAGAGAATATAACTACCAGACAATCAGGTACAGAGAATATAACTACCAGACAATCAAAACAATGAACATCAGTACAGAGAATATAACTACCAGACAATCAGGTACAGAGAATATAACTACCAGACAATCAGGTACAGAGAATATAACTACCAGACAATCAAAACAATGAACATCAAGTACATAGAATATAACTACCAGACAATCAGGTACAGAGAATATAACTACCAGACAATCAAAACAATGAACATCAGGTACAGAGAATATAACTACCAGACAATCGGGTACAGAGAATATAACTACCAGGCAATCAGGTACAGAGAATATAACTACCAGACAATCAAAACAATGAACATCAAGTACATAGAATATAACTACCAGACAATCAGGTACAGAGAATAAAACTACCAGACAATCAGGTACAGAGAATATAACTACCAGGCAATCAAAACAATGAACATCAAGTACAGAGAATATAACTACCAGACAATCAGGTACAGAGAATATAACTACCAGACAATCAAAACAATGAACATCAAGTACAGAGAATATAACTACCAGACAATCAGGTACAGAGAATATAACTACCAGACAATCAAAACAATGAACATCAAGTACAGAGAATATAACTACCAGACAATCAGGTACAGAGAATATAACTACCAGACAATCAGGTACAGAGAATATAACTACCAGACAATCAAAACAATGAACATCAGGTACAGAGAATATAACTACCAGACAATCAGGCACAGAGAATATAACTACCAGACAATCAAAACAATGAACATCAGGTACAGAGAATATAACTACCAGACAATCAGGTACAGAGAATATAACTACCAGACAATCAAAACAATGAACATCAAGTACAGAGAATATAACTACCAGACAATCAGGTACAGAGAATATAACTACCAGACAATCAGGTACAGAGAATATAACTACCAGACAATCAAAACAATGAACATCAAGTACAGAGAATATAACTACCAGGCAATCAGGTACAGAGAATATAACTACCAGACAATCAAAACAATGAACATTAGGTACAGAGAATATAACTACCAGACAATCAGGTACAGAGAATATAACTACCAGACAATCAGGTACAGAGAATATAACTACCAGACAATCAAAACAATGAACATCAAGTACAGAGAATATAACTACCAGGCAATCAAAACAATGAACATCAGGTACAGAGAATATAACTACCAGACAATCAGGTACAGAGAATATAACTACCAGACAATCAGGTACAGAGAATATAACTACCAGACAATCAAAACAATGAACATCAGGTACAGAGAATATAACTACCAGACAATCAGGCACAGAGAATATAACTACCAGACAATCAAAACAATGAACATCAGGTACAGAGAATATAACTACCAGACAATCAGGTACAGAGAATATAACTACCAGACAATCAAAACAATGAACATCAAGTACAGAGAATATAACTACCAGACAATCAGGTACAGAGAATATAACTACCAGACAATCAGGTACAGAGAATATAACTACCAGACAATCAAAACAATGAACATCAAGTACAGAGAATATAACTACCAGACAATCAGGTACAGAGAATATAACTACCAGACAATCAAAACAATGAACATTAGGTACAGAGAATATAACTACCAGACAATCAGGTACAGAGAATATAACTACCAGACAATCAGGTACAGAGAATATAACTACCAGACAATCAAAACAATGAACATCAAGTACAGAGAATATAACTACCAGGCAATCAAAAACAATGAACATCAGGTACAGAGAATATAACTACCAGACAATCAGGTACAGAGAATATAACTACCAGACAATCAGGTACAGAGAATATAACTACCAGACAATCAAAACAATGAACATCAAGTACAGAGAATATAACTACCAGACAATCAGGTACAGAGAATATAACTACCAGACAATCAGGTACAGAGAATATAACTACCAGGCAATCAGGTACAGAGAATATAACTACCAGACAATCAAGCACAGAGAATATAACTACCAGACAATCAGGTACAGAGAATATAACTACCAGACAATCAGGCACAGAGAATATAACTACCAGGCAATCAGGTACAGAGAATATAACTACCAGACAATCAGGCACAGAGAATATAACTACCAGACAATCAGGTACAGAGAATATAACTACCAGACAATCAGGTACAGAGAATATAACTACCAGACAATCAAAACAATGAACATCAGGTACAGAGAATATAACTACCAGACAATCAGGTACAGAGAATATAACTACCAGACAATCAGGTACAGAGAATATAACTACCAGACAATCAAAACAATGAACATCAAGTACAGAGAATATAACTACCAGACAATCAGGTACAGAGAATATAACTACCAGACAATCAGGTACAGAGAATATAACTACCAGGCAATCAGGTACAGAGAATATAACTACCAGACAATCAAGCACAGAGAATATAACTACCAGACAATCAGGTACAGAGAATATAACTACCAGACAATCAGGCACAGAGAAAATAACTACCAGGCAATCAGGTACAGAGAATATAACTACCAGACAATCAGGCACAGAGAATATAACTACCAGACAATCAGGTACAGAGAATATAACTACCAGACAATCAGGTACAGAGAATATAACTACCAGACAATCAAAACAATGAACATCAGGTACAGAGAATATAACTACCAGACAATCAGGTACAGAGAATATAACTACCAGACAATCAGGTACAGAGAATATAACTACCAGACAATCAAAACAATGAACATCAAGTACATAGAATATAACTACCAGACAATCAGGTACAGAGAATATAACTACCAGACAATCAAAACAATGAACATCAGGTACAGAGAATATAACTACCAGACAATCGGGTACAGAGAATATAACTACCAGGCAATCAGGTACAGAGAATATAACTACCAGACAATCAAAACAATGAACATCAAGTACATAGAATATAACTACCAGACAATCAGGTACAGAGAATAAAACTACCAGACAATCAGGTACAGAGAATATAACTACCAGACAATCAGGTACAGAGAATATAACTACCAGACAATCAGGTACAGAGAATATAACTACCAGGCAATCAGGTACAGAGAATATAACTACCAGACAATCAGGTACAGAGAATATAACTACCAGACAATCAGGTACAGAGAATATAACTACTAGACAATCAGGTACAGAGAATATAACTACCAGACAATCAGGTACAGAGAATATAACTACCAGACAATCAGGTACAGAGAATATAACTACCAGACAATCAAAACAATGAACATCAAGTACAGAGAATATAACTACCAGACAATCAGGTACAGAGAATATAACTACCAGACAATCAGGTACAGAGAATATAACTACCAGCAATCAGGTACAGAGAATATAACTACCAGACAATCAAGCACAGAGAATATAACTACCAGACAATCAGGTACAGAGAATATAACTACCAGACAATCAGGCACAGAGAATATAACTACCAGGCAATCAGGTACAGAGAATATAACTACCAGACAATCAGGCACAGAGAATATAACTACCAGACAATCAGGTACAGAGAATATAACTACCAGACAATCAGGTACAGAGAATATAACTACCAGACAATCAAAACAATGAACATCAGGTACAGAGAATATAACTACCAGACAATCAGGTACAGAGAATATAACTACCAGACAATCAGGTACAGAGAATATAACTACCAGACAATCAAAACAATGAACATCAAGTACATAGAATATAACTACCAGACAATCAGGTACAGAGAATATAACTACCAGACAATCAAAACAATGAACATCAGGTACAGAGAATATAACTACCAGACAATCAGGTACAGAGAATATAACTACCAGACAATCAGGTACAGAGAATATAACTACCAGACAATCAAAACAATGAACATCAAGTACAGAGAATATAACTACCAGACAATCAGGTACAGAGAATAAAACTACCAGACAATCAGGTACAGAGAATATAACTACCAGGCAATCAAAACAATGAACATCAAGTACAGCGAATATAACTACCAGACAATCAGGTACAGAGAATATAACTACCAGACAATCAAAACAATGAACATCAAGTACAGAGAATATAACTACCAGACAATCAGGTACAGAGAATATAACTACCAGACAATCAAAACAATGAACATCAAGTACAGAGAATATAACTACCAGACAATCAGGTACAGAGAATATAACTACCAGACAATCAGGTACAGAGAATATAACTACCAGACAATCAAAACAATGAACATCAGGTACAGAGAATATAACTACCAGACAATCAGGCACAGAGAATATAACTACCAGACAATCAAAACAATGAACATCAGGTACAGAGAATATAACTACCAGACAATCAGGTACAGAGAATATAACTACCAGACAATCAAAACAATGAACATCAAGTACAGAGAATATAACTACCAGACAATCAGGTACAGAGAATATAACTACCAGACAATCAGGTACAGAGAATATAACTACCAGACAATCAAAACAATGAACATCAAGTACAGAGAATATAACTACCAGACAATCAGGTACAGAGAATATAACTACCAGACAATCAAAACAATGAACATTAGGTACAGAGAATATAACTACCAGACAATCAGGTACAGAGAATATAACTACCAGACAATCAGGTACAGAGAATATAACTACCAGACAATCAAAACAATGAACATCAAGTACAGAGAATATAACTACCAGGCAATCAAAACAATGAACATCAGGTACAGAGAATATAACTACCAGACAATCAGGTACAGAGAATATAACTACCAGACAATCAGGTACAGAGAATATAACTACCAGACAATCAAAACAATGAACATCAGGTACAGAGAATATAACTACCAGACAATCAGGTACAGAGAATATAACTACCAGACAATCAAAACAATGAACATCAGGTACAGAGAATATAACTACCAGACAATCAGGTACAGAGAATATAACTACCAGACAATCAAAACAATGAACATCAAGTACAGAGAATATAACTACCAGACAATCAGGTACAGAGAATATAACTACCAGACAATCAGGTACAGAGAATATAACTACCAGACAATCAAAACAATGAACATCAAGTACAGAGAATATAACTACCAGACAATCAGGTACAGAGAATATAACTACCAGACAATCAAAACAATGAACATTAGGTACAGAGAATATAACTACCAGACAATCAGGTACAGAGAATATAACTACCAGACAATCAGGTACAGAGAATATAACTACCAGACAATCAAAACAATGAACATCAAGTACAGAGAATATAACTACCAGGCAATCAAAACAATGAACATCAGGTACAGAGAATATAACTACCAGACAATCAGGTACAGAGAATATAACTACCAGACAATCAGGTACAGAGAATATAACTACCAGACAATCAAAACAATGAACATCAAGTACAGAGAATATAACTACCAGACAATCAGGTACAGAGAATATAACTACCAGACAATCAGGTACAGAGAATATAACTACCAGGCAATCAGGTACAGAGAATATAACTACCAGACAATCAAGTACAGAGAATATAACTACCAGACAATCAGGTACAGAGAATATAACTACCAGACAATCAGGCACAGAGAATATAACTACCAGGCAATCAGGTACAGAGAATATAACTACCAGACAATCAGGCACAGAGAATATAACTACCAGACAATCAGGTACAGAGAATATAACTACCAGACAATCAGGTACAGAGAATATAACTACCAGACAATCAAAACAATGAACATCAGGTACAGAGAATATAACTACCAGACAATCAGGTACAGAGAATATAACTACCAGACAATCAGGTACAGAGAATATAACTACCAGACAATCAAAACAATGAACATCAAGTACAGAGAATATAACTACCAGACAATCAGGTACAGAGAATATAACTACCAGACAATCAAAACAATGAACATCAGGTACAGAGAATATAACTACCAGACAATCGGGTACAGAGAATATAACTACCAGGCAATCAGGTACAGAGAATATAACTACCAGACAATCAAAACAATGAACATCAAGTACATAGAATATAACTACCAGACAATCAGGTACAGAGAATAAAACTACCAGACAATCAGGTACAGAGAATATAACTACCAGACAATCAGGTACAGAGAATATAACTACCAGACAATCAGGTACAGAGAATATAACTACCAGGCAATCAGGTACAGAGAATATAACTACCAGACAATCAGGTACAGAGAATATAACTACCAGACAATCAGGTACAGAGAATATAACTACCAGACAATCAGGTACAGAGAATATAACTACCAGGCAATCAGGTACAGAGAATATAACTACCAGACAATCAGGTACAGAGAATATAACTACCAGGCAATTAAAACAATGAACATCAGGTACAGAGAATATAACTACCAGACAATCAGGTACAGAGAATATAACTACCAGACAATCAGGTACAGAGAATATAACTACCAGGCAATCAAAACAATGAACATCAAGTACAGAGAATATAACTACCAGACAATCAAAAGAATGAACATCAGGTACAGAGAATATAACTACCAGGCAATCAAAACAATGAACATCAAGTACAGAGAATATAACTACCAGACAATCAGGTACAGAGAATATAACTACCAGACAATCAAAACAATGAACATCAAGTACAGAGAATATAACTACCAGACAATCAGGTACAGAGAATATAACTACCAGGCAATCAAAACAATGAACATCAAGTACAGAGAATATAACTACCAGACAAGAAAAACTGACATCAGGTACAGAGAATATAACTACCAGACAATCAGGTACAGAGAATATAACTACCAGGCAATCAAAACAATGAACATCAAGTACAGAGAATATAACTACCAGACAATCAGGTACAGAGAATATAACTACCAGACAATCAAAACAATGAACATCAAGTACAGAGAATATAACTACCAGACAATCAGGTACAGAGAATATAACTACCAGACAATCAAAACAATGAACATCAAGTACAGAGAATATAACTACCAGACAATCAGGTACAGAGAATATAACTACCAGACAATCAGGTACAGAGAATATAACTACCAGACAATCAAAACAATGAACATCAGGTACAGAGAATATAACTACCAGACAATCAGGCACAGAGAATATAACTACCAGACAATCAAAACAATGAACATCAGGTACAGAGAATATAACTACCAGACAATCAGGTACAGAGAATATAACTACCAGACAATCAAAACAATGAACATCAGGTACAGAGAATATAACTACCAGACAATCAGGTACAGAGAATATAACTACCAGACAATCAGGTACAGAGAATATAACTACCAGACAATCAAAACAATGAACATCAAGTACAGAGAATATAACTACCAGGCAATCAGGTACAGAGAATATAACTACCAGAGAATATAACTACCAGACAATCAGGTACAGAGAATATAACTACCAGACAATCAGGTACAGAGAATATAACTACCAGACAATCAGGTACAGAGAATATAACTACCAGACAATCAAAACAATACCAGACAATCAGGTACAGAGAATATAACTACCAGACAATCAAAACAATGAACATCAAGTACAGAGAATATAACTACCAGACAATCAGGTACAGAGAATATAACTACCAGACAATCAGGTACAGAGAATATAACTACCAGACAATCAAAACAATGAACATCAGGTACAGAGAATATAACTACCAGACAATCAGGTACAGAGAATATAACTACCAGACAATCAAAACAATGAACATCAAGTACAGAGAATATAACTACCAGACAATCAGGTACAGAGAATATAACTACCAGACAATCAAACAATGAACATCAAGTACAGAGAATATAACTACCAGACATCAGGTACAGAGAATATAACTACCAGACAATCAGGTACAGAGAATATAACTACCAGACAATCAAAACAATGAACATCAAGTACAGAGAATATAACTACCAGACAATCAGGTACAGAGAATATAACTACCAGACAATCAAAACAATCAGGTACAGAGAATATAACTACCAGACAATCAGGTACAGAGAATATAACTACCAGACAATCAGGTACAGAGAATATAACTACCAGACAATCAGGTACAGAGAATATAACTACCAGACAATCAGGTACAGAGAATATAACAATGAACAATCAGGTACAGAGAATATAACTACCAGACAATCAGGTACAGAGAATATAACTACCAGACAATCAGGTACAGAGAATATAACTACCAGACAATCAAAACAATGAACATCAAGTACAGAGAATATAACTACCAGACAATCAGGTACAGAGAATATAACTACCAGACAATCAGGTACAGAGAATATAACTACCAGGCAATCAGGTACAGAGAATATAACTACCAGACAATCAAGTACAGAGAATATAACTACCAGACAATCAGGTACAGAGAATATAACTACCAGACAATCAGGCACAGAGAATATAACTACCAGGCAATCAGGTACAGAGAATATAACTACCAGACAATCAGGCACAGAGAATATAACTACCAGACAATCAGGTACAGAGAATATAACTACCAGACAATCAGGTACAGAGAATATAACTACCAGACAATCAAAACAATGAACATCAGGTACAGAGAATATAACTACCAGACAATCAGGTACAGAGAATATAACTACCAGACAATCAGGTACAGAGAATATAACTACCAGACAATCAAAACAATGAACATCAAGTACAGAGAATATAACTACCAGACAATCAGGTACAGAGAATATAACTACCAGACAATCAAAACAATGAACATCAGGTACAGAGAATATAACTACCAGACAATCGGGTACAGAGAATATAACTACCAGGCAATCAGGTACAGAGAATATAACTACCAGACAATCAAAACAATGAACATCAAGTACAGAGAATATAACTACCAGACAATCAGGTACAGAGAATATAACTACCAGACAATCAGGTACAGAGAATATAACTACCAGACAATCAGGTACAGAGAATATAACTACCAGACAATCAGGTACAGAGAATATAACTACCAGCAATCAGGTACAGAGAATATAACTACCAGACAATCAGGTACAGAGAATATAACTACCAGACAATCAGGTACAGAGAATATAACTACCAGACAATCAGGTACAGAGAATATAACTACCAGACAATCAGGTACAGAGAATATAACTACCAGACAATCAGGTACAGAGAATATAACTACCAGGCAATCAAAACAATGAACATCAGGTACAGAGAATAAAACTACCAGACAATCAGGTACAGAGAATATAACTACCAGACAATCAGGTACAGAGAATATAACTACCAGACAATCAAAACAATGAACATCAAGTACAGAGAATATAACTACCAGACAATCAGGTACAGAGAATATAACTACCAGACAATCAGGTACAGAGAATATAACTACCAGACAATCAAAACAATGAACATCAAGTACAGAGAATATAACTACCAGACAATCAGGTACAGAGAATATAACTACCAGACAATCAAAACAATGAACATCAGGTACAGAGAATATAACTACCAGACAATCAGGTACAGAGAATATAACTACCAGACAATCAGGTACAGAGAATATAACTACCAGACAATCAAAACAATGAACATCAAGTACAGAGAATATAACTACCAGGCAATCAAAACAATGAATATCAGGTACAGGAATATAACTACCAGACAATCAGGTACAGAGAATATAACTACCAGACAATCAGGTACAGAGAATATAACTACCAGACAATCAAAACAATGAACATCAAGTACAGAGAATATAACTACCAGACAATCAGGTACAGAGAATATAACTACCAGACAATCAAAACAATGAACATCAAGTACAGAGAATATAACTACCAGACAATCAGGTACAGAGAATATAACTACCAGACAATCAGGTACAGAGAATATAACTACCAGACAATCAAAACAATGAACATCAGGTACAGAGAATATAACTACCAGACAATCAGGCACAGAGAATATAACTACCAGACAATCAAAACAATGAACATCAGGTACAGAGAATATAACTACCAGACAATCAGGTACAGAGAATATAACTACCAGACAATCAAAACAATGAACATTAGGTACAGAGAATATAACTACCAGACAATCAGGTACAGAGAATATAACTACCAGACAATCAGATACAGAGAATATAACTACCAGACAATCAAAACAATGAACATCAAGTACAGAGAATATAACTACCAGGCAATCAAAACAATGAACATCAGGTACAGAGAATATAACTACCAGACAATCAGGTACAGAGAATATAACTACCAGACAATCAGGTACAGAGAATATAACTACCAGACAATCAAAACAATGAACATCAAGTACAGAGAATATAACTACCAGACAATCAGGTACAGAGAATATAACTACCAGACAATCAGGTACAGAGAATATAACTACCAGACAATCAAAACAATGAACATCAAGTACAGAGAATATAACTACCAGACAATCAGGTACAGAGAATATAACTACCAGACAATCAAAACAATGAACATTAGGTACAGAGAATATAACTACCAGACAATCAGGTACAGAGAATATAACTACCAGACAATCAGGTACAGAGAATATAACTACCAGACAATCAAAACAATGAACATCAAGTACAGAGAATATAACTACCAGGCAATCAAAACAATGAACATCAGGTACAGAGAATATAACTACCAGACAATCAGGTACAGAGAATATAACTACCAGACAATCAGGTACAGAGAATATAACTACCAGACAATCAAAACAATGAACATCAAGTACAGAGAATATAACTACCAGACAATCAGGTACAGAGAATATAACTACCAGACAATCAGGTACAGAGAATATAACTACCAGGCAATCAGGTACAGAGAATATAACTACCAGACAATCAAGCACAGAGAATATAACTACCAGACAATCAGGTACAGAGAATATAACTACCAGACAATCAGGCACAGAGAATATAACTACCAGGCAATCAGGTACAGAGAATATAACTACCAGACAATCAGGCACAGAGAATATAACTACCAGACAATCAGGTACAGAGAATATAACTACCAGACAATCAGGTACAGAGAATATAACTACCAGACAATCAAAACAATGAACATCAGGTACAGAGAATATAACTACCAGACAATCAGGTACAGAGAATATAACTACCAGACAATCAGGTACAGAGAATATAACTACCAGACAATCAAAACAATGAACATCAAGTACATAGAATATAACTACCAGACAATCAGGTACAGAGAATATAACTACCAGACAATCAAAACAATGAACATCAGGTACAGAGAATATAACTACCAGACAATCGGGTACAGAGAATATAACTACCAGGCAATCAGGTACAGAGAATATAACTACCAGACAATCAAAACAATGAACATCAAGTACATAGAATATAACTACCAGACAATCAGGTACAGAGAATAAAACTACCAGACAATCAGGTACAGAGAATATAACTACCAGGCAATCAAAACAATGAACATCAAGTACAGAGAATATAACTACCAGACAATCAGGTACAGAGAATATAACTACCAGACAATCAAAACAATGAACATCAAGTACAGAGAATATAACTACCAGACAATCAGGTACAGAGAATATAACTACCAGACAATCAAAACAATGAACATAAGTACAGAGAATATAACTACCAACAATCAGGTACAGAGAATATAACTACCAGACAATCAGGTACAGAGAATATAACTACCAGACAATCAAAACAATGAACATCAGGTACAGAGAATATAACTACCAGACAATCAGGTACAGAGAATATAACTACCAGACAATCAAAACAATGAACATCAGGTACAGAGAATATAACTACCAGACAATCAGGTACAGAGAATATAACTACCAGACAATCAAAACAATGAACATCAGGTACAGAGAATATAACTACCAGACAATCAGGTACAGAGAATATAACTACCAGACAATCAGGTACAGAGAATATAACTACCAGACAATCAAAACAATGAACATCAAGTACAGAGAATATAACTACCAGACAATCAAAACAATGAACATCAGGTACAGAGAATATAACTACCAGACAATCAGGTACAGAGAATATAACTACCAGACAATCAGGTACAGAGAATATAACTACCAGACAATCAAACAATGAACATCAAGTACAGAGAATATAACTACCAGACAATCAGGTACAGAGAATATAACTACCAGACAATCAGGTACAGAGAATATAACTACCAGACAATCAAAACAATGAACATCAGGTACAGAGAATATAACTACCAGACAATCAGGTACAGAGAATATAACTACCAGACAATCAAAACAATGAACAT
Organism: Megaustenia siamemsis; assembly: GCA_032433765.1. NCBI lineage: Eukaryota > Metazoa > Mollusca > Gastropoda > Stylommatophora > Ariophantidae > Megaustenia > Megaustenia siamemsis. Next base: position 50,239,812 of record JAVIAB010000159.1, read on the forward strand.
TAGGTACAGAGAATATAACTACCAGACAATCAGGTACAGAGAATATAACTACCAGACAATCAGGTACAGAGAATATAACTACCAGACAATCAAAACAATGAACATCAAGTACAGAGAATATAACTACCAGGCAATCAAAACAATGAACATCAGGTACAGAGAATATAACTACCAGACAATCAGGTACAGAGAATATAACTACCAGGCAATCAGGTACAGAGAATATAACTACCAGACAATCAAAACAATGAACATCAAGTACAGAGAATATAACTACCAGACAATCAGGTACAGAGAATATAACTACCAGACAATCAGGTACAGAGAATATAACTACCAGGCATCAGGTACAGAGAATATAACTACCAGACAATCAAGCACAGAGAATATAACTACCAGACAATCAGGTACAGAGAATATAACTACCAGACAATCAGGCACAGAGAATATAACTACCAGACAATCAGGTACAGAGAATATAACTACCAGACAATCAGGCACAGAGAATATAACTACCAACAATCAGGTACAGAGAATATAACTACCAGACAATCAGGTACAGAGAATATAACTACCAGACAATCAAAACAATGAACATCACTACAGAGAATATAACTACCAGACAATCAGGTACAGAGAATATAACTACCAGACAATCAGGTACAGAGAATATAACTACCAGACAATCAAAACAATGAACATCAAGTACATAGAATATAACTACCAGACAATCAGGTACAGAGAATATAACTACCAGACAATCAAAACAATGAACATCAGGTACAGAGAATATAACTACCAGACAATCAGGTACAGAGAATATAACTACCAGGCAATCAGGTACAGAGAATATAACTACCAGACAATCAAAACAATGAACATCAAGTACAGAGAATATAACTACCAGACAATCAGGTACAGAGAATATAACTACCAGACAATCAGGTACAGAGAATATAACTACCAGACAATCAGGTACAGAGAATATAACTACCAGACAATCAGGTACAGAGAATATAACTACCACAATCAGGTACAGAGAATATAACTACCAGACAATCAGGTACAGAGAATATAACTACCAGACAATCAGGTACAGAGAATATAACTACCAGACAATCAGGTACAGAGAATATAACTACCACAATCAGGTACAGAGAATATAACTACCAGACAATCAGGTACAGAGAATATAACTACCAGACAATCAAAACAATGAACATCAGGTACAGAGAATAAAACTACCAGACAATCAGGTACAGAGAATATAACTACCAGACAATCAGGTACAGAGAATATAACTACCAGCAATCAAAACAATGAACATCAAGTACAGAGAATATAACTACCAGACAATCAAAACAATGAACATCAGGTACAGAGAATATAACTACCAGACAATCAGGTACAGAGAATATAACTACCAGACAATCAGGTACAGAGAATATAACTACCAGACAATCAAAACAATGAACATCAAGTACAGAGAATATAACTACCAGACAATCAGGTACAGAGAATATAACTACCAGACAATCAGGTACAGAGAATATAACTACCAGACAATCAAAACAATGAACATCAAGTACAGAGAATATAACTACCAGACAATCAAGTACAGAGAATATAACTACCAGACAATGAACATTAGGTACAGAGAATATAACTACCAGACAATCAGGCACAGAGAATATAACTACAGAGAATATAACTACCAGACAATCAGGTACAGAGAATATAACTACCAGACAATCAAAACAATGAACATCAAGTACAGAGAATATAACTACCAGGCAATCAAAACAATGAACATCAGGTACAGAGAATATAACTACCAGACAATCAGGTACAGAGAATATAACTACCAGACAATCAGGTACAGAGAATATAACTACCAGACAATCAAAACAATGAACATCAAGTACAGAGAATATAACTACCAGACAATCAGGTACAGAGAATATAACTACCAGACAATCAGGTACAGAGAATATAACTACCAGGCAATCAGGTACAGAGAATATAACTACCAGACAATCAAGCACAGAGAATATAACTACCAGACAATCAGGTACAGAGAATATAACTACCAGACAATCAGGCACAGAGAATATAACTACCAGGCAATCAGGTACAGAGAATATAACTACCAGACAATCAGGCACAGAGAATATAACTACCAGACAATCAGGTACAGAGAATATAACTACCAGACAATCAGGTACAGAGAATATAACTACCAGACAATCAAAACAATGAACATCAGGTACAGAGAATATAACTACCAGACAATCAGGTACAGAGAATATAACTACCAGACAATCAGGTACAGAGAATATAACTACCAGACAATCAAAACAATGAACATCAAGTACATAGAATATAACTACCAGACAATCAGGTACAGAGAATATAACTACCAGACAATCAAAACAATGAACATCAGGTACAGAGAATATAACTACCAGACAATCGGGTACAGAGAATATAACTACCAGGCAATCAGGTACAGAGAATATAACTACCAGACAATCAAAACAATGAACATCAAGTACATAGAATATAACTACCAGACAATCAGGTACAGAGAATAAAACTACCAGACAATCAGGTACAGAGAATATAACTACCAGGCAATCAAAACAATGAACATCAAGTACAGCGAATATAACTACCAGACAATCAGGTACAGAGAATATAACTACCAGACAATCAAAACAATGAACATCAAGTACAGAGAATATAACTACCAGACAATCAGGTACAGAGAATATAACTACCAGACAATCAAAACAATGAACATCAAGTACAGAGAATATAACTACCAGACAATCAGGTACAGAGAATATAACTACCAGACAATCAGGTACAGAGAATATAACTACCAGACAATCAAAACAATGAACATCAGGTACAGAGAATATAACTACCAGACAATCAGGCACAGAGAATATAACTACCAGACAATCAAAACAATGAACATCAGGTACAGAGAATATAACTACCAGACAATCAGGTACAGAGAATATAACTACCAGACAATCAAAACAATGAACATTAGGTACAGAGAATATAACTACCAGACAATCAGGTACAGAGAATATAACTACCAGACAATCAGATACAGAGAATATAACTACCAGACAATCAAAACAATGAACATCAAGTACAGAGAATATAACTACCAGGCAATCAAAACAATGAACATCAGGTACAGAGAATATAACTACCAGACAATCAGGTACAGAGAATATAACTACCAGACAATCAGGTACAGAGAATATAACTACCAGACAATCAAAACAATGAACATCAAGTACAGAGAATATAACTACCAGACAATCAGGTACAGAGAATATAACTACCAGACAATCAGGTACAGAGAATATAACTACCAGACAATCAAAACAATGAACATCAAGTACAGAGAATATAACTACCAGACAATCAGGTACAGAGAATATAACTACCAGACAATCAAAACAATGAACATTAGGTACAGAGAATATAACTACCAGACAATCAGGTACAGAGAATATAACTACCAGACAATCAGGTACAGAGAATATAACTACCAGACAATCAAAACAATGAACATCAAGTACAGAGAATATAACTACCAGGCAATCAAAACAATGAACATCAGGTACAGAGAATATAACTACCAGACAATCAGGTACAGAGAATATAACTACCAGACAATCAGGTACAGAGAATATAACTACCAGACAATCAAAACAATGAACATCAAGTACAGAGAATATAACTACCAGACAATCAGGTACAGAGAATATAACTACCAGACAATCAGGTACAGAGAATATAACTACCAGGCAATCAGGTACAGAGAATATAACTACCAGACAATCAAGCACAGAGAATATAACTACCAGACAATCAGGTACAGAGAATATAACTACCAGACAATCAGGCACAGAGAATATAACTACCAGGCAATCAGGTACAGAGAATATAACTACCAGACAATCAGGCACAGAGAATATAACTACCAGACAATCAGGTACAGAGAATATAACTACCAGACAATCAGGTACAGAGAATATAACTACCAGACAATCAAAACAATGAACATCAGGTACAGAGAATATAACTACCAGACAATCAGGTACAGAGAATATAACTACCAGACAATCAGGTACAGAGAATATAACTACCAGACAATCAAAACAATGAACATCAAGTACATAGAATATAACTACCAGACAATCAGGTACAGAGAATATAACTACCAGACAATCAAAACAATGAACATCAGGTACAGAGAATATAACTACCAGACAATCGGGTACAGAGAATATAACTACCAGGCAATCAGGTACAGAGAATATAACTACCAGACAATCAAAACAATGAACATCAAGTACATAGAATATAACTACCAGACAATCAGGTACAGAGAATAAAACTACCAGACAATCAGGTACAGAGAATATAACTACCAGACAATCAGGTACAGAGAATATAACTACCAGACAATCAGGTACAGAGAATATAACTACCAGGCAATCAGGTACAGAGAATATAACTACCAGACAATCAGGTACAGAGAATATAACTACCAGACAATCAGGTACAGAGAATATAACTACTAGACAATCAGGTACAGAGAATATAACTACCAGGCAATCAGGTACAGAGAATATAACTACCAGACAATCAGGTACAGAGAATATAACTACCAGGCAATCAAAACAATGAACATCAGGTACAGAGAATAAAACTACCAGGCAATCAGGTACAGAGAATATAACTACCAGGCAATCAGGTACAGAGAATATAACTACCAGGCAATCAAAACAATGAACATCAAGTACAGAGAATATAACTACCAGACAATCAAAACAATGAACATCAGGTACAGAGAATATAACTACCAGGCAATCAAAACAATGAACATCAAGTACAGAGAATATAACTACCAGGCAATCAGGTACAGAGAATATAACTACCAGACAATCAAAACAATGAACATCAAGTACAGAGAATATAACTACCAGACAATCAAAACAATGAACATCAAGTACAGAGAATATAACTACCAGGCAATCAAAACAATGAACATCAGGTACTGAGAATATAACTACCAGGCAATCAAAACAATGAACATCAAGTACAGAGAATATAACTACCAGGCAATCAAAACAATGAACATCAAGTACAGAGAATATAACTACCAGGCAATCAGGAACAGAGAATATAACTACCAGGCAATCAGGTACAGAGAATATAACTACCAGGCAATCAAAACAATGAACATCAGGTACAGAGAATATAACTACCAGACAATCAAAACAATGAACATCAAATACAGAGAATATAACTACCAGGCAATCAGGAACAGAGAATATAACTACAAGGCAATCAGGTACAGAGAATATAACTACCAGGCAATCAAAACAATGAACATCAGGTACAGAGAATATAACTACCAGACAATCAAAACATTGAACATCAAGTACAGAGAATATAACTACCAGAGAATCAGGTACAGAGAATATAACTACCAGGCAATCAAGTACAGAGAATATAACTACCAGACAATCAAAACAATGAACATCAGGTACAGAGAATATAACTACCAGACAATCAGGTACAGAGAATATAACTACCAGACAATCAAAACAATGAACATTAGGTACAGAGAACATAACTACCAGACAATCGGTACAGAGAATATAACTACCAGACAATCAGGTACAGAGAATATAACTACCAGACAATCAAAACAATGAACATCAAGTACAGAGAATATAACTACCAGGCAATCAAAACAATGAACATCAGGTACAGAGAATATAACTACCAGACAATCAGGTACAGAGAATATAACTACCAGACAATCAGGTACAGAGAATATAACTACCAGACAATCAAAACAATGAACATCAAGTACAGAGAATATAACTACCAGACAATCAGGTACAGAGAATATAACTACCAGGCAATCAAAACAATGAACATCAAGTACAGAGAATATAACTACCAGACAATCAGGTACAGAGAATATAACTACCAGACAATCAGGTACAGAGAATATAACTACCAGGCAATCAAAACAATGAACATCAGGTACAGAGAATATAACTACCAGACAATCAGGTACAGAAAATATAACTACCAGACAATCAAAACAATGAACATCAAGTACAGAGAATATAACTACCAGACAATCAGGTACAGAGAATATAACTACCAGACAATCAAAACAATGAACATCAAGTACAGAGAATATAACTACCAGACAATCAGGTACAGAGAATATAACTACCAGGCAATCAAAACAATGAACATCAAGTACAGAGAATATAACTACCAGACAATCAAAACAATGAACATCAAGTACAGAGAATATAACTACCAGACAATCAGGTACAGAGAATATAACTACCAGGCAATCAAAACAATGAACATCAAGTACAGAGAATATAACTACCAGACAATCAGGTACAGAGAATATAACTACCAGACAATCAAAACAATGAACATCAAGTACAGAGAATACAACTACCAGACAATCAGGTACAGAGAATATAACTACCAGACAATCAAAACAATGAACATTAGGTACAGAGAATATAACTACCAGACAATCAGGTACAGAGAATATAACTACCAGACAATCAGGTACAGAGAATATAACTACCAGACAATCAAAACAATGAACATCAAGTACAGAGAATATAACTACCAGGCAATCAAAACAATGAACATCAGGTACAGAGAATATAACTACCAGACAATCAGGTACAGAGAATATAACTACCAGACAATCAGGTACAGAGAATATAACTACCAGACAATCAAAACAATGAACATCAAGTACAGAGAATATAACTACCAGACAATCAGGTACAGAGAATATAACTACCAGACAATCAGGTACAGAGAATATAACTACCAGACAATCAAAACAATGAACATCAAGTACAGAGAATATAACTACCAGACAATCAGGTACAGAGAATATAACAACCAGACAATCAAAACAATGAACATTAGGTACAGAGAATATAACTACCAGACAATCAGGTACAGAGAATATAACTACCAGATAATCAGGTACAGAGAATATAACTACCAGACAATCAAAACAATGAACATCAAGTACAGAGAATATAACTACCAGACAATCAGGTACAGAGAATATAACTACCAGACGATCAGGTACAGAGAATATAACTACCAGGCAATCAAAACAATGAACATCAGGTACAGAGAATATAACTACCAGACAATCAGGTACAGAAAATATAACTACCAGACAATCAAAACAATGAACATCAAGTACAGAGAATATAACTACCAGACAATCAGGTACAGAGAATATAACTACCAGACAATCAAAACAATGAACATCAAGTACAGAGAATATAACTACCAGACAATCAGGTACAGAGAATATAACTACCAGGCAATCAAAACAATGAACATCAAGTACAGAGAATATAACTACCAGAAAATCAAAACAATGAACATCAAGTACAGAGAATATAACTACCAGACAATCAGGTACAGAGAATATAACTACCAGGCAATCAAAACAATGATCATCAAGTACAGAGAATATAACTACCAGACAATCAGGTACAGAGAATATAACTACCAGACAATCAAAACAATGAACATCAAGTACAGAGAATATAACTACCAGACAATCAGGTACAGAGAATATAACTACCAGACAATCAAACAATGAACATCAAGTACAGAGAATATAACTACCAGACAATCAGGTACAGAGAATATAACTACCAGACAATCAGGTACAGAGAATATAACTACCAGACAATCAAAACAATGAACATCAGGTACAGAGAATATAACTACCAGACAATCAGGTACAGAGAATATAACTACCAGACAATCAAAACAATGAATATCAGGTACAGAGAATATAACTACCAGACAATCAGGTACAGAGAATATAACTACCAGACAATCAAAACAATGAACATTAGGTACAGAGAATATAACTACCAGACAATCAGGTACAGAGAATATAACTACCAGACAATCAGGTACAGAGAATATAACTACCAGACAATCAAAACAATGAACATCAAGTACAGAGAATATAACTACCAGGCAATCAAAACAATGAACATCAGGTACAGAGAATATAACTACCAGACAATCAGGTACAGAGAATATAACTACCAGACAATCAGGTACAGAGAATATAACTACCAGACAATCAAAACAATGAACATCAAGTACAGAGAATATAACTACCAGACAATCAGGTACAGAGAATATAACTACCAGACAATCAGGTACAGAGAATATAACTACCAGACAATCAAAACAATGAACATCAGGTACAGAGAATATAACTACCAGACAATCAGGTACAGAGAATATAACTACCAGACAATCAAAACAATGAACATTAGGTACAGAGAATATAACTACCAGACAATCAGGTACAGAGAATATAACTACCAGACAATCAGGTACAGAGAATATAACTACCAGACAATCAAAACAATGAACATCAAGTACAGAGAATATAACTACCAGGCAATCAAAACAATGAACATCAGGTACAGAGAATATAACTACCAGACAATCAGGTACAGAGAATATAACTACCAGACAATCAGGTACAGAGAATATAACTACCAGACAATCAATACAATGAACATCAAGTACAGAGAATATAACTACCAGACAATCAGGTACAGAGAATATAACTACCAGACAATCAGGTACAGAGAATATAACTACCAGACAATCAAAACAATGAACATCAAGTACAGAGAATATAACTACCAGAAAATCAGGTACAGAGAATATAACTACCAGGCAATCAAAACAATGAACATCAAGTACAGAGAATATAACTACCAGACAATCAGGTACAAAGAATATAACTACCAGACAATCAAAACAATGAACATCAAGTACAGAGAATATAACTACCAGACAATCAGGTACAGAGAATATAACTACCAGACAATCAAAACAATGAACATCAAGTACAGAGAATATAACTACCAGACAATCAGGTACAGAGAATATAACCACCAGACAATCAGGTACAGAGTATATAACTACCAGACAATCAGGTACAGAGAATATAACTACCAGACAATCAGGTACAGAGAATATAACTACCAGACAATCAAAACAATGAACATCAAGTACAGAGAATATAACTACCAGGCAATCAAAACAATGAACATCAAGTACAGAGAATATAACTACCAGGCAATCAGGTACAGAGAATATAACTACCAGGCAATCAAAACAATGAACATCAGGTACAGAGAATATAACTACCAGGCAATCAAACAATGAACATCAGGTACAGAGAATATAACTACCAGGCAATCAAAACAATGAACATCAGGTACAGAGAATATAACTACCAGGCAATCAAAACAATGAACATCAGGTACAGAGAATATAACTACCAGGCAATCAAAACAATGAACATCAAGTACAGAGAATATAACTACCAGGCAATCAAAACAATGAACATCAAGTACAGAGAATATAACTACCAGGCAATCAAAACAATGAACATCAAGTACAGAGAATATAACTACCAGGCAATCAAAACAATGAACATCAGGTACAGAGAATATAACTACCAGGCAATCAAAACAATGAACATCAAGTACAGAGAATATAACTACCAGACAATCAGGTACAGAGAATATAACTACCAGACAATCAGGTACAGAGAATATAACTACCAGACAATCAGGTACAGAGAATATAACTACCAGACAATCAGGTACAGAGAATATAACTACCAGACAATCAGGTACAGAGAATATAACTACCAGACAATCAGGTACAGAGTATATAACTACCAGACAATCAGGTACAGAGAATATAACTACCAGACAATCAGGTACAGAGAATATAACTACCAGACAATCAAAACAATGAACATCAGGTACAGAGAATATAACTACCAGACAATCAGGTACAGAGAATATAACTACCAGGCAATCAGGTACAGAGAATATAACTACCAGACAATCAAAACAATGAACATCAAGTACAGAGAATATAACTACCAGACAATCAGGTACAGAGAATATAACTACCAGGCAATCAGGTACAGAGAATATAACTACCAGACAATCAGGTACAGAGAATATAACTACCAGACAATCAGGTACAGAGAATATAACTACCAGACAATCAGGTACAGAGAATATAACTACCAGACAATCAGGTACAGAGAATATAACTACCAGACAATCAGGTACAGAGAATATAACTACCAGACAATCAGGTACAGAGAATATAACTACCAGACAATCAAAACAATGAACATCAGGTACAGAGAATATAACTACCAGGCAATCAGGTACAGAGAATATAACTACCAGGCAATCAGGTACAGAGAATATAACTACCAGACAATCAGGTACAGAGAATATAACTACCAGGCAATCAGGTACAGAGAATATAACTACCAGACAATCAGGTACAGAGAATATAACTACCAGACAATCAGGTACAGAGAATATAACTACAGGACAATCAGGTACAGAGAATATAACTACCAGACAATCAGGTACAGAGAATATAACTACCAGACAATCAGGTACAGAGAATATAACTACCAGACAATCAGGTACAGAGAATATAACTACCAGACAATCAGGTACAGAGAATATAACTACCAGACAATCAAAACAATGAACATCAGGTACAGAGAATATAACTACCAGACAATCAGGTACAGAGAATATAACTACCAGACAATCAGGTACAGAGAATATAACTACCAGGCAATCAAAACAATGAACATCAAGTACAGAGATTATAACTACCAGACATCAAATGTGGGGGAGCTGTGGGATCTAGAGGTAAGCCTTGACCTTTGTACAGGAATGCAATCCCACCTCAGATTGTGGAAGTTTATCTCCTGAGATGTACTTCTCCTTGGCTATAACCTGCCACAGTCTCTGGATAGCGAGTCCATCTTGGGTAACAATGAGAGGTGTAAGGAAACTCTGGAGGTTCAAGAGGAGACCAAACATGGCTGCTAATGGGCTACAGTTGATCAGGCATACAAACCTGATAATTAACTCAAATCTATCTTCTGGTTATCCATCTGAGCTTAAACCATCTTCAGAGCTTTCTCTAGAGTGTATTGTATTATAGTGCTGCACTCTGGGAGGGGGGAGTGAATCTGAATACAATGAAGTTATCTGGGGTGTAATTAAGATGATTTGTGAAGTCTTGACAGGTACAGAAAATATAACTGATGGACGGGACATGTGGTCGGCACCACACACCACAGCGACAACTAACCTCTGTCCTGTCAACACCACACATTACAACAACAACTTCTACAACTAACTTCTGCCCTGTCAACATCACACATTACAATAACAACTTCTACAACTAACCTCTGTCCTGTCAACACCACACATTACATCAACAACTTCTACAACTAACCTCTGTCCTGTCAACACCACACATTACATCAACAACTTCTACAACTAACCTCGGTCCTGTCAACACCACACATTACATCAACAACTTCTACAACTAACCTCTGTCCTGTCAACACCACACATTACATCAACAACTTCTACAACTAACCTCGGTCCTGTCAACATCAAACATTACAACAACAACTTCGACAACTAACCTCTGCCCTGTCAACACCACACATAACAACAACTTCTACAACTAACCTCTGCCCTGTCAACAACACAACAACAACTTCTACAACTAACCTCTGCCCTGTCAACAGCAGAACAACAACTTCTACAACTAACTTCTGCCCTGTCAACAACACAACAACTTCTACAACTAACCTCTGCCCTGTCAACAACACAACAACAACTTCTACAACTAACCTCTGCCCTGTCAACAGCAGAACAACAACTTCTACAACTAACTTCTGCCCTGTCAACAACACAACAACAACTTCTACAACTAACCTCTGCCCTGTCAACAACACAACAACTTCTACAACTAACCTCTGCCCTGTCAACAACACAACAACTTCTACAACTAACCTCTGCCCTGTCAACACCACGCATAACAACAACTTCTACAACTAACCTCTGCCCTGTCAACAACACAACAACAAATTCTACAACTAACCTCTACCCTGTCAACAACACAACAACAACTTCTACAACTAACCTCTGCCCTGTCAACAACACAAAAATAACTTCTACAACTAACTTCTGCCCTGTCAACAACACAACAACAACTTCTACAACTAACCTCTGCCCTGTCAACAACAGCACAACAACTTCTACATCTAACCTCTGCCCTGTCAACAACACAACAACTTCTACAACTAACCTCTGCCCTGTCAACAACACAACAACTTCTACAACTAACCTCTGCCCTGTCAACAACACAACAACTTCTACAACTAACCTCTGCCCTGTCAACAACACAGCAACAACATCTACAACTAACCTCTGCCCTGTCAACAGCACAACAACTTCTACATCTAACCTCTGCCCTGTCAACAACACAACAACTTCTACAACTAACCTCTGCCCTGTCAACAACACAACAACTTCTACAACTAACCTCTGCCCTGTCAACAACACAGCAACAACATCTACAACTAACCTCTGCCCTGTCAACAACACAGCAACAACTTCTACAACTAACCTCTGCCCTGTACATTTTGATTAGACCAGAGTTGACCTTGGACCAGGCAGGAACACCACTGATCCCCCACAGCTGGTTGGAGTGTTCAGCAAATGGGCCTGTCTTCACCTGTCACAGATTGAGATAATCTCTAATCAAATGGGCCTGTCTTCACCAATCACAGATTGAGATAATCTCTAATCAAATGGTCATGTATATATATATATATATATATATATATATATATATATATATATATATATATATATATATATATATATATATATATATATTAGAAATAACATCCCACCATTATAACCACATGAAATAACATCCCACCATTACAACCACATGAAATAACATCCCACCATCACAACCACATGAAATAACATCCCACCATTACAACCACATGAAATGACATCACATTACAACCACATGAAATAACATCACACCATTACAACCACATGAAATGACATCACACCATTATGACCACATAAAATTACATCACATTACAACATGAAATGACATCCCACCATTACAACCACATGAAATGACACCACACCATTGCAACCACATGAAATGACACCACACCATTACAACCACATGAAATGACATCCCACCATCACAACACATGAAATAACATCCCACCATTACAACCACATGAAATGACATCACATTACAACCACATGAAATAACATCACACCATTACAACCACATGAAATGACATCACACCATTACAACCACATAAAATGACATCACATTACAACATGAAATGACATCCCACCATTACAACAACATGAAATGACATCCCACCATTACAACCATATGAAATGACACCACACCATTACAACCACATGAAATGACATCACACCATCACAACCACATGAAATGACATCCCACCATTACAATCACATGAAATGACATCACACCATCATAACTAGATGAAATTACATCCCACCATTACAACCATATTAAATGACATCACACCATTATAACCACATTAAATGACATCACACCATTATAAACACATTAAATGACATCACACCATTACAATCATATTAAATGACATCACACCATTATAAACACATTAAATGACATCACACCATTATAAACACATGAAATGACATCCCACCATTACAACAACATGATATGGCATCCTACCATTACAACCATATGAAATGACATCCCACCTGACCTGACAAATTCCCACCTTTACTACCGCAACACATGACAAATTCCCACCTTTACTATACAACACATGACAAATACCCACTTTCACTACCACAACACATGACAAATTCCCACCTTTACTACACAACACATGACAAGTACCCACTTTCACTACCACAACACATGACAAATTCCCACCTTCACTACACAACACATGACAAATTTCCACCTTTACTAACACAACACATGACAAATTCCCACCTTTACTAACACAACACATGACAAATTCCCACCTTCACTACACAACACATGACAAATTCCCACCTTTACTAACACAACACATGACAAATTCCCACCTTTACTAACACAACACATGACAAATTCCCACCTTCACTACACAACACATGACAAATTCCCACCTTCACTACACAACACATGACAAATTCCCACCTTTACTAACACAACACATGACAAATTCCCACCTTTACTAACACAACACATGACAAATTCCCACCTTTACTAACACAACACATGACAAATTCCCACCTTCACTACACAACACATGACAAATTCCCACCTTTACTAACACAACACATGACAAATTCCCACCTTTACTAACACAACACATGACAAATTCCCACCTTTACTAACACAACACATGACAAATTCCCACCTTTACTAACACAACACATGACAAATTCCCACCTTCACTACACAACACATGACAAATTCCCACCTTCACTACACAACACATGACAAATTCCCACCTTCACTACACAACACATGACAAATTCCCACCTTCACTACACAACACATGACAAATTCCCACCTTTACTAACACAACACATGACAAATTCCCACCTTTACTAACACAACACATGACAAATTCCCACCTTTACTAACACAACACATGACAAATTCCCACCTTTACTAACACAACACATGACAAATTCCCACCTGATTAATGAACTTGACAGCACTGAGGAAGATGAAATCCTTACAGAAGCCATTGTAGATGTCCTCCTCATTGGGAAAGGATTTTGGCTTGATCTATTTGATTTCTCTTCCTGTATCCAGGGCTTTTCCATGTGTATAATTTCCTTTTCTCTTGCTCAAAGAAGGTGTTGCATATTATCAGTCTGTTTTCTTCACAGAATTGTATTAATCTTTCTCCTCTGTTATTCCTTTTTCCTAGACCATGATTTCCTATAGTGGTCTTATATTTACCTTTTCCTACTTTAGCGTTCATATCACCCATTATAATCAAGATGTCTGATAATTTCACTTGCTTCATAACTGTGTTTAGATCTTCATAGTATGCCTCTATTTGTTCGTCTGTATAGTCTTGAGTAGGTGCGTATGTCTGTATTATTGCTATGTCGAATGATTTTGCCTTCATTTTTAATAGTGTAATCCTATCATTGTATGTCCAGTGAGTATTTTTATATTTTTGCAGCTCTCGTTTTATTAGAATGCCTACTCCTCTTTAATGTTCTTTTTACTACCACAACACATGACAAATTCCCACCTTCACTACCACAACACATGACAAATTCCCACCTTCACTACCACAACACATGACAAATTCCCACCTTCACTACCACAACACATGACAAATTCCCACCTTCACTACCACAACACATGACAAATTTCCACCTTCACTACCACAACACATGACAAATTCCCACCTTCACTACCACAACACATGCCAAATTCCCACCTTCACTACCACAACACATGACAAATTCCCACCTTCACTACCACAACACATGACAAATTCCCACCTTCACTACCACAACACATGACAAATTCCCACCTTCACTACCACAAAACATGACAAATTCCCACCTTCACTACCACAACACATGACAAATTCCCACCTTCACTACCACAACACATGACAAATTCCCACCTTCACTACCACAACACATGACAAATTCCAACCTTCACTACCACAACAAATGACAAATTCCCACCTTCACTACCACAACACATGACAAATTCCCACCTTCACTACCACAACACATGACAAATTCCCACCTTTACTAACACAACACATGACAAATTCCCACCTGATTAATGAACTTGACAGCACTGAGGAAGATGAAATCCTTACAGAAGCCATTGTAGATGTCCTCATTGGGAAAGGATTTTGGCTTGATCTTTGGGTGGTCTGTTGATGGAATGGAGTGGAGTGGAGTGGAGCGGAGTGGAGTGGAGCAGAGTAGAGTGGAGCAGAGTAGAGTAGTGTAAAAGTAAAGAATAGCTAGGAAATGTGTGGTTATATAAATACTGTATGGTAGCAAATAATTTCTTTACTTAAGGGTGGCAGATGCTCTTGCCCTGACTAGAAGACAATGTTTGGGCCATGTGACTATTCTGCAAACACGAGGATGTAGCTGTATTGGTTGATGTGATGTAATGGAGACAAGAATTAGACTCAACTAAGATCTGACTAATGTTGGTTGATCTGATGTAATGGAGACAAGAATTAGACTAAACTAAGATCTGACCAATGTTGGTTGATGTGATGTAATGGAGACAAGAATTAGACTAAACTAAGATCTGACCAATGTTGGCTGGTGTGATGTAATGGAGACAAGAATTAGACTAAACTAAGACCTGACCAATGTTGGTTGATGTGATGTAATGGAGACAAGAATTAGACTAAACTAAGACATGGCTAATGTTGGTTGATGTGATGTAATGGAGACAAGAATTAGACTAAACTATGATCTGACCAATGTTGGTTGATGTGATGTAATGGAGACAAGAATTAGACCAAACTAAGATCTGACCAATGTTAGCTGATGTGATGTAATGGAGACTAGAATTAGACTAAACTAAGATCTGACCAATGTTGCTTGATGTGATGTAATGGACACTAGAATTAGACTAAACTAAGATCTGACTAGTGTTGGTTGATGTGATGTAATGGAGACTAGAATTAGACTAAACTAAGACCTGACCAATGTTGGTTGATGTGATGTAATGGAGACAAGAATTAGACTAAACTAAGATCTGACCAATGTTGGTTGATGTGATGTAATGGAGACAAGAATTAGACTAAACTAAGACCTGACCAATGTTGGTTGATGTGATGTAATGGAGACTAGAATTAGACTAAACTAAGATCTGACCAATGTTGGTTGATGTGATGTAATGGAGACTAGAATTAGACTAAACTAAGACCTGACCAATGTTGGTTGATGTGATGTAATGGACACTAGAATTAGACTAAACTAAGATCTGACCAATGTTGGCTGATGTGATGTAATGGAGACTAGAATTAGACTAAACTAAGATCTGACCAATGTTGGCTGATGTGATGTAATGGAGACAAGAATTAGACTAAACTAAGACCAGACCAATGTTGGCTGATGTGATGTAATGGACACTAGAATTAGACTAAACTAAGACATGACTAATGTTGGTTGATGTGATGTAATGGAGACAAGAATTAGACTAAACTAAGATCTAATGTTGGTTGATGTGATGTAATGGAGACTAGAATTAGACTAAACTAAGACCTGACCAATGTTGGTTGATGTGATGTAATGGACACTAGAATTAGACTAAACTAAGATCTGACCAATGTTGGTTGATGTGATGTAATGGAGACTAGAATTAGACTAAACTAAGACCTGACCAATGTTGGTTGATGTGATGTAATGGACACTAGAATTAGACTAAACTAAGATCTGACCAATGTTGGTTGATGTGATGTAATGGAGACAAGAATTAGACTAAACTAAGATCTGACCAATGTTGGTTGATGTGATGTAATGGAGACTAGAATTAGACTAAACTAAGATCTCACCAATGTTGGTTGATATGATGTAATGGAGGCAAGAATTAGACTAAACTAAGATCTCACCAATGTTGGTTGATGTGATGTAATGGAGACAAGAATTAGACTAAACTAAGATCTGACTAATGTTGGCTGATGTGATGTAATGGACACTAGAATTAGACTAAACTAAGATCTGACCAATGTTGGTTGATGTGATGTAATGGAGACAAGAATTAAACTAAACTAAGACCTGACCAATGTTGGTTGATGTGATGTAATGGACACTAGAATTAGACTAAACTAAGACCTGACCAATGTTGGCTGATGTGATGTAATGGACAATAGAATTAGACTAAACTAAGACCAGACCAATGTAGGCTGATGTGATGTAATGGACACTAGAATTAGACTAAACTAAGACCTGACCAATGTTGGCTGATGTGATGTAATGGACAATAGAATTAGACTAAACTAAGACCAGACCAATGTAGGCTGATGTGATGTAATGGACACTAGAATTAGACTAAACTAAGACCAGACCAATGTTGGTTGATGTGATGTAATGGACACTAGAATTAGACTAAACTAAGATCTGACCAATGTTGGTTGATGTGATGTAATGGAGACAAGAATTAGACTAAACTAAGACCTGACCAATGTTGGTTGATGTGATGTAATGGAGACTAGAATTAAGACTAAACTAAGATCTGACTAATGTTGGTTGATGTGATGTAATGGAGACTAGAATTAGACTAAACTAAGATCTGACCAATGTTGGTTGATGTGATGTAATGGAGACTAGAATTAGACTAAACTAAGATCTGACCAATGTTGGTTGATGTGATGTAATGGACACTAGAATTAGACTAAACTAAGACCTGACCAATGTTGGTTGATGTGATGGAGACAAGAATTAGACTAAACTAAGACCAGACCAATGTTGGCAGATGTGATGTAATGGACACTAGAATTAGACTAAAATAAGACCTGACCAATGTTGGCTGATGTGATGTAATGGACACTAGAATTAGACTAAACTAAGACCAGACCAATGTTGGCTGATGTGATGTAATGGACACTAGAATTAGACTAAACTAAGACCAGACAAATAGTTGGTTCATGTGATGTAATGGAGACAAGAATTAGACTAAACTAAGATCTCACCAATGTTGGTTGATGTGATGTAATGGAGGCAAGAATTAGACTAAACTAAGACTGACTAATGTTGGTTGATGTGATGTAATGGACACTAGAATTAGACTAAACTAAGACCTGACCAATGTTGGTTGATGTGATGTAATGGAGACTAGAATTAGACTAAACTAAGACATGACTAATGTTGGTTGATGTGATGTAATGGACACTAGAATTAGACTAAACTAAGATCTCACCAATGTTGGTTGATGTGATGTAATGGAGACAAGAATTAGACTAAACTAAGACCTGACCAATGTTGGTTGATGTGATGTAATGGAGACAAGAATTAGACTAAACTAAGATCTGACCAATGATGGTTGATGTGATGTAATGGACACTAGAATTAGACTAAACTAAGATCTGACCAATGTTGGTTGATGTGATGTAATGGACACTAGAATTAGACTAAACTAAGACCTGACCAATGTTGGTTGATGTGATGTAATGGAGACAAGAACTAGACTAAACTAAGATCTGACCAATGTTGGTTGATGTGATGTAATGGAGACAAGAATTAGACTAAACTAAGACATGACTAATGTTGGTTGATGTGATGTAATGGAGACTAGAATTAGACTAAACTAAGATCTCACCAATGTTGGTTGATGTGATGTAATGGACACTAGAATTAGACTAAACTAAGACATGACTAATGTTGGTTGATGTGATGTAATGGAGACAAGAATTAAACTAAACTAAGATCTAATGTTGGTTGATGTGATGTAATGGAGACTAGAATTAGACTAAACTAAGACCTGACCAATGTTGGTTGATGTGATGTAATGGAGACAAGAATTAGACTAAACTAAGATCTGACCAATGTTGCTTGATGTGATGTAATGGAGACTAGAATTAGACTAAACTAAGATCTAATGTTGGTTGATGTGATGTAATGGAGACTAGAATTAGACTAAACTAAGACCTGACCAATGTTGGTTGATGTGATGTAATGGACACTAGAATTAGACTAAACTAAGACCTGACCAATGTTGGTTGATGTGATGTAATGGACACTAGAATTAGACTAAACTAAGATCTCACCAATGTTGGTTGATGTGATGTAATGGACACTAGAATTAGACTAAACTAAGACCTGACCAATGTTGGTTGATGTGATGTAATGGAGACTAGAATTAGACTAAACTAAGACATGACTAATGTTGGTTGATGTGATGTAATGGAGACAAGAATTAGACTAAACTAAGATCTAATGTTGGTTGATGTGATGTAATGGAGACTAGAATTAGACTAAACTAAGACCTGACCAATGTTGGTTGATGTGATGTAATGGACACTAGAATTAGACTAAACTAAGATCTGACCAATGTTGGTTGATGTGATGTAATGGAGACTAGAATTAGACTAAACTAAGACCTGACCAATGTTGGTTGATGTGATGTAATGGACACTAGAATTAGACTAAACTAAGATCTGACCAATGTTGGTTGATGTGATGTAATGGAGACAAGAATTAGACTAAACTAAGATCTGACCAATGTTGGTTGATGTGATGTAATGGAGACTAGAATTAGACTAAACTAAGATCTCACCAATGTTGGTTGATATGATGTAATGGAGGCAAGAATTAGACTAAACTAAGATCTCACCAATGTTGGTTGATGTGATGTAATGGAGACTAGAATTAGACTAAACTAAGACCTGACCAATGTTGGTTGATGTGATGTAATGGACACTAGAATTAGACTAAACTAAGATCTGACCAATGTTGGTTGATGTGATGTAATGGAGACAAGAATTAGACTAAACTAAGACATGACTAATGTTGGTTGATGTGATGTAATGGAGACTAGAATTAAACTAAACTAAGACCTGACCAATGTTGGTTGATGTGATGTAATGGACACTAGAATTAGACTAAACTAAGATCTGACCAATGTTGGTTGATGTGATGTAATGGAGACAAGAATTAGACTAAACTAAGATCTGACCAATGTTGGTTGATGTGATGTAATGGAGACTAGAATTAGACTAAACTATGATCTGACCAATGTTGGTTGATGTGATGTAATGGAGGCAAGAATTAGACTAAACTAAGATCTCACCAATGTTGGTTGATGTGATGTAATGGAGACAAGAATTAGACTAAACTAAGATCTGACTAATGTTGGCTGATGTGATGTAATGGACACTAGAATTAGACTAAACTAAGATCTGACCAATGTTGGTTGATGTGATGTAATGGAGACAAGAATTAGACTAAACTAAGACATGACTAATGTTGGTTGATGTGATGTAATGGAGACTAGAATTAAACTAAACTAAGACCTGACCAATGTTGGTTGATGTGATGTAATGGACACTAGAATTAGACTAAACTAAGACCTGACCAATGTTGGTTGATGTGATGTAATGGAGACTAGAATTAGACTAAACTAAGACATGACTAATGTTGGTTGATGTGATGTAATGGACACTAGAATTAGACTAAACTAAGATCTCACCAATGTTGGTTGATGTGATGTAATGGAGACAAGAATTAGACTAAACTAAGACCTGACCAATGTTGGTTGATGTGATGTAATGGAGACAAGAATTAGACTAAACTAAGACATGGCTAATGTTGGTTGATGTGATGTAATGGAGACAAGAATTAAACTAAACTAAGACCTGACCAATGTTGGTTGATGTGATGTAATGGACACTAGAATTAGACTAAACTAAGATCTGACCAATGTTGGTTGATGTGATGTAAAGGAGACTAGAATTAGACTAAACTAAGACCTGACCAATGTTGGTTGATGTGATGTAATGGACACTAGAATTAGACTAAACTAAGATCTGACCAATGTTGGCTGATGTGATGTAATGGAGACTAGAATTAGACTAAACTAAGATCTGACCAATGTTGGCTGATGTGATGTAATGGAGACAAGAATTAGACTAAACTAAGACCAGACCAATGTTGGCTGATGTGATGTAATGGACACTAGAATTAGACTAAACTAAGATCTCACCAATGTTGGCTGATGTGATGTAATGGAGACAAGAATTAGACTAAACTAAGACCATACCAATGTTGGCTGATGTGATGTAATGGAGACAAGAATTAGACTAAACTAAGACCTGACCAATGTTGGCTGATGTGATGTAATGGACACTAGAATTAGACTAAACTAAGATCTGACCAATGTTGGTTGATGTGATGTAATGGAGACAAGAATTAGATTAAACTAAGACCTGACCAATGTTGGTTGATGTGATGTAATGGAGACTAGAATTAGACTAAACTAAGATCTGACTAATGTTGGTTGATGTGATGTAATGGACACTAGAATTAGACTAAACTAAGATCTGACCAATGTTGCTTGATGTGATGTAATGGAGACTAGAATTAGACTAAACTAAGATCTCACCAATGTTGGTTGATGTGATGTAATGGAGACAAGAATTAGACTAAACTAAGACCAGACCAATGTTGGCAGATGTGATGTAATGGACACTAGAATTAGACTAAACTAAGACCTGACCAATGTTGGCTGATGTGATGTAATGGACAATAGAATTAGACTAAACTAAGACCTGACCAATGTAGGCTGATGTGATGTAATGGACACTAGAATTAGACTAAACTAAGACCAGACCAATGTTGGTTGATGTGATGTAATGGACACTAGAATTAGACTAAACTAAGATCTGACCAATGTTGGTTGATGTGATGTAATGGAGACAAGAATTAGACTAAACTAAGACCTGACCAATGTTGGTTGATGTGATGTAATGGAGACTAGAATTAAGACTAAACTAAGATCTGACTAATGTTGGTTGATGTGATGTAATGGAGACTAGAATTAGACTAAACTAAGATCTGACCAATGTTGGTTGATGTGATGTAATGGAGACTAGAATTAGACTAAACTAAGACCTGACCAATGTTGGTTGATGTGATGGAGACAAGAATTAGACTAAACTAAGACCAGACCAATGTTGGCAGATGTGATGTAATGGACACTAGAATTAGACTAAACTAAGACCTGACCAATGTTGGCTGATGTGATGTAATGGACACTAGAATTAGACTAAACTAAGACCAGACCAATGTTGGCTGATGTGATGTAATGGACACTAGAATTAGACTAAACTAAGATCTGACCAATGTTGGCTGATGTGATGTAATAGACACTAGAATTAGACTAAACTAAGACCAGACAAATAGTTGGTTGATGTGATGTAATGGAGACAAGAATTAGACTAAACTAAGATCTCACCAATGTTGGTTGATGTGATGTAATGGAGGCAAGAATTAGACTAAACTAAGACTGACTAATGTTGGTTGATGTGATGTAATGGACACTAGAATTAGACTAAACTAAGACCTGACCAATGTTGGTTGATGTGATGTAATGGAGACTAGAATTAGACTAAACTAAGACATGACTAATGTTGGTTGATGTGATGTAATTGACACTAGAATTAGACTAAACTAAGATCTCACCAATGTTGGTTGATGTGATGTAATGGACACTAGAATTAGACTAAACTAAGATCTGACCAATGTTGGTTGATGTGATGTAATGGAGACTAGAATTAGACTAAACTAAGACCTGACCAATGTTGGTTGATGTGATGTAATGGAGACAAGAATTAGACTAAACTAAGATCTGACCAATGTTGCTTGATGTGATGTAATGGAGACTAGAATTAGACTAAACTAAGATCTAATGTTGGTTGATGTGATGTAATGGAGACTAGAATTAGACTAAACTAAGACCTGACCAATGTTGGTTGATGTGATGTAATGGACACTAGAATTAGACTAAACTAAGACCTGACCAATGTTGGTTGATGTGATGTAATGGACACTAGAATTAGACTAAACTAAGATCTCACCAATGTTGGTTGATGTGATGTAATGGACACTAGAATTAGACTAAACTAAGACCTGACCAATGTTGGTTGATGTGATGTAATGGAGACTAGAATTAGACTAAACTAAGACATGACTAATGTTGGTTGATGTGATGTAATGGAGACAAGAATTAGACTAAACTAAGATCTAATGTTGGTTGATGTGATGTAATGGAGACTAGAATTAGACTAAACTAAGACCTGACCAATGTTGGTTGATGTGATGTAATGGACACTAGAATTAGACTAAACTAAGATCTGACCAATGTTGGTTGATGTGATGTAATGGAGACTAGAATTAGACTAAACTAAGACCTGACCAATGTTGGTTGATGTGATGTAATGGACACTAGAATTAGACTAAACTAAGATCTGACCAATGTTGGTTGATGTGATGTAATGGAGACAAGAATTAGACTAAACTAAGATCTGACCAATGTTGGTTGATGTGATGTAATGGAGACTAGAATTAGACTAAACTAAGATCTCACCAATGTTGGTTGATATGATGTAATGGAGGCAAGAATTAGACTAAACTAAGATCTCACCAATGTTGGTTGATGTGATGTAATGGAGACTAGAATTAGACTAAACTAAGACCTGACCAATGTTGGTTGATGTGATGTAATGGACACTAGAATTAGACTAAACTAAGATCTGACCAATGTTGGTTGATGTGATGTAATGGAGACAAGAATTAGACTAAACTAAGACATGACTAATGTTGGTTGATGTGATGTAATGGAGACTAGAATTAAACTAAACTAAGACCTGACCAATGTTGGTTGATGTGATGTAATGGACACTAGAATTAGACTAAACTAAGATCTGACCAATGTTGGTTGATGTGATGTAATGGAGACAAGAATTAGACTAAACTAAGATCTGACCAATGTTGGTTGATGTGATGTAATGGAGACTAGAATTAGACTAAACTATGATCTGACCAATGTTGGTTGATGTGATGTAATGGAGGCAAGAATTAGACTAAACTAAGATCTCACCAATGTTGGTTGATGTGATGTAATGGAGACAAGAATTAGACTAAACTAAGATCTGACTAATGTTGGCTGATGTGATGTAATGGACACTAGAATTAGACTAAACTAAGATCTGACCAATGTTGGTTGATGTGATGTAATGGAGACAAGAATTAGACTAAACTAAGACATGACTAATGTTGGTTGATGTGATGTAATGGAGACTAGAATTAAACTAAACTAAGACCTGACCAATGTTGGTTGATGTGATGTAATGGACACTAGAATTAGACTAAACTAAGACCTGACCAATGTTGGTTGATGTGATGTAATGGAGACTAGAATTAGACTAAACTAAGACATGACTAATGTTGGTTGATGTGATGTAATGGACACTAGAATTAGACTAAACTAAGATCTCACCAATGTTGGTTGATGTGATGTAATGGAGACAAGAATTAGACTAAACTAAGACCTGACCAATGTTGGTTGATGTGATGTAATGGAGACAAGAATTAGACTAAACTAAGACATGGCTAATGTTGGTTGATGTGATGTAATGGAGACAAGAATTAAACTAAACTAAGACCTGACCAATGTTGGTTGATGTGATGTAATGGACACTAGAATTAGACTAAACTAAGATCTGACCAATGTTGGTTGATGTGATGTAAAGGAGACTAGAATTAGACTAAACTAAGACCTGACCAATGTTGGTTGATGTGATGTAATGGACACTAGAATTAGACTAAACTAAGATCTGACCAATGTTGGCTGATGTGATGTAATGGAGACTAGAATTAGACTAAACTAAGATCTGACCAATGTTGGCTGATGTGATGTAATGGAGACAAGAATTAGACTAAACTAAGACCAGACCAATGTTGGCTGATGTGATGTAATGGACACTAGAATTAGACTAAACTAAGATCTCACCAATGTTGGCTGATGTGATGTAATGGAGACAAGAATTAGACTAAACTAAGACCATACCAATGTTGGCTGATGTGATGTAATGGAGACAAGAATTAGACTAAACTAAGACCTGACCAATGTTGGCTGATGTGATGTAATGGACACTAGAATTAGACTAAACTAAGATCTGACCAATGTTGGTTGATGTGATGTAATGGAGACAAGAATTAGATTAAACTAAGACCTGACCAATGTTGGTTGATGTGATGTAATGGAGACTAGAATTAGACTAAACTAAGATCTGACTAATGTTGGTTGATGTGATGTAATGGACACTAGAATTAGACTAAACTAAGATCTGACCAATGTTGCTTGATGTGATGTAATGGAGACTAGAATTAGACTAAACTAAGATCTCACCAATGTTGGTTGATGTGATGTAATGGAGACAAGAATTAGACTAAACTAAGACCAGACCAATGTTGGCAGATGTGATGTAATGGACACTAGAATTAGACTAAACTAAGACCTGACCAATGTTGGCTGATGTGATGTAATGGACAATAGAATTAGACTAAACTAAGACCTGACCAATGTAGGCTGATGTGATGTAATGGACACTAGAATTAGACTAAACTAAGACCAGACCAATGTTGGTTGATGTGATGTAATGGACACTAGAATTAGACTAAACTAAGATCTGACCAATGTTGGTTGATGTGATGTAATGGAGACAAGAATTAGACTAAACTAAGACCTGACCAATGTTGGTTGATGTGATGTAATGGAGACTAGAATTAAGACTAAACTAAGATCTGACTAATGTTGGTTGATGTGATGTAATGGAGACTAGAATTAGACTAAACTAAGATCTGACCAATGTTGGTTGATGTGATGTAATGGAGACTAGAATTAGACTAAACTAAGACCTGACCAATGTTGGTTGATGTGATGGAGACAAGAATTAGACTAAACTAAGACCAGACCAATGTTGGCAGATGTGATGTAATGGACACTAGAATTAGACTAAACTAAGACCTGACCAATGTTGGCTGATGTGATGTAATGGACACTAGAATTAGACTAAACTAAGACCAGACCAATGTTGGCTGATGTGATGTAATGGACACTAGAATTAGACTAAACTAAGATCTGACCAATGTTGGCTGATGTGATGTAATAGACACTAGAATTAGACTAAACTAAGACCAGACAAATAGTTGGTTGATGTGATGTAATGGAGACAAGAATTAGACTAAACTAAGATCTCACCAATGTTGGTTGATGTGATGTAATGGAGACAAGAATTAGACTAAACTAAGACTGACTAATGTTGGTTGATGTGATGTAATGGACACTAGAATTAGACTAAACTAAGACCTGACCAATGTTGGTTGATGTGATGTAATGGAGACTAGAATTAGACTAAACTAAGACATGACTAATGTTGGTTGATGTGATGTAATTGACACTAGAATTAGACTAAACTAAGATCTCACCAATGTTGGTTGATGTGATGTAATGGACACTAGAATTAGACTAAACTAAGATCTGACCAATGTTGGTTGATGTGATGTAATGGAGACTAGAATTAGACTAAACTAAGACCTGACCAATGTTGGTTGATGTGATGTAATGGAGACAAGAACTAGACTAAACTAAGATCTGACCAATGTTGGTTGATGTGATGTAATGGAGACAAGAATTAGACTAAACTAAGACATGACTAATGTTGGTTGATGTGATGTAATGGAGACAAGAATTAGACTAAACTAAGATCTCACCAATGTTGGTTGATGTGATGTAATGGACACTAGAATTAGACTAAACTAAGATCACACCAATGTTGGTTGATGTGATGTAATGGAGACAAGAATTAGACTAAACTAAGACCTGACCAATGTTGGTTGATGTGATGTAATGGAGACTAGAATTAGACTAAACTAAGACATGACTAATGTTGGTTGATGTGATGTAATGGAGACAAGAATTAAACTAAACTAAGATCTAATGTTGGTTGATGTGATGTAATGGAGACTAGAATTAGACTAAACTAAGACCTGACCAATGTTGGTTGATGTGATGTAATGGAGACAAGAATTAGACTAAACTAAGACCTGACCAATGTTGGTTGATGTGATGTAATGGACACTAGAATTAGACTAAACTAAGATCTGACCAATGTTGGTTGATGTGATGTAATGGAGACTAGAATTAGACTAAACTAAGACCTGACCAATGTTGGTTGATGTGATGTAATGGACACTAGAATTAGACTAAACTAAGATCTGACCAATGTTGGTTGATGTGATGTAATGGAGACAAGAATTAGACTAAACTAAGATCTGACCAATGTTGGTTGATGTGATG
Source organism: Megaustenia siamemsis (assembly GCA_032433765.1). Classification (NCBI taxonomy): domain Eukaryota; kingdom Metazoa; phylum Mollusca; class Gastropoda; order Stylommatophora; family Ariophantidae; genus Megaustenia; species Megaustenia siamemsis. The sequence continues at coordinate 50,267,715 of JAVIAB010000159.1, forward strand.
TAATGGAGACAAGAATTAGACTAAACTAAGATCTGACCAATGTTGGTTGATGTGATGTAATGGAGACAAGAATTAGACTAAACTAAGATCTCACCAATGTTGGTTGATGTGATGTAATGGAGACTAGAATTAGACTAGACTAAGATTTCACCAATGTTGGTTGATGTGATGTAATGGAGGCAAGAATTAGACTAAACTAAGATCTCACCAATGTTGGTTGATGTGATGTAATGGAGACAAGAATTAGACTAAACTAAGATCTGACCAATGTTGGCTGATGTGATGTAATGGACACTAGAATTAGACTAAACTAAGATCTGACCAATGTTGGTTGATGTGATGTAATGGAGACAAGAATTAGACTAAACTAAGACATAACCAATGTTGGTTGATGTGATGTAATGGAGACAAGAATTAGACTAAACTAAGATCTGACCTATGTTGGTTGATGTGATGTAATGGAGACAAGAATTAGACTAAACTAAGATCTCACCAATGTTGGTTGATGTGATGTAATGGAGGCAAGAATTAGACTAAACTAAGATCTGACCAATGTTGGTTGATGTGATGTAATGGAGGCAAGAATTAGACTAAACTAAGATCTGACCAATGTTGGTTGATGTGATGTAATGGACACTAGAATTAGACTAAACTAAGATCTGACCAATGTTGGTTGATGTGATGTAATGGAGACAAGAATTAGACTAAACTAAGATCTCACCAATGTTGGTTGATGTGATGTAATGGACACTAGAATTAGACTAAACTAAGATCTCACCAATGTTGGTTGGTGTGATGTAATGGACACTAGAATTAGACTAAACTAAGATCTCACCAATGTTGGTTGATGTGATGTAATGGACACTAGAATTAGACTAAACTAAGATCTGACCAATGTTGGTTGATGTGATGTAATGGAGACAAGAATTAGACTAAACTAAGATCTGACCAATGTTGGTTGATGTGATGTAATGGAGACAAGAATTAGACTAAACTAAGACATGATCAATGTTGGTTGATGTGATGTAATGGAGGCAAGAATTAGACTAAGACCTGAATGATGTAGACCAATAGACATAATTGTTCCACCCTACTGGTGTGACATTGCATCCATGTGATCTGACATAACTCACCTTGGCTACAGGTGAGAGCCAGGCTGTATAAAAGTGCCCAGTCAAGGGACACTAGAACCAGCAGACAAGTGGAACCAAGAGAACACATATGTTGTTGCAGTTAGTGATCTGAGGGGTGGGGGAGAAGGCAGAATCTAGGGATGAAAGTCAGTGGTGGAGGCTCCTGATCTGGAAGACTGAGTTCATGGAAGAAAGAGTTTATGGTAGAAAGAGTTTATGGTAGAAAGAGTTTATGGTAGAAATAGTTCATGGTAGAAAGAGTTCATGGTAGAAAGAGTTTATGGTAGAAAGAGTTTATGGTAGAAAGAGTTTATGGTAGAAATAGTTCATGGTAGAAAGAGTTCATGGTAGAAAGAGTTTATGGTAGAAAGAGTTTATGGTAGAATGAGTTTATGGTGGAAAGAGTTTATGGTAGAAAGAGTTTATGGTAGAAAGAGTTTATGGTAGAAAGAGTTCATGGTAGAAAGAGTTTATGGTAGAAAGAGTTTATGGTAGAAATAGTTTATGATAGAAAGAGTTTATGGTAGAAAGAGTTTATGGTAGAAAGAGTTTATGGTAGAAAGAGTTTATGATAGAAAGAATTTATGGAAGAGGGATGTGTTTGTGAAGTGTAGCTAGAGTGATGTGTTTGTGAAGTGTAACTAGAGGGATGTGTTTGTGAAGTGTAGCTAGAGTGATGTGTAAGTGTAGCTAGAGGGATGTGTTTGTGAAGTGTAGCTAGAATGATGTGTTTGTGAAGTGTAGCAGAGGAATGTGTTTGTGAAGTGTAGCTAAGGTGAAGTGTAACTAGAGTGATGTGTTTGTGAAGTGTAGCTAGAGGGATAGGTTTGTAAAGTGTAGCTAGAGGGATGTGTTTGTGAAGTCTAGCTAGAGTGATGTGTTTGTGAAGTGTAGCTAGAGGGATGTGTTTGTGATGTTTAGCTAGAGGGATGTGTTTGTGATGTGTAGCTAGAGGGATGTGTTTGTGAAGTGTAGCTAGAGGGATGTGTTTGTGAAGTATAGCTAGAGGGATGTGTTTGTGAAGTGTAGCTAGAGTGATGTGTTTGTGAAGTGTAGCTAGAGGGATGTGTTTGTGAAGTGTAGCTAGAATGTTGTATTTGTTATGACTCATGAGACTAAAGGATACTGTAGGACTATGTGATGACTCCATGAGACTAAAGGATACTGTAGGACTATGTGATGACTCCATGAGACTAAAGGATACTGTAGGACTATGTGATGACACCATGAGACTAAAGGATACTGTAGGACTACGTGATGACTCCATGAGACTAAAGGATACTGTAGGACTATGTGATGACTCTATGAGACTAAAGGATACTGTAGGACTATGTGATGACTCCATGAGACTAAAGGATACTGTAGGACTATGTGATGACACCATGAGACTAAAGGATACTGTAGGACTATGTGATGACACCATGAGACTAAAGGATACAGTAGGACTAAGTGATGACTTTAAGAGACTAAAGGATACTGTAGGACTACGTGATGACCCCATGAGACTAAAGGATACTGCAGGACTATGTGATGACACCATGAGACTAAAGGATACTGTAGAACTATGTGATGACTCCATGAGACTAAAGGATACAGTAGGACTAAGTGATGACTCCATGAGACTAAAGGATATTGTAGGACTATGTGATGACACCATGAGACTAAAGGATACTGTAGGACTATGTGATGACTCCTTGAGACTAAAGGATACTGTAGGACTATGTGATGACCCCATGAGACTAAAGGATACTGTAGGACTATGTGATGACCCCATGAGACTAAAGGATACTGTAGGACTATGTGATGACCCCATGAGACTAAAGGATACTGTAGGACTATGTGATGACCCCATGAGACTAAAGGATACTGTAGAACTATGTGATGACTCCTTGAGACTAAAGGATACAGTAGGACTAAGTGATGACTCTAAGAGACTAAAGGATACTGTAGGACTACGTGATGACCCCATGAGACTAAAGGATACTGCAGGACTATGTGATGACCCCATGAGACTAAAGGATACTGTAGAACTATGTGATGACTCCTTGAGACTAAAGGATATTGTAGGACTATGTGATGACACCATGAGACTAAAGTATACTGTAGAACTATGTGATGACTCCTTGAGACTAAAGGATACTGCAGGACTATGTGATGACACCATGAGACTAAAGGATACTGCAGGACTATGTGATGACTCCTTGAGACTAAAGTATACTGCAGGACTAAGTGATGACTCCATGAGACTAAAGGATACTGCAGGACTATGTGATGACCCCATGAGACTAAAGGATACTGTAGAACTATGTGATGACTCCTTGAGACTAAAGGATACTGTAGGACTATGTGATGACACCATGAGACTAAAGGATACTGCAGGACTATGTGATGACACCATGAGACTAAAGGATACTGTAGAACTATGTGATGACTCCTTGAGACTAAAGGATACAGTAGGACTAAGTGATGACTCCATGAGACTAAAGGATATTGTAGGACTATGTGATGACTCCTTGAGACTAAAGGATACTGTTGGGCTATGTTACGACTCCATGAGACTAAAGGATACTGTTGGGCTATGTTACGACTCCATGAGACTAAAGGATACTGTTGGGCTATGTTACGACTCCATGAGACTAAAGGATACTGTATGACTATGTGATGACTCCATGAGACTAAAGGATACTGTTGGGCTATGTTACGACTCCATGAGACTAAAGGATACTGTTGGGCTATGTTACGACTCCATGAGACTAAAGGATACTATATAATGCTGTAAATACATATACACAAGGCTAAATAAAAAACATTCCCAGACACAACTGTCAACAGAAAACATTACTAGACAACTGTCAACAGAAAACATTACTAGACAACTGTCAACAGAAAACATTACTAGACAAAAGTCAACAGAAAACATTACTAGACAACTGTCAACAGAAAACATTACTAGACAAAAGTCAACAGACAACACTACTAGACACAACTGTCAACAGAAAACATTACTAAACGCAACTGTCAACAGAAAACATTACTAAACAACTGTCAACAGAAAACATTACTAGACAACTGTCAACAGAAAACATTACTAGACAACTGTCAACAGAAAACATTACTAGACAAAAGTCAACAGAAAACATTACCAGACAACTGTCAACAGAAGACATTACTAGACAAAAGTCAACAGAAGACACTACTTGACACAACTGTCAACAGAAAACAATACTAGACAACTGTCAACAGAAAACACAACTTGACACAACTGTCAACAGAAGACATTACTAGACAAAAGTCAACAGAAAACACTACTATACACAACTGTCAACAGAAAACATTACTAGACAAAAGTCAACAGAAAACATTACTAGACACAACTGTCAACAGAAAACATTACTAAACGCAACTGTCAACAGAAAACATTACTAGACAACTGTCAACAGAAAACATTACTAGACAACTGTCAACAGAAAACATTACTAGACAACTGTCAACAGAAAACATTACTAGACAAAAGTCAACAGAAAACATTACCAGACAACTGTCAACAGAAGACATTACTAGACAAAAGTCAACAGAAGACACTACTTGACACAACTGTCAACAGAAAACAATACTAGACAACTGTCAACAGAAAACACAACTTGACACAACTGTCAACAGAAGACATTACTAGACAGAAGTCAACAGAAAACACTACTATACACAACTGTCAACAGAAGACATTACTAGACAAAAGTCAACAGAAGACACTACTAGACACAATTATCAACAGAAAACATTACTAGACAACTGTCACCAGAAAACATTCATCATCATCAAGTACCCGGCCTAGTGGCGCAGGTGATCATGTCTCTCCACAACATTCTATCTCGACAGCTATTTATCATTTCTGTTGTTGACCTTCTGCCAAGCCATTCTCTTAAGCTGTCTGGTATCTTTTCTCTTTGCTTCCCTCTATCTCTTCATCCTTCAATTTTTCTAGTTGTTACAATATATTCCAGTTGTTCTCTTCTCATTACATGGCCAAAAAATGATGATTGTCTCTTCCTAACATTGGAAATTAGCTCTCTTTTTGCTTTGACCTTTCTCAGAACCTCTTCATTACTCTTCTTAGCTGTTCATGGTATTCTCAACATTCTTCGGTAAAACCACATTTCTACAGACTCCAGTGATTTTCTTGTCTGTTGTCCTATTGTCCATGATTCGCATCCGTATGTTAAGACTGGCTCTACGTAACATTTAAGAACTCTTTTTCTTGTTTCTATTGTCAAAAATGGATTGCATACTATTTTCCTAATTTTTTGGAAAGCTGCTTTTGTCTGAGCTATTCTGCATCTCACCTCTTTTGTACATCTTCCGTCTGAGGTTAACAACGTTCCCAAATATTTAAATTCATTTACCTGTTTTAATAGTGTTCCACTTGTCTTTATTTTGCACTGAGGTGATGTCTTTTTCTTTGCTGTTACCATTACTTCTGTCTTTCTGCTATTAAAGCTGAGTCCTTTATTTTTGCTTTCTTTCACTATAATGTCCAACATTTCTTGTAACTCATTTTCACTCTTAGCAATTAATACTGTATCATCAGCATACCTTAGATTATTTATATTATGACCTCCAATTGGGAACCCCCCTTAACGTTGTTGTCGTTATATCTAATGTTGTGGCGATTCATGATTATACAAAGAAATTACAACGGTGGTTTTCTGTTGCCTTCCGTCGGTTTGTTTACGGTTGACTCCGCTAGCCCATGACTAAAAAGTCTCACCCACAAGGCAGTGGGATTGTTTTACGTCGGGATACCCTCCCTTAGCCTTTTACTCTCCCGAGCTTACCTGCAAGGCAGCAGGGCAGCCACAGGTTGTACTGTTTACTGCATACAGTAGCAGGTAAAATTACCCGACCTGACCGGCAACATTAGAAAACATTACTAGACACAATTATCAACAGAAAACATTACTAGACAACTGTCACAGAAAACATTACTAGACACAACTGTCAACAGAAAACATTACTAGACACAACTGTCAACAGAAAACATTACTAGACACAACTGTCAACAGAAAACATTACTAGACACAACTGTCAACAGAAAACATTACTAGACACAACTGTCAACAGAAAACATTACAAGACACAACTGTCAACAGAAAACATTGCTAGACACAACTGTCAACAGAAAACATTGCTAGACACAACTGTCAACAGAAAACATTACAAGACACAACTGTCAACAGAAAACATTACAAGACACAACTGTCAACAGAAAACATTGCTAGACACAACTGTCAACAGAAAACATTGCTAGACACAACTGTCAACAGAAAACATTGCTAGACACAACTGTTGAAAAAGGGTATAGAAGGGGTATGGTGGAAACAGGCTATAGCAATAGTAAGTTTGAAACAGGAGATAGCAGCGATAGGAAATTAGTGAGTGAAGGGCAGAATGTAAACAAAGGGGGGATAATTAGGAAGCAGAGCTGATAGGTGTTCAAGGGCTCAAGAAGGGTGTGAGTAAGCAAGAATCACGGGGGCAGGGAAAAAGCCAGAGGTTAGTGAACAAAGGAGAAAATTGAGAGGTGACTGTTAAGAGATCAGTGTGCGCAAGTCAGGTTGGTGAGAGGAGGGTTGAATTCATTCGATTCAGAAGTGTGTTCAGATGCGGACGTCTGTAGAAATACAGTCGGTACCGTGAACTAGTTAGGTTGGTGAGAAAGTTAGTAGCTATGTTAGTTGGAGGGCGACAGCCCCTCAAGTTAGTTGTGTGAGTTTCCTGGACACTGGACAGTTAGATGTGATTAGTTGTGATGCCAGATTAAGCTAGGCACAGTAGGGCTGTACTATGAATAACAGATAAATGTTCGTGTTACAATTATCGCAAGGACTTGATTGTGAATCAGGTGGGTACAGTATCATGAGATTTAGGAGATATGTGTAATCACCTACATCGGAAGATTGAATATCAATCATTCCATCAAGACATTAGCAGAGCGTGGAGAGCTCACCACATGTGTAGAGACGTATATATTAATCGTGAGTGTTCTCACCGAAACTTCAGTGAATTAGACTAGATATAGTCATGGAGAGAATTGACTACGAAGCTGGTAGCTTCTGATAACTCAGAGACTTTGAATCATTGTGAGTATTCAAGTTTACCTAGAATAGGTTGTGAATTATTGTGAGTGTTCAAGTAGCATAGACTAGGGACGTATATATAAATTGTGAGTGTTCTCACCGAAACTTCAGTGACTTAGAGTAGATATAGTCATGGAGAGAATTGACTATGAAGCTGGTAGCTTCTGATAACTCAGAGACTTTGTATCATTGTGAGTATTCAATTTCACCTAGAACATATGTGAATTATTATGAGTGTTCCACTTAGCGTAGAACAGAGACTTTGAATCATTATGAGTGTATACTTAGCATAGAACAGAGACGGTGGAATTAATTTAACTGTGAGTGTCACTGGCACTAAACAAGTGCAGAGACTGTTGTATTATTGCAGGTCTCACTCATGTTGAGGAGACAAACATTATGGAGCATTGAACGTGTTGTCAGTGCGAGAGTCAGGTCGGAATGAGAGGTCACTATAAGAGTGACAGTGGACATTTTGTAAATTTCTGGGAATGGATTTGTTAGTGTTTAATAAACGTTTAACTGTTAACTCCAATGGTGTTGAAACATGTTGGAAATGCTAGCTGTGTTCTTGTTGTCTTGTCCTGATGACGAACGGATTAGGTTGTCCTGAACCATAGATTGAACAGCGCGAAGTACTGCTAACGGTCAACAGGTGGTCAAGTCGTAACAGGTGGTCAAGTCGTTGGCCAGTGCAACCGGCTGGTGTTCTAGCAGCGGGTAGGATTCACGAGGGCTCAGATCTCAACGAGCTTCCGTCCAGATATCCACAGAGGAAGGCCGAAGGAGAGTCAGACCGCCTTTAGCGGTAAGACGAGTTCTTCAAGTCAAGCAGGGGATGGCTCAAAATGGAGTGAGCTGTTTGTCTGCATCTTCTGTGTAAGGCGTACCGGAGGCAAGGCGTGGCAAGTCCTTCCTCCAGTAAAGCAGAGCAGCGGTCAAGTCAATGCGGGCAAGAGGGACTTGCCTACGACACTTCCGACAGTCCATATCGGCAGTGAAGGAGCGTCACAGGCGAGGCAAGGCCTGCGTCCACCACGTGTAGGGTTGCATAGGGGGCGTTGATGTGGTGTTCACCATGTCGTCCTAGTGCATACAGTACAGGGCAGGCTTCTGGGAGAAGTCGGTTCAACTAGTGTGATCACGCCTTCCTGTGTTCATAAACCTGTTACATTATAGGTTAAAAGCCTGCTACACTGTCAACAGAAAACATTGCTAGACACAACTGTCAACAGAAAACATTGCTAGACACAACTGTCAACAGAAAACATTACAAGACACAACTGTCAACAGAAAACATTAACAGAAAGATATGTGTGCTAGAACGAACCCATGAGCTGAGAGCTGCCCCACAGGAAGGGCAAGAACTGGTAATCATCCAAGCTCCAGACACCGTGGCTGCCAGCTGGCTCCATCCGGTAGGTCAGTTGTAGCTTCCGTACCAGGTACATGTACCTGTGGGGTGAATCACAACAATGATGGGGAGATGGGAGAATCACAACAGTGTTGGGGAGATGTGGGGAGAATCACAACAGTGTTGGGGAGATGTGGGGAGAATCACAACAGTGTTGGGGAGATGTGGGAAGAATCACAACAGTGTTGGGGAGATGTGGGGAGAATCACAACAGTGTTGGGGAGATGTGTGAAGAGTCACAACAGCGTTGGGGAGATGTGGGGAGAATCACAACAGTGTTGGGGAGATGTGGGGAGAATCACAACAGTGTTGGGGAGATGTGGGGAGAATCACAACAGTGTTGGGGAGATGTGTGAAGAGTCACAACAGCGTTGGGGAGATGTGGGGAGAATCACAACAGTGTTGGGGAGATGTGTGGAGAATCACAACAGTGTTGGGGAGATTGGGAGATGTGGAGATAATCATAACAGTGTTGGGGAGATGTGGGGACAATCACAACAGTGTTGGGGAGATGTGGGGAGAATCACAACAGTGTTGGGGAGATGTGGAGACAATCACAACAGTGTTGGGGAGATGTGGAGACAATCACAACAGTGTTGGGGAGATGTGGAGACAATCACAACAGTGTTGGGTAAGTGTAGCTTAAAGCTTTTCCAATTTAACAAACATGTTTACAATATCCTGTGTATGAAATCTAGCTTAAAGCTCTTCCAATTTAACAAACATGTTTGTTGTTGTTGTTGTTATGGATCCAGTGACCTTTGAGCTGATGCCCTTCGGCCCAATGCCATGTAGTAGTATCTGCAGGTATTTTTAAGTTCTGCTGTTGTTCCGTACAGAGTATTCCATTTGGAGGGTCTTTGGGGAAATAGTGTTGTTCTAATGTCAGTGAGCTCTGGACATTGAAACAGGTGATGTTCTACAGTTTATTGTGGGTGATTACAGAGTGGACATACTGGGGTATGGTTTTGTTGTATTCTATTAATGTGGTTATTTAGCATAACATGTCCTGTTCTCAGTCTGAAGATGGTGGTTTGGTCTCTTCTTGTTAGGTTGTTGATGTTGTCTTGTGGATTTGGTCTTGCCATAGGGTGAGAGCTTCAGCGAAACCGCCTCGAGACCATCTACTGGCATACTTGAAGACAAATGACACTAGTACTGACTTGGAGTCCATCACGTTCCCTTTAATAGTCCTGTAGTACATCGCACAGACACAAGTGACCCAGGATGTGACGATCCTCTGTCGATACATTTGGCCCCCATGAGATACGCCTGAATGAACAGAGTAAGTGCCAGTGACAGTAGGTGGCGGGGAATGGGCTGTTGTGAATCCTGCTTGAATACAGGGCCTAGAAAGTGAACAAACGGATGGATGATATGTCAGCAGAGACAGAGACACAATACATGCCATGGGTGGATGATATGTCAGCAGAGACAGAGACACAATACATGCCATGGGTGGATGATATGTCAGCAGAGACAGAGACACAATACATGCCATGGATGGATGATATGTCAGCAGAGACAGAGACACAATACATGCCATGGATGGATGATATGTCAGCAGAGACAGAGACACAATACATGCCATGGATGGATGATATGTCAGCAGAGACAGAGACACAATACATGCCATGGATGGATGATATGTCAGCAGAGACAGAGACACAATACATGCCATGGATGGATAATATGTCAGCAGAGACAGAGACACAATACATGCCATGGATGGAATTGAGGCGAGGATTTGCAAAACCTTCACCCTGGGGTAGGAAGATAGCCCACAGGTCCCCTAGTTTTAACAATGCCATGTACATCAAGAACAAGCATGTTTACAATATCCTGTGTATGAAAGCTAGCTTAAAGCTCTTTCAGTTTAACAAGCATGTTTACAATATCCTGTGTATGAAAGCTGACTTAAAGGCCAAGTTGACATTTCTAACAGTGTGTAAACATTTACATTTGACACATTCACATTATAAACTAGGTTTACATTACTTCACACTTAAATGTAGGCCACTAATTGTATTACTTCACACTTAAATGTAGGCCACTTATTGTATTACTTCACACTTAAATGTAGGCCACTTATTGTATTACTTCACACTTAAATGTAGGCCACTTATTGTATTACTTCACACTTAAATGTAGGCCACTTATTGTATTACTTCACACTTAAATGTAGGCCACTTATTGTATTACTTCACACTTAAATGTTGGCCACTTATTGTAAGTCTTACTTCACACTCAAGTGTAGGTCAGTTATTGTAAGTCTTACTTCACACTCAAGTGTAGGTCAGTTATTGTAAGTCTTACTTCACACTCAAGTGTAGGTCAGTTATTGTAAGTCTTACTTCGCACTCAAGTGTAGGTCAGTTATTGTAAGTCTTACTTCACACCCAAATGTAGGTCATGCAGAGAGTCCTACCTCATACTAGGACATGGGTCACACAGTCCTACCTCACACTAGTACATGGGTCACACAGAGTCCTACATCATACTAGTACATGGATGAAAAAGAGTCCTACCTCACACAGAGCCCTACCTCACACTAGTACATGGGTCACACACAGCCCTACCTCACACTAGTACATGGGTCACACATAGCCCTACCTCACACTCATGCATGGGCCACACAGAGCCCTACCTCACACTAGCACATGGGTCACACACAGCCCTACCTCACACTAGTACATGGGTCCAACAGAGCCCTACTTCACACTAGTACATGGGTCACACATAGCCCTACCTCACACTCATACATGGGTCATGCAGAGCCCTACCTCACACTAGTACACAGATCACACAGAGCCCTACCTCATACTAGTACATGGGTCACACGGAGCCCTACCGTACACTAGTACATGGGTCACACATAGTCCTACTTCACACTAGGACATTGGTCACAAAGCCCTACCTCACACTAGTACATGGGTCACACAGAGCCCTACCTCACGCTAGTACATGGGTCACACAGAGCCCTACCTCACACTAGTACATGGGTCACACATACCTACCTCACACTAGTACATGGGTCACACAAAGTCCTACCTTACCTCACACAATGACATTGGTCACAAAGCCCTACCTCACACTAGTACATGGGTCACACAGAGCCCTACCTCACACTAGTACATGGGTCACAGAGAGCCCTACCTCACACTAGTACATGGGTCACACAGAACACTACCTCACGCTAGTACATGGGTCATGAAGAGTGCTACCTCACACTAGTACATGGGTCACAGAGAGCCCTACCTCACACTAGTACATGGGTCACACAGAACCCTACCTCACGCTAGTACATGGGTCATGCAGAGTGCTACCTCACACTAGTACATGGGTCACACAAAGTCCTACCTTACCTCACACAATGACATTGGTCACAAAGCCCTACCTCACACTAGTACATGGGTCACACAGAGCCCTACCTCACACTAGTACATGGGTCATAGAGAGCCCTACCTCACACTAGTACATGGTTCACACAGAACCCTACCTCACGCTAGTACATGGGTCATGCAGAGTGCTACCTCACACTAGTACATGGGTCACACAGCCCTACCTCACACTAGGACATTGGTCACAGAGCCCTACCTCATACTAGTACATGGGTCACACAGAGCCCCATCTCACACTAGTACATGGGTCACATAGAGCCCTACCTCACACTAGTACATGGATCACACAGAGCCCTACCGTACACTAGTACATGGGTCACACATAGCCCTACCTCACACTAGTACATGGGTCACACAGAGACCTACCTCACACTAGTACATGGGTCAAACAGAGCCCTACCTCACACTAGTACATGGATCACACAGAGCCCTACCTCACACTAGTACATGGATCACACAGAGCCCTACCATACACTAGTACATGGGTCACAGAGAGCCCTACCTCACACTAGTATATGGGTCACACAATCCAACCTCACACTAGTACATGGGTCACACAATCCAACCTCACACTAGCACATGGGTCACACAATCCAACCTCACACTAGTACATGGGTCACACAATCCAACCTCACACTAGTACATGAATCACACAGTCCTACCTCAATCTAGGACATTGGTCACAAAGCCCTATCTCACACTAGCACATGGGTCACACAGAGTCCTACCTCACACTAGTACATGGGACACACATACCTACCTCACACTAGTACATGGGTCACACATACCTACCTCACACTAGTACATGGGTCATACAGAGTCCTACCTTACCTCACACTATGACATTGGTCACAAAGCCCACCTCACACTAGCACATGGGTCACACAGAGCCCTACCTCACACTAGCACATGGGTCACACAGAGCCCTACCTCACACTAGCACATGGGTCACACAGAGCCCTACCTCACACTAGCACATGGGTCACACAGAGCCCTACCTCTCAAAAACCTTGAGGACAATGGCAGGAAAATCTACTTCATTGAGAGCTCCTAGCTTGCACAAGCAGCACAGGAAAGCAACAAAGGACAGCTCATGTCCTACAGAAATTGACCAATGAAATCAGTCTTTAGGTGGCAAAACAAACCTCATTGGTTACAAGAAAAACACTGCCTAACAAGAAACAGACAAAAAACAATGGCATCACTTTGGGGTTGTCACACTTCTCCAGGTAATGTCTCCCACATTTCTCCAGCTAATGTCTCCTACACTTCTCCAGCTAATGTCTCCTACTCTTCTCCGACTAAAGTCTTCCACACTTCTCCAGCTAATGTTTCCCACACTTCTCCAGCTAATGTCTCCTACTCTTCTCCTACTAAAGTCTTCCACACTTCTCCAGCTAATGTCTCCCACACTTCTCCGACTAAAGTCTTCCACACTTCTCCAGCTAATGTCTCCCACACTTCTCCAGCTAATGTCTCCCACACTTCTCCAGCTAATGTCTCCCACACTTCTCCGACTAAAGTCTTCCACACTTCCCCAGCTAATGTCTCCCACAATTCTCCAGCTAATATCTCCCACTTCTACAGCTAATGTCTCCTACATTTCTCTAGCTAATGTTTCCCATACTTTTCCAGCTAATGTCTCCTACATTTCTCCAGCTAATGTTTCCCATACTTCTCCAGCTAATGTCTCCCACATTTCTCCAGCTAATGTCTCCAACACTTCTCCAGCAAATGTCTCCCACACTTCTCCAGCTAATGTCTCCTTCATTTCTCCAGCTAATGTTTCCCACATTTCTCCAGCTAATGTTTCCCACACTTCTCCAGCTAATGTCTCCCACACTTATCCAGCTAATGTCGCCCACACTTCTCCAGCTAATGTCTCCTCCCACACTTCTCCAGCTAATGTCTCCCACACTTATCCAGCTAATGTCGCCCACACTTCTCCAGCTAATGTCTTCTACATTTCTCCAGCTAATGTTTCCCATACTTCTCCAGCTAATGTCTCCCACACTTATCCAGCTAATGTCTCCCAAACTTCTCCAGCTAATGTCTCCTACATTTCTCCAGCTAATGTTTCCCATACTTCTCCAGCTAATGTCTCCTACTCTTCTCCGACTAAAGTCTTCCACACTTCTCCAGCTAATGTCTCCCACACTTCTCCGACTAAAGTCTTCCACACTTCTCCAGCTAATGTCTCCCACACTTCCCCAGCTAATGTCTCCCACACTTCTCCAGCTAATGTCTCCCACACTTCTCCAGCTAATGTCTCCCACACTTCTCCAGCTAATGTCTCCCACACTTCTCCGACTAAAGTCTTCCACACTTCCCCAGCTAATGTCTCCCACACTTCCCCAGCTAATGTCTCCCACACTTCTCCAGCTAATGTCTCCCACACTTCCCCAGCTAATGTCTCCCACACTTCTCCAGCTAATGTCTCCCACTTCTCCAGCTAATGTCTCCTACATTTCTCTAGCTAATGTTTCCCATACTTTTCCAGCTAATGTTTCCCATACTTCTGCAGCTAATGTTTCCCACACTTCTCCAGCTAATGTCTCCCACATTTATCCAGCTAATGTTTCCCACACTTCTCCAGCTAATATCTCCCACATTTATCCAGCTAATGTTTCCCACACTTGTCCAGCTAATGTCTCCTACATTTCTTCAGCTAATGTCTCCCACACTTCTCCATCTAATGTCTCCCACATTTATCCAGCTAATGTCTCCTACATTTCTCCAGCTAATGTTTGCCATACTTCTCCAGGTAATGTTTCTTACATTTCTCCAGCTAATGTCTCCCACAATTCTCCAGCTAATGTCTCCTACATTTCTCAAGCTAATGTTTCCCATACTTCTCCAGCTAATGTCTCCTACATTTCTCAAGCTAATGTTTCCCATACTTCTCCAGCTAATGTCTCCAGCATCTATCTCAACTTTGGCTGGCTCCAGTGTAATGTACACATCTATCTCAACTTTGGCTGGCTCCAGTGTAATGTACACATCTATCTCAACTTTGGCTGGCTCCAGTGTAATGTACACATCTACCTCAACTTTGGCTGGCTCCAGTGTAGTGTACACATCTACCTCAACTTTGGCTGGCTCCAGTGTAATGTACACATCTATCTCAACTTTGGCTGGCTCCAGTGTAATGTACACACCTATCTCAACTTTGGCTGGCTCCAGTGTAATGTACACATCTATCTCAACTTTGGCTGGCTCCAGTGTAATGTACACACCTATCTCAACTTTGGCTGGCTCCAGTGTAATGTACACATCTATCTCAACTTTGGCTGGCTCCAGTGTAATGTACACATCTATCTCAACTTTGGCTGGCTCCAGTGTAATGTACACATCTATCTCAACTTTGGCTGGCTCCAGTGTAATGTACACATCTATCTCAACTTTGGCTGGCTCCAGTGTAATGTACACACCTATCTCAACTTTGGCTGGCTCCAGTGTAATGTACACATCTACCTCAACTTTGGCTGGCTCCAGTGTAATGTACACATCTATCTCAACTTTGGCTGGCTCCAGTGTAATGTACACATCTATCTCAACTTTGGCTGGCTCCAGTGTAATGTACACATCTACCTCAACTTTGGCTGGCTCCAGTGTAATGTACACATCTATCTCAACTTTGGCTGGCTCCAGTGTAATGTACACATCTATCTCAACTTTGGCTGGCTCCAGTGTAATGTACACATCTATCTCAACTTTGGCTGGCTCCAGTGTAATGTACACACCTATCTCAACTTTGGCTGGCTCCAGTGTAATGTACACATCTACCTCAACTTTGGTTGGCTCCAGTGTAATGTACACATCTATCTCAACTTTGGCTGGCTCCAATACAAGCAACAGTATCATCAACAATTAGGAAGACTGATGAATGGCAAACACTCAAATAGGAAGCAACATGACAAGAGAGATCAACCACTCGAGATACACAGAACTACACTGACAAGAGAGATCAACCACTCGAGATACACAGAACTACGCTGACAAGAGAGATCAACCACTCGAGATACATAGAACTACACTGACAAGAGAGATCAACCACTCGAGATACATAGAACTACACTGACAAGAGAGATCAACCACTCGAGATACACAGAACTACACTGACAAGAGAGATCAACCACTCGAGATACACAGAACTACACTGACAAGAGAGATCAACCACTCGAGATACACAAAACTACACTGACAAGAGAGACCAACCAATGTAGATACACAGAACTACACTGACAAGAGAGAAAAACCACTCGAGATACATAGAACTACACTGACAAGAGAGATCAACCACTTGAGATACACAGAACTACACAGACAAGAGCGATCAACTACTCGAGATACACAGAACTACACTGACAAGAGTGATCAACTACTCGAGATACACAGAACTACATTGACAAGAGAGACCAAACAATGGAGATACACAGAACTACACTGACAAGAGAGACCAACCACTGGAGATACACAGAACTACACTGACAAGAGAGACCAACCAATGGAGATACACAGAACTACACTGACAAGAGAGACCAACCAATGGAGATACACAGAACTACACTGACAAGAGAGACCAACCACTGGAGATACACAGAACTACACTGACAGGAGAGATCAACCACATGAGATACACAGAACTACACTGACAAGAGAGACCAACCACTTGAGATACACAGAACTACACTGACAAGAGAGACCAACCACTTGAGATACACAGAACTACACTGACAAGAGAGACCAACCACTTGAGATACACAGAACTACACTGACAAGAGAGATCAACTACTCGAGATACACAGAACTACACTGACAAGAGAGACCAATAAGCAGTTACTAACTCTCTTGATAAGAATAAAGTAAAGTAAAGGTCAAGTACAAGACTTGAACCGGTGTCTTAGCAAGCCTCAAGCATCTGCTGAGGATAACTACTAAGAATAAAGTTTGCACAGCTAAGAATACAGACTTATGTTGAGGTATAGCCCTGAATACAGACTTATGTTGAGGTATAGCCCTGAATACAGACTTATGTTGAGGTATAGCCCTGAATACAGGCTTATGTTGAGGTATAGCCCTGAATACAGACTTATGTTGAGGTATAGCCCTGAATACAGACTTATGTTGAGGTATAGCCCTGAATACAGGCTTATGTTGAGGTATAGCCCTGAATACAGACTTATGTTGAGGTATAGCCCTGAATACAGACTTATGTTGAGGTATAGCCCTGAATACAGACTTATGTTGAGGTATAGCCCTGAATACAGACTTATGTTGAGGTATAGCCCTGAATACAGACTATGTTGAGGTATAGCCCTGAATACAGACTTATGTTGAGGGCAAGCTATAAATACAGACTTATGTTGAGGGCAAGCTATAAATACAGACTTATGTTGAGGTACTTCACAGATCAGACAGAAACTTTATACAATTTGTGTGGGCCAATCTCCCACACACAGAAACTTTATACAATTTGTGTGGGCCAATCTCCCACAGAGGGTGTCCGGTTAGCGCAATCGATAGGCGGTTGGCTTACCACGGCAACAGCCGGGGTTCATAATCCTGGCGAGGACACCTGGGTTTTACTAATTCCCTAAAAATTAGTAGGAGCCGCGATAGCTCAGTGGTTAGTGAACTGGACTACTACGGACAAGGGGTAGGGTTCGATCCCAACCGACGGCTCCGGGTTCACCCAGCCTTAAATGGGTACCGGATTTTTTCTGGGAAAGTAAAAGCAGCACGGGCGTAATACCGACCACATTACCCCAAAAATCATGTGCTGAAGGTCTGTAAAATATAGGGTCACTAACACCATATTTCCCTATACGCCACTTGGCGTGACGGGGGGTACTTTACTTTTACTTTAATCTCCCACAGACAGAAACGTTATACAATTTGTGTGGGCCAATCTCCCACAGACACAAACTTTATACAATTTGTGTGGGCCAATCTCCCACAGACAGAAACGTTATACAATTTGTGTGGGCCAATCTCCCACAGACACAAACTTTATACAATTTGTGTGGGCCAATCTCCCACAGACACAAACGTTATACAATTTTGTGTGGGCCAATCTCCCACAGACACAAACGTTATACAATTTGTGTGGGCCAATCTCCCACAGACACAAATGTTATACAATCAACCAGGGCTATGTTCATTATCATCAAGTACCAAGCTTGCTGGCGTAGGTGATCATGTCTCTCCACAACGACAGTTATTTATAATTTCTGTTGTTGACCTTCTGCCAAGCCATTCTCTTATGCTGTCTGGTATCTTTTCTCTTTGCTTCCCTCTATCTCTTCATCCCTCAATTTTCCCAGTTGTTACAATATATTCCAGTTGTTCTCTTCTTATTACATGGCCAAAAAATTATGATTGTCTCTTCCTAATATTGGAAATTAGCTCTCTTTTTGCTTTAGGGAGTCGCGATAGCTCAGTGGTTAGTGAACTGGACTGCAAAGGACAAGGTGTGGGGTTTGATCCCAACCGACGGCTTCCGGGTTTACCCAGCCTTAAATGGGTACCGGAATTTTTTCTGGGAAAGTAAAGCAGCACGGGCATAATACTGACCACATTACCCCAAAAATCATGTGCTGAAGGTCTGTAAAATATAGGGTCACTAACACCATATTTCCCTATACGCCACTTGGCGTGACGGGGGTACTTTACTTTTTTTTTTACTTTTTTTGCTTTGACTTCCTTCAGAACATTTTTATTACTCTTCTTAGCTGTCCATGGTATTCTCAACATTCTTCTGTAAAACCCCATTTCTACAGGCTCCAGTGATTTTGTTTTACTGTTGTCCTATTGTCCATGATTCACATCCATATGTTAAGACTGGCTCTAAATAACATTTAAGAACTCTTTTTCTTGTTTCTATTGTCAAAAATGCATAATATCATCCTCATATTTTGGAAAGCTGCTTTTGCCTGAGCCATCCATTCAGCATCTCACCTGTGTTCATCTGAGCTATGTTCATACCTGTGCCATAATCGATGCGCGTGTCATTGCCAACACTTTCAGTCAGGTAGACCAACAACTCAGGGGCAGCTCTGTGAAACTCTTGGGGCAGTGCCTCCACCAGCCATGCCAAACCTTTCTGGTAGAAAGAGGTGAGAGGTCACAGATGTTTGTCATAGAGATTGATAGATTATAGAGTTGTATTTTGAGATTATAGATCCAGAAATATTTTGAGATCACAGATTATAGAGTTGTATTTTGAGATTATAGATCCAGAAATATATTGAGATCACAGATTATAGAGTTGTATTTTGAGATTATAGATCCAGAAATATTTTGAGATCACAGATTATAGAGTTGTATGTTGAGATTATAGATCCAGAAATATTTTGAGATCACAGATTATAGAGTTGTATGTTGAGATTATAGATCCAGAAATATTTTGAGATCACAGATTATAGAGTTGTCTGTTCAGATTATAGATCCAGAAATATTTTGAGATCACAGATTATAGAGTTGTCTGTTCAGATTATAGATCCAGAAATATATTGAGATCACAGATTATAGAGTTGTATGTTCAGATTATAGATCCAGAAATATTTTGAGATCACAGATTATAGAGTTGTATGTTTGAGATTAAAGATCCAGAAATATTTTGAGTCACAGATTATAGAGTTGTATGTTGAGATTATAGGTCCAGAAATATATTGAGATCACAGATTATAGAGTTGTATGTTCAGATTATAGGTCTAGAAATATATTGAGATCAAAGATTATAGAGTTGTATGTTCAGATTATAGATCCAGAAATATATTGAGATCACAGATTATAGAGTTGTATGTTGAGATTATAGATCCAGAAATATATTGAGATCACAGATTATAGAGTTGTATGTTCAGATTATAGATCCAGAAATATATTGAGATCACAGATTATAGAGTTGTATGTTGAGATTATAGATCCAGAAATATATTGAGATCACAGATTATAGAGTTGTATGTTGAGATTATAGATCCAGAAATATATTGAGATCACAGATTATAGACTTGTATGTTGAGATTATAGGTCCAGAAATATATTGAGATCACAGATTATAGAGTTGTATGTTCAGATTATAGATCCAGAAATATATTGAGATCACAGATTATAGAGTTGTATGTTCAGATTATAGATCCAGAAATATATTGAGATCACAGATTATAGAGTTGTATGTTGAGATTATAGATCCAGAAATATATTGAGATCACAGATTATAGAGTTGTATGTTGAGATTATAGGTCCAGAAATATATTGAGATCACAGATTATAGAGTTGTATGTTGAGATTATAGATCCAGAAATATATTGAAATCACAGATTATAGAGTTGTATGTTCAGATTATAGGTCCAGAAATATATTGAGATCACAGATTATAGAGTTGTATGTTGAGATTATAGGTCCAGAAATATATTGAGATCACAGATTATAGAGTTGTATGTTCAGATTATAGATCCAGAAATATATTGAGATCACAGATTATAGAGTTGTATGTTCAGATTATAGATCCAGAAATATATTGAGATCACAGATTATAGAGTTGTATGTTGAGATTATAGATCCAGAAATATATTGAGATCACAGATTATAGAGTTGTATGTTGAGATTATAGGTCCAGAAATATATTGAGATCACAGATTATAGAGTTGTATGTTGAGATTATAGATCCAGAAATATATTGAAATCACAGATTATAGAGTTGTATGTTCAGATTATAGGTCCAGAAATATATTGAGATCACAGATTATAGAGTTGTATGTTGAGATTATAGGTCCAGAAATATATTGAGATCATAGATTATAGAGTTGTTTGTTCAGATTATAGATCCAGAAATATATTGAGATCACAGATTATAGAGTTGTATGTTGAGATTATAGGTCCAGAAATATATTGAGATCACAGATTATAGAGTTGTATGTTCAGATTATAGATCCAGAAATATATTGAGATCACAGATTATAGAGTTGTATGTTGAGATTATAGGTCCAGAAATATTTGGAGACAATAAAAGCTCTTGTTGGCCAGCTCTATATCTCTAACGAAGTCACAAGGGACTGAATTTTGTGCAAATATCACTTTTTCCTATTTTTCGTACCAGCAGCCATGTGCTCAGATGTCCCCCGCCATACAGGCAGATATTCTCCCACTTCAGGGGTACTCTCACAATTTCTATCGTCGAGAGTTTCAACACTTTGGATAGATTTATTTCTATTAACTTTGCCAGGCAGCGGCCATTTTTGGCCTAATCTTCTCCATTTCAAACTGCCAAGGGCTTTTTTAATGTTCACAGAATGTGAAAGGGAGCGCCTGTTTGTGGCCTGTACCCGAGAGGGTTAGACATCGGATCTCACTACCTAGAGAGACCAGAGCAGGGTCCACAAAGAAAACACAGATTCCATTTTTGTTTATTCTGTTGGTGGGAACTGAACCTGGGACCTTCTTGTCCACATCTCACCACCACCAGCCTCCCTATTATAGAGTTATATGTTGATATGTTGGTGGGAACTGAACCTGGGACCTTCTTGTCCACATCTCACCACCACCAGCCTCCCTATTATAGAGTTATATGTTGATATGTTGGTGGGAACTGAACCTGGGACCTTCTTGTCCACATCTCACCACCACCAGCCTCCCTATTATAGAGTTATATGTTGGTGGGAACTGAACCTGGGACCTTCTTGTCCACATCTCACCACCACCAGCCTCCCTATTATAGAGTTATATGTTGGTGGGAACTGAACCTGGGACCTTCTTGTCCATGTCTTACCACCACCAGCCTCCCTATTATAGAGTTATATGTTGGTGGGAACTGAACCTGGGACCTTCTTGTCCACATCTTACCACCACCAGCCTCCCTATTATAGAGTTATATGTTGATATGTTGGTGGGAATTGAACCTGGGACCTTCTTGTCCACATCTCACCACCACCAGCCTCCCTATTATAGAGTTATATGTTGGTGGGAACTGAACCTGGGACCTTCTTGTCCACATCTCACCACCACCAGCCTCCCTATTATAGAGTTATATGTTGATATGTTGGTGGGAATTGAACCTGGGACCTTCTTGTCCACATCTCACCACCACCAGCCTCCCTATTATAGAGTTATATGTTGGTGGGAATTGAACCTGGGACCTTCTTGTCCACATCTCACCACCACCAGCCTCCCTATTATAGAGTTATATGTTGATATGTTGGTGGGAATTGAACCTGGGACCTTCTTGTCCACATCTCACCACCACCAGCCTCCCTATTATAGAGTTATATGTTGGTGGGAACTGAACCTGGGACCTTCTTGTCCACATCTCACCACCACCAGCCTCCCTATTATAGAGTTATATGTTGATATGTTGGTGGGAACTGAACCTGGGACCTTCTTGTCCACATCTCACCACCACCAGCCTCCCTATTATAGAGTTATATGTTGATATGTTGGTGGGAACTGAACCTGGGACCTTCTTGTCCACATCTCACCACCACCAGCCTCCCTATTATAGAGTTATATGTTGGTGGGAATTGAACCTGGGACCTTCTTGTCCACATCTCACCACCACCAGCCTCCCTATTATAGAGTTATATGTTGATATGTTGGTGGGAACTGAACCTGGGACCTTCTTGTCCACATCTCACCACCACCAGCCTCCCTATTATAGAGTTATATGTTGATATGTTGGTGGGAACTGAACCTGGGACCTTCTTGTCCACATCTCACCACCACCAGCCTCCCTATTATAGAGTTATATGTTGGTGGGAACTGAACCTGGGACCTTCTTGTCCACGTCTTACCACCACCAGCCTCCCTATTATAGAGTTATATGTTGGTGGGAACTGAACCTGGGACCTTCTTGTCCATGTCTTACCACCACCAGTCTCCCTATTATAGAGTTATATGTTGGTGGGAACTGAACCTGGGACCTTCTTGTCCACATCTCACCACCACCAGCCTCCCTATTATAGAGTTATATGTTGATATGTTGGTGGGAACTGAACCTGGGACCTTCTTGTCCACGTCTTACCACCACCAGCCTCCCTATTATAGAGTTATATGTTGATATGTTGGTGGGAATTGAACCTGGGAATCTTACCACCATCAGCCTCCCTATTATAGAATTATATGTTGATTATTATAGAGTTATATGTAGAGGTTATAGAGTTATATGATGAGATCATAAACTTATATGTTGAGATTATAGAATGATATGATGAGATTATAGAGTTATATGTTGAGATTATAGAGTTATATGTTGAGATTATAGAGTTATATGATGATATTTTAGAGTTATATGATGATTATTTTAGAGTTATATAATGATATTATAGACTAATATGATGATATTATAGAGTTATATGATGATTATTTTAGAGTTATATGATTATATTTTAGAGTCATATGATGATATTATAGAGTTATATGATGATATTTTAGAGTTATATGTAGAGGTTATAGAGTTATATGATGAAACTGTAGAGTTATATGATGATGTTATAAAGTTAAATGACGATTATTTTAAAGTTATATGATGATATTTTAGAGTTATATGATGATATTTTAGAGTTATATGATGATATTTTAGAGTTATATGATGATATTTTAGAGTTATATGATGACATTTTATTTAGAGTTATATGTAGAGATTATAGAGTTATATGATGAGATTATAAACTTATATGTTGAGATTGTAGAGTTATATGTTGAGATTATAGTGTTATATGTTGAGATTATAGTGTTATATGTTGAGATTATAGTGTTATATGTTGAGATTACAGAGTTATATGTTGAGATTATAGAGTTATATGATGAGATTATAGAGTTATATGTTGAGATTATAGAGTTATATGTTAAGATTATAGAGTTATATGTTGAGATTAAAGAGTTATATGCTGAGATTATAGAGTTATATGTTAAGATTATAGAGTTATATGTAGAGATTATAGTGTTATATGTTGAGATTATAGTGTTATATGTTGAGATTACAGAGTTATATGTTGAGATTATAGAGTTATATGCTGAGATTATAGAGTTATATGATAAGATTATAGAGTTAAATGTTGAGATTATAGTGTTATATGTTGAGATTATAGTGTTATATGTTGAGATTATAGTGTTATATGTTGAGATTACAGAGTTATATATTGTCACGTAACAGAAATGTTATATTCGTATAACTATGTTGGGGACACACACACACACAATATTAGATGTATAACTATGTTGGGGACACACACACAATATTAGATGTATAACTATGTTGGGGACACACACACACACAATATTAGATGTATAACTATGTTGGGGACACACACACACACACAATATTAGATGTATAACTATGTTCGGGGCACACACACACACATAAAAGATGTATAACTATGTTGGGACACACACACACACAATATTAGATGTATAACTATGTTGGGACACACACACACACACAATATTAGATGTATAACTATGTTGGGACACACACACACACACAATATTAAATGTATAACTATGTTGAGGACACACACACACAATATTAGATGTATAACTATGTTGGGACACACACACACACACACAATATTAGATGTATAACTATGTTGAGGACACACACACACACACAATATTAAATGTATAACTATGTTGGGGACACACACACACACAATATTAGATGTATAACTATGTTGGGACACACACACAATATTAGATGTATAACTATGTTGGGACACACACCCAAACACAATATTAGATGTATAACTATGTTGAGGACACACACACACACAATATTAGATGTATAACTATGTTAGGACACACACCCAAACACAATATTAGATGTATAACTATGTTGAGGACACACACACAATATTAGATGTATAACTATGTTAGGACACACACCCAAACACAATATTAGATGTATAACTATGTTGAGGACACACACACACACAATATTAGATGTATAATATGTTGACCACATTTTCACTCTACGACTTATATTGGAGGAACACATTGAAAAGCAAAAACCTTTTGTACTTAACTTCATCGACTTCAAAAAAGCATTTGATAGTATTCATAGAGATTCTTTGTGGAAAATTCTGAAGCAATATGGCTTACCATCAAAAATCATAAATATTATCAAAGACATGTATGATGGTTACACATGTGCAGTTCGAACAGAGGAAGGACTGAGCGAATGTTTCCCAATAGAAACTGGGGTTAAACAAGGATGTATTTTATCGCCCTTGTTATTTGGAATTGTTATGGACTTCATAATGAAGAAATGCTGCACTGGTAATAAAGGCATCGAATGGATACAAGGAGACCATTTGGAGGACCTGGACTTTGCTGATGACATAGTTCTCATCAGCAATCAGATAAAAACGATGCAGGAAAACACAAATGAACTATCATCAATAGCCAGCAAAATTGGGCTTGAGGTCAATCATGAAAAGACTAAAGTCATGAAAAGTTTAATTCCAACAAGTGACAAAATATACATGGAAAACAAACCAGTAGAAGAGATCGATCACTTCATCTATCTTGGAAGTCACATTGATCGAGAAGGGGATACGAGCAAAGAAATTAGAATCAGACTGGCTAAAGCAGCAATATCTTTCAGAAGCCTTGAAAAGTTGTGGAAATCAAAACTCATTAGCACAAACACAAAACTTAGGCTATTCAAATCAAATGTACTATCAACCCTTACGTATGCGTGTGAAAGCTGGAAAACAACAAGAGATATAGAAACAAAGTTGAACGCATTCGAAAATAAATGTCTAAGGAAAATTCTTGGTATAGAATGGAACGAATTCAAAACAAACGAGGAAATTAGAGAAATCGCCAATCAACCACTAATATCTTCAGTAATAAAGAAAAGACGATGGTCATACGTTGGACATGTGATGAGAAGAGATAATAATCGAATAGCAAAGCAAGCCCTCATATGGGAAACAACAGGTAAAAGAAAAAGAGGAAGACCCAGGGAGACACTGAGAAGAACATTGATGAGAGAGGCAAGAGCAGCAGGAATCGGCTCCCTCAATGAGATAGAACTGCTTGCACAGAACAGAGACAGATGGCGAGATTTGATAAAATATCTTTAAAAGAAAACTGCTAGAACAAAAATTCATATAGGAGAAGGTGTATCTTGGTCTACGCCCTATGGGCCGGTTACGGCTCGAAAGGTCAATAGATAGATAGATAGAATATGTTGGGGACACACACACACACACACAATATTAGATGTATAACTACGTTGGGGAGACACACACACACACAATATTAGATGTATAACTATGTTGGGACACACACACAATATTAGATGTATAACTATGTTGGGACACACACACACACACAATATTAGATGTATAACTATGTTGGGGGACACACACACACAATATTAGATGTATAACTATGTTGGGGACACACACACAATATTAGATGTATAACCATGTTGGGACACACACACACAATATTAGATGTATAACTATGTTGGTTCCCGTGTGTTACTGGGGCCTCATTTTGAGGGAAGTCAAGAATAGTGACACTGTGACCTTCCAGGCATGTTGTAAGAGGCAACTAATCATTGTAAAAAAGTTTTGTTATGGAAACAGAGCCATAGATTTTAGAAGCAGCGATCTCTGCAATATGTGTCATTTTGGCACGCAAGGTTTCTGTTTTTGAGATTGTAGTTCTGCCCTATGTGCCGTCTTCGGCTCAAAAGGACAATAGATAGAACTATGCTGGGACACACACACACACACACAATGTTAGATGTATAACTATGTTGGGGTTGGGGGGGGGGGGGACACACACACACAATATTAGATGTATAACTATGTTGACTCACCTGTCACAGTTGATTGATCCATGTCCTAAAAGATCTACTCACCTGTCACAGTTGATTGATCCATGTCCTAAAAAATGCGACTCACCTGTCACAGTTGATTGATCCATGTCCTAAAAAATGTGACTCACTTGTCACAGTTGATTGATCCATGTCCTAAAAGATGTGACTCACCTGTTACAGCTGGCTGAACCACATAATAAATGATGTGACTCACCTGTCACAGCTGGTTGAACCATATAATAAATGATGTGACTCACATGTCACAGCTGGCTGAACCACATAATAAATTATGTGACTCACCTGTCGCAGCTGGCTGAACCACATAATAAATAATGCGACTCACCTGTCGCAGCTGGCTGAACCACATAATAAATGATGTGACACACCTGTCGCAGCTGGCTGAACCATAATAATAAATAATGCAACTCACCTGTCGCAGCTGGCTGAACCATAATAATAAATAATGCGACTCACCTGTCGCAGCTGGCTGAACCATGTCCTAAATGCTTTATTGCCAAACCTCTGGGGCTGGTCTATGGGAGGGATTTCATCCACCAGCAAGTCCATCTGATCCAGCATTCCATGGAGCTTGTCGATTTGCTGGGACCATCACATGGATGTTGATGTCAGTCACTTGGATGATGATGTCAGTCAGGTGGATGTTGATGTCAGTCAGGTGGATGTTGATGTCAGTCACGTGGTTGCTGATGTCAGTCACATGGATGTTGATGTCAGTCACATGGATGTTGATGTCAGTCACATGGATGTTGATGTCAGTCACATGAATGCTGATATCAGTCACATGAATGCTGATATCAGTCACATGGATGTTGATGTCAGTCACATGAATGCTGATGTCAGTCACATGAATGCTGATATCAGTCACATGGATGTTGATGTCAGTCACATGGATGATGATGTCAGTCACATGAATGCTGATATCAGTCACATGGATGATGATGTCAGTCACATGAATGCTGATATCAGTCACATGGATGTTGATGTCAGTCACATGGATGATGATGTCAGTCACATTGATGTTGATGTCAGTCAGGTGGATGTTGATGTCAGTCACATGGATGATGATGTCAGTCACATGGATTTTGATGTCAGTCACATGGATGTTGATGTCAGTCAGGTGGATGTTGATGTCAGTCAGGTGGATGTTGATGTCAGTCAGGTGGATGTTGATGTCAGTCAGGTGGATGTTGATGTCAGTCAGGTGGATGTTGATGTCAGTCACATGGTTGTTGATGTCAGTCATGTGGATGTTGATGTCAGTCAGGTGGATGTTGATGTCAGTCACATGGTTGTTGATGTCAGTCATGTTGATGTTGAAGTCACTCATGTGGATGTTGATGTCAGTCACATGGATGTTGATGTCAGTCACATGGATGATGATGTCAGTCACTTGGATGTTGATGTCAGTCACATGGTTGTTGATGTCAGTCACGTGGATGTTGATGTCAGTCATGTGGATGTTGATGTCAGTCACATGGATGTTGATGTCAGTCACATAGATGTTGATGTCAGTCACATGGTTATTGATGTCAGTCCCATGGATGTTGATGTCAGTCACATGGATGTTGATGTCAGTCACATGGTTGTTGATGTCAGTCACATGGATGTTGATGTCAGTCACATGGTTGTTGATGTCAGTCACATGGTTGTTGATGTCAGTCACATGGATGTTGATGTCAGTCACATGGATGTTGATGTCAGTCAGGTGGATGTTGATGTCAGTCACATGGTTGTTGATGTCAGTCACATGGATGTTGATGTCAGTCACATGGATGTTGATGTCAGTCAGGTGGATGTTGATGTCAGTCACATGAATGCTGATGTCAGTCACATGGATGATGATGTCAGTCACATGGATGTTGATGTCAGTCACATGGATGTTGATGTCAGTCACATGGTTGTTGATGTCAGTCACATGGATGTTGATGTCAGTCACATGGTTGTTGATGTCAGTCACATGGATGTTGATGTCAGTCACATGGATGTTGATGTCAGTCAGGTGGATGTTGATGTCAGTCACATGGATGTTTATGTCTGTCACATGGTTGTTGATATCAGTCACATGGTTATTGATATCAGTCACATGGTTATTGATGTCAGTCACATGGATGTTGATGTCAGTCACATGGATGTTGAACACACAATAGACTACCCTACACACACCAACACACTATATGCTACCCTACACACACACTAACACACTATATGCTACCCTTCGCACACACTAACATACTATATGCTACCCTTCACACACTAACACACAATACGTTACTATTCACAGACACTAACACACAATACGCTACCCTTCACACACTAATATACAATATGCAACCCTTTTTACACTAACACACTATATGCTACCCTTCACACACTAACACACAATATGCTACCCTTCACACAATAACACACTATATGCTACCCTTCACACACTAACATACAATATGCTACCTTTCACACCCTAACACACATTATGCTACCCTTCACACACTAACACACAATACACTACCCTTCACACACTAACACACAATATGCTACCTTTCACACACACTAACACACAATATGCTACCCTTCACACATTAACATACAATACGCTACCCTTCACACACTAACACACAATATGCTACCCTTCACACACTAACATACAATATGCTACCCTTCACACACTAACATACAATATTCTACCCTTCACACACTAACATTCAATATGCTACCCTTGACACACATTAACACACAATACGCTACCCTTGACACACATTAACACACGATACGCTACCCTTCACACACTAACACACAATACGCTACCCTTCACACACTAACATACAATATTCTACCCTTCACACACTAACATACAATATTCTACCCTTCCACACTAACATACAATATTCTACCCTTCACACACTAACATACAATATTCTACCCTTCACACACTAACATACAATATTCTACCCTTCACACACTAACATACAATATGCTACCCTTGATACACATTAACATACAATATGCTACCCTTGATACACATTAACACACAATACGCTACCCTTCACACACTAACACACAATACGCTACCCTTCACACACTAACACACAATACGCTACCCTTCACACACTAACACACAATACGCTAACCTTGACACACTAACACACAATACGCTACCCTTGACACACTATAACACAGAAGAAATCAGTCTCGACACACTCAACTCACTGTGGACATGTGGTACTGGTCACCTATTTTCTTGTTCCTGACAGCATCATTAAGTGCCAGGATGAAACCAGTAGATCAGAGTAGGCCTAGAATAAGACGTTAATTCAGACGATTAAATAATAAAGATACCAGCACCACAGCATGATAAATTGAAGGGAATGCAACATTCATCATCATCAAGTACCGGGCCTGCTGGCGTAGGTGATCATGTCTCTCCACAACTTTTGATCTCGGCAGCTACTTATCATTTCTGTTGTTGACCTTCTGCCAAGCCATTCTCTTAAGCTGTCTGTTATTTTTGTCTCTTTGCTTCCCTCTATCTCTTCGTCCCTCAATTTTTCCAGTTGTTGCAATATATTCCAGTTCTCTTCTCATTACATGGCCAAAAAATGATGATTGTTTCTTCCTAATATTGGAAATTAGCTCTCTTTTTGACCTCTCTCAGAACATCTTCATTACTCTTCTTAGCTGTCCATGGTACTCTCAACATTCTTCTATAAAACCACATTTCTACAGACTCCAGTGATTTTCTTGTCTGTTGTCCTATTGTCCATGATTCACATCCATATGTTAAGACTGGCTCTACGTAACATTTAAGAATGCAAAATTACTGTATGATAAACTGAAGGGAATGCAACATTACTGTATGATAAACTGAAGGGAATGCAATATTCTATCTATCTATTGACCTTTCGAGCCGTAGCCAGCCCATAGGGCGTAGACCAAGATACTCCTTCTCTTATCTGAATTTTTGATCTAGCAGTTTTCAATTCTTGTAAAGATCTTTGATCAAATCTCACCATTTGTCTCTGTTCTGTGCAAGCAGCTCTATCTCATTGAGGGAGCCGAATCCTGCTGCTCTTGCCTCTCTCATCAATGTTCTTCTCAGTGTCTCTCTGGGTCTTCCTCTTTTCCTCTTACTTGTTGTTTCCCACATGAGGGCTTGCTTTGCTATTCGGTTATTATCTCTTCTCATCACATGTCCAACATATGACCATCGTCTTTTCTTTATTACTGAAGATATTTGTTGTTCATTGGTGATTTCTCTAATTTCCTCGTTTGTTTTGAATTCGTTCCACGCTATACCAAGTATTTTCCTTAGACATTTATTTTCGAATGCGTTCAACTTTGTTTCTATATCTCTTGTTGTTTTCCAGCTTTCACACGCATACGTAAGGGTTGATAGTACATTTGATTTGAATAGCCTAAGTTTTGTGTTTGTGCTGATGAGTTTTGATTTCCACAACTTTTCAAGGCTTCTGAAAGACATTGCTGCTTTAGCCATTCTGATTCTAATTTCTTTGCTTGTATCCCCTTCTCGATCAATGTGACTTCCAAAATAGGTAAAGTAATCAATCTCATCTACTGGTTTATTTTCCATGTATATGTAATGCATTATTAATGTATGATAAACTGAAGGGAATGCAACATTACTGTATGATAAATTGAAGGGAATGCAACATTACTGTATGATAAATTGAAGGAAATGCAACATTACTGTATGATAAACTGAAGGGAATGCAACATTACTGTATGATAAACTGAAGGGAATGCAACATTACTGTATGATAAACTGAAGGGATAGCAACATTACTGTATGATAAACTGAAGGGAATGCAACATTACTGTATGATAAACTGAAGGGAATGCAACATTACTGTATGATAAACTGAAGGGAATGCAACATTACTGTATAAACTAAAGGGATAACAATATTCATCATCATCAAGTACCATGCCTGCTGGCGTAGGTGATCACATCTCTCCACAACTTTCGATTACAACAGTTATTTATCATTTCTCTTGTTGACCTTCTGCCAAGCTACTCTTTTAAACTGTCTGGTATCTTTTCTCTTTGCTTCCCTCTATCTCTTCGTCCTCAATTTTCCCAGTTGTTACAATATATTCCAGCTGTTCTCTTCTCTACCATACAGTGCACAAACATGTAATCAATCTCATATAATAATCAATGAACATCAACCTAAAGAGTGATGCACACAGACTTGTTTTCCAGCTAGTATATATATATATATACATAAATGACAGTCAAACAGGCCATTGCCTGGTATTATCAACAAAAGCTGACAGTTACAGACTATGAATTACCTGGGACTTTTCCCATCTAGAAATATCATTTGGAACTTTAATCTGCTTCTCAGGAACCACAAACACATGAGTGGAGACATCGATGACATCACATTCTTTACCTGCAGATTGAACATGATGTTTCACTCAGATAAGCTCAACATCCACATGAATGCTGCATTAACCACATACCTACACAAACTCAACAACATCCACATGAATACAGTATTAACCACATACCCACACAAACTCAACAACATCACCCACATGAATGCTGCATTAACCACATACCCCCACAAACTCAACATCACCCACATGAATACAACATTAACCACATACCCACACAAACTCAACAACATCTACATGAATACAGCATTAACCACATACCCACACAAACTCAACAACATCCACATGAATACAACATTAACCACATACCCACACAAACTCAACAAAATCCACATGAATACAGCATTAACTACATACCCACACAAACTCAACAACATCCACATGAATACAGCATTAACCACATACCCACACAAACTCAACAAAATCCACATGAATACAACATTAACCACATACCCACACAAACTCAACAACATCCACATGAATACAACATTAACCACATACCCACACAAACTCAACAAAATCCACATGAATACAGCATTAA
This sequence comes from Megaustenia siamemsis, assembly GCA_032433765.1. Taxonomy (NCBI): domain Eukaryota; kingdom Metazoa; phylum Mollusca; class Gastropoda; order Stylommatophora; family Ariophantidae; genus Megaustenia; species Megaustenia siamemsis. Next base: position 50,300,600 of record JAVIAB010000159.1, read on the forward strand.
CCACATACCCCCACAAACTCAACAACATCCACATGAATACAGCATTAACCACATACCCACACAAACTCAACAACATCCACATGAATACAACATAAACCACATACCCACACAAACTCAACAACATCCACATGAATACAGCATTAACCACATACCCACACAAACTCAACAACATCCACATGAATACAGCATTAACCACATACCCACACAAACTCAACAACATCCACATGAATACAGCATTAACCACATACCCACACAACTCATCAACATCCACATGAATACAGCATTAACCACATACCCACACAAACTCAACAAAATCCACATGAATACCGCATTAACCACATACCCACACAAACTCAACAACATCCACATGAATACAACATTAACCACATACCCACACAAACTCAACAAAATCCACATGAATACAACATTAACCACATATCCACACAAACTCAACAACATCCACATGAATACAACATTAACCACATACCCACACAAACTCAACAAAATCCACATGAATACAGCATTAACCACATACCCCCACAAACTCAACAACATCCACATGAATACAGCATTAACCACATACCCACACAAACTCAACAACATCCACATGAATACAACATAAACCACATACCCACACAAACTCAACAACATCCACATGAATACAGCATTAACCACATACCCACACAAACTCAACAACATCCACATGAATACAGCATTAACCACATACCCACACAAACTCAACAACATCCACATGAATACAGCATTAACCACATACCCCCACAAACTCAACAACATCCACATGAATACAGCATTAACCACATACCCACACAAACTCAACAACATCCACATGAATACAGCATTAACCACATACCCACACAAACTCAACAACATCCACATGAATACAGCATTAACCACATACCCACACAAACTCAACATCACCCACATGAATGCTGCATTCACCACATACCCCCACAAACTCAACATCCCCCATATGAATGCAGCGTTAACCAAATACCAACACAAACTCAACATCCACACAAACTCAACATCCACAACATGATTACAGCATTAACCAAATACCCACACAAACTCTCAACCTCCACAACATGATTGCAGCATTAACCAAATACCCACGCAAACTCAACATCACATTAACCCAACAGCAACATTATGTAAACACCCACATGAACTCAAATTAACTGAATATCCACATGATCTTAACATCCACATTAACTAAATATTCAAAAGAATCCTACATCAACATTAGCCAAATACCCACATTAATTTCACATCCATATAATCCAAACACACACATAAACTAATTATCCACAAGATCTCAAAATCCACAATGACAAATATCCACATTGACTGAACATTTACAATAGTCAAATATCCACACAGACTCACGATCCACAATGGTTAAATATCCACACTGACTCACCATCCACAATAGTCAAATATCCACACAGACTCACCATCCACAATAGTCAAATATCCACACTGACTCACCATCCACAATAGTCAAATATCCACACAGACTCACCAATCACAATAGTCAAATATCCACACAGACTCACCATCCACAATAGTCAAATATCCACACAGACTCACCATCCACAAGTCAAATATCCACACAGACTCACCATCAACAAGTCAAATATCCACACAGACTCACCATCCACAATAGTCAAATATCCACACAGACTCACCATCCACAATAATCAAATATCCACACAGATTCACCATCCACAATAGTCAAATATCCACACAGACTCACCATCCACAATAGTCAAATATCCGCACAGACTCACCATCCACATCTGGCAGAAATTAACATGGACCCATTAACATGAGCTCAGCATCAACATTATTTCAACATCAGCATGGACTAGATATCAACATTCACTGACTATCTCTATAAACCTCAATATCAACATTCACTAACTACCTATATAAACCTCAATATCAACATTGACTACCTATATAAACCTCAATATCAACATTCACTATCTATATAAACCTCAATATCAACATTCACTACCTATATAAACCTCAATATCAACATTCACTACCTATATAAACCTTAATATCAACATTCACTACCTATATAAACCTCAATATCAACATTCACTATCTATATAAACCTCAATATCAACATTCACTATCTATATAAACCTCAATATCAACATTCACTACCTATATAAACCTCAATATCAACATTCACTACCTATATAAACCTCACTATCAACATTCACTACCTATATAAACCTCAATATCAACATTCACTACCTATATAAACCTCAATATCAACATCCACTACCTATATAAACCTCAATATCAACATTCACTATCACTACCTATATAAACCTCAATATCAACATTCACTACCTATATAAACCTCAATACTGTCTAAGTCTACGTCAACTGTCTTCTTAACAATAACTGTCTAAGTCTACGTCAACTGTCTTCTTAACAATAACTATCTAAGTCTATGTCAACTGTCTTCTTAACAATAACTGTCTAAGTCTACGTCAACTGTCTTTTTAACAATAACTGTCTAAGTCTACGTCAACTGTTTCTTAACAATAAACATCTAAGTCTACGTCAACTGTCTTCTTAACAATAACTGTCTAAGTCTACGTCAACTGTCTTCTTAACAATAACTGTCTAAGTCTACGTCAACTGTCTTCTTAACAATAACTGTCTAAGTCTACGTCAACTGTCTTCTTAACAATAACTGTCTAAGTCTACGTCAACTGTCTTCTTAACAATAAATGTCTAACTCTACATCGACTGTCTTCTTAACAATAACTGTCTAAGTCTACGTCGATTGTCTTCATAACAATAACTGTCTAAGTCTACGTCAACTGTCTTCTTAACAATAACTGTCTAAGTCTACGTCAACTGTCTTCTTAACAATAACTGTCTAAGTCTACGTTGACTGTTTTTTAACAATAACTGTCTAAGTCTATGAGTCTACGTTACTGTCTTCTTAACAATAACCATCTAAGTCTACGTCAACTGTCTTCTTAACAATAAATGTCTAAGTCTACGTCAACTGTCTTCTTAACAATAACTGTCTAAGTCTACGTCAACTGTCTTCTTAACAATAACTGTCTAAGTCTATGAGTCTACGTCAACTGTCTTCTTAACAATAACCATCTAAGTCTACGGCAACTGTCTTCTTAACAATAACTGTCTAAGTCTATGAGTCTACGTCAACTGTCTTCTTAACAATAACCATCTAAGTCTACGTCAACTGTCTTCTTAACAATAACTGTCTAAGTCTACGTCAACTGTCTTCTTAACAATAACTGTCTAAGTCTATGAGTCTACGTCAACTGTCTTCTTAACAATAACCATCTAAGTCTACGTCAACTGTCTTCTTAACAATAACTGTCTAAGTCTACGTCAACTGTCTTCTTAACAATAAATGTCTAAGTCTACGTCAACTGTCTTCTTAACAATAACTGTCTAAGTCTACATCAACTGTCTTCTTAACAATAACTGTCTAAGTCTACGTCAACTGTCTTCTTATCTTAACAATAAATGTCTAAGTCTACGTCAACTGTCTTCTTATCTTAACAATAAATGTCTAAGTCTATGTCAACTGTCTTCTTAACAATAAATGTCTAAGTCTACGTCGACTGTCTTCTTATCTTAACAATAACTGTCTAAGTCTACGTCAACTGTCTTCTTAACAATAAATGTCTAAGTCTATGTCGACTGTCTTCTTAACAATAACTGTCTAAGTCTACATCAACTGTCTTCTTAACAATAAATGTCTAAGTCTACATCAACTGTCTTCTTAACTAACAATAACTGTCTAAGTCTACATCAACTGTCTTCTTAACAATAAATGTCTAAGTCTACGTCGACTGTCTTCTTATCTTAACAATAACTATCTAAGTCTACGTCAACTGTCTTCTTAACTAACAATAACTGTCTAAGTCTACGTCAACTGTCTTCTTATCTTAACAATAACTGTCTAAGTCTACATCAACTGTCTTCTTAACTAACAATAACTGTCTAAGTCTATGTCGACTGTCTTCTTATCTTAACAATAACTGTCTAAGTCTACGTCAACTGTCTTCTTATCTTAACAATAAATGTCTAAGTCTACGTCGACTGTCTTCTTAACTAACAATAACTGTCTAAGTCTACGTCGACTGTCTTCTTATCTTAACAATAACTGTCTAAGTCTACATCAACTGTCTTCTTAACTAACAATAACTGTCTAAGTCTACGTCAACTGTCTTCTTAACAATAAATGTCTAAGTCTACGTCGACTGTCTTCTTATCTTAACAATAACTGTCTAAGTCTACGTCAACTGTCTTCTTATCTTAACAATAACTGTCTAAGTCTACATCAACTGTCTTCTTATCTTAACAATAACTGTCTAAGTCTACGTCAACTGTCTTCTTATCTTAACAATAACTGTCTAAGTCTACGTCAACTGTCTTCTTATCTTAACAATAACTGTCTAAGTCTACGTCAACTGTCTTCTTATCTTAACAATAACTGTCTAAGTCTATGTCAACTGTCTTCTTAACAATAAATGTCTAAGTCTACGTCAACTGTCTTCTTAACAATAAATGTCTAAGTCTACGTCGACTGTCTTCTTAACAATAACTGTCTAAGTCTATGTCGACTGTCTTCTTAACAATAAATGTCTAGTCTACGTCAACTGTCTTCTTAACAATAAATGTTTAAGTCTACGTCAACTGTCTTCTTAACAATAACTGTCTAAGTCTATGTCGACTGTCTTCTTATCTTAACAATAACTGTCTAAGTCTACGTCAACTGTCTTCTTATCTTAACAATAAATGTCTAAGTCTACGTCGACTGTCTTCTTATCTTAACAATAACTGTCTAAGTCTACGTCGACTGTCTTCTTAACAATAACTGTCTAAGTCTATGTCGACTGTCTTCTTAACAATAAATGTCTAAGTCTACGTCAACTGTCTTCTTCACAATAAATGTCTAAGTCTACGTCGACTGTCTTCTTTTCTTAACAATAACTGTCTAAGTCTATGTCGACTGTCTTCTTAACAATAAATGTCTAAGTCTACGTCAACTGTCTTCTTAACAATAAATGTCTAAGTCTACGTCAACTGTCTTCTTAACAATAAATGTCTAAGTCTACATCAACTGTCTTCTTAACAATAACTGTCTAAGTCTACGTCAACTGTCTTCTTAACAATAACTGTCTAAGTCTACGTCAACTGTCTTCTTAACAATAACTGTCTAAGTCTACGTCAACTGTCTTCTTAACAATAAATGTCTAAGTCTACGTCAACTGTCTTCTAAACAATAACTGTCTAAGTCTACATCAACTGTCTTCTTAACAATAACTGTCTAAGTCTACGTCAACTGTCTTCTTAACTAACAATAACTGTCTAAGTCTACATCAACTGTCTTCTTCACAATAAATGTCTAAGTCTACGTCGACTGTCTTCTTTTCTTAACAATAGCTGTCTAAGTCTATGTCGACTGTCTTCTTAACAATAAATGTCTAAGTCTACGTCAACTGTCTTCTTAACAATAAATGTCTAAGTCTACGTCAACTGTCTTCTTAACAATAAATGTCTAAGTCTACGTCAACTGTCTTCTTAACAATAACTGTCTAAGTCTACGTCAACTGTCTTCTTAACAATAACTGTCTAAGTCTACGTTAACTGTCTTCTTAACAATAACTGTCTAAGTCTACGTCAACTGTCTTCTTAACAATAAATGTCTAAGTCTACGTCAACTGTCTTCTTAACAATAACTGTCTAAGTCTACATCAACTGTCTTCTTAACAATAACTGTCTAAGTCTACGTCAACTGTCTTCTTAACTAACAATAACTGTCTAAGTCTACGTCAACTGTCTTCTTAACAATAAATGTCTAAGTCTGTCAACTGTCTTCTTAACAATAACTGTCTAAGTCTACGTCAACTGTCTTCTTAACAATAACTGTCTAAGTCTATGTCAACTGTCTTCTTATCTTAACAATAACTGTCTAAGTCTACGTCGACTGTCTTCTTATCTTAACAATAACTGTCTAAGTCTACGTCAACTGTCTTCTTAACAATAACTGTCTAAGTCTATGTCGACTGTCTTCTTATCTTAACAATAACTGTCTAAGTCTACGTCGACTGTCTTCTTATCTTAACAATAACTGTCTAAGTCTATGTCGACTGTCTTGTTAACAATAAATGTCTAAGTCTACGTCGACTGTCTTCTTATCTTAACAATAACTGTCTAAGTCTATGTCTACTGTCTTCTTAACAATAAATGTCTAAGTCTACGTCAACTGTCTTCTTAACAATAAATGTCTAAGTCTACGTCAACTGTCTTCTTAACAATAAATGTCTAAGTCTACGTCAACTGTCTTCTTAACAATAAATGTCTAAGTCTACGTCAACTGTCTTCTTAACAATAAATGTCTAAGTCTACGTCAACTGTCTTCTTAACAATAACTGTCTAAGTCTACGTCAACTGTCTTCTTAACAATAACTGTCTAAGTCTACGTCAACTGTCTTCTTAACAATAACTGTCTAAGTCTACGTCAACTGTCTTCTTAACAATAACTGTCTAAGTCTACGTCAACTGTCTTCTTAACAATAACTGTCTAAGTCTATGAGTCTACGTCAACTGTCTTCTTAACAATAACCATCTAAGTCTACATCAACTGTCTTCTTAACAATAACTGTCTAAGTCTACGTCAACTGTCTTCTTAACAATAAATGTCTAAGTCTATGTCAACTGTCTTCTTAACAATAACTGTCTAAGTCTACGTCAACTGTCTTCTTAACAATAAATGTCTAAGTCTACATCAACTGTCTTCTTAACAATAAATGTCTAAGTCTACGTCAACTGTCTTCTTAACAATAAATGTCTAAGTCTACGTCAACTGTCTTCTTAACAATAACTGTCTAAGTCTACGTCAACTGTCTTCTTAACAATAACTGTCTAAGTCTACGTCAAATGTCTTCTTAACAATAAATGTCTAAGTCTACATCAACTGTCTTCTTAACAATAACTGTCTAAGTCTACGTCAACTGTCTTCTTAACAATAAATGTCTAAGTCTACATCAACTGTCTTCTTAACAATAAATGTCTAAGTCTACGTCAACTGTCTTCTTAACAATAAATGTCTAAGTCTACGTCAACTGTCTTCTTAACAATAACTGTCTAAGTCTACGTCAACTGTCTTCTTAACAATAACTGTCTAAGTCTACATCAACTGTCTTCTTAACAATAAATGTCTAAGTCTATGTCAACTGTCTTCTTAACAATAACTGTCTAAGTCTACATCAACTGTCTTCTTAACAATAACTGTCTAAGTCTACGTCAACTGTCTTCTTAACAATAACTGTCTAAGTCTACATCAACTGTCTTCTTAACAATAACTGTCTAAGTCTATGTCAACTGTCTTCTTAACAATAAATGTCTAAGTCTATGTCAACTGTCTTCTTAACAATAACTGTCTAAGTCTACGTCAACTGTCTTCTCAACAATAAATGTCTAAGTCTACATCAACTGTCTTCTTAACAATAACTGTCTAAGTCTACGTCAACTGTCTTCTTAACAATAAATGTCTAAGTCTATGTCAACTGTCTTCTTAACAATAACTGTCTAAGTCTACATCAACTGTCTTCTTAACAATAACTGTCTAAGTCTACGTCAACTGTCTTCTTAACAATAAATGTCTAAGTCTACATCAACTGTCTTCTTAACAATAAATGTCTAAGTCTACATCAACTGTCTTCTTAACAATAACTGTCTAAGTCTACATCAACTGTCTTCTTAACTAACAATAACTGTCTAAGTCTACGTCAACTGTCTTCTTAACAATAACTGTCTAAGTCTACATCAACTGTCTTCTTAACAATAAATGTCTAAGTCTACATCAACTGTCTTCTTAACAATAAATGTCTAAGTCTATGTCAACTCTCTTCTTAACAATAACTGTCTAAGTCTATGTCAACTGTCTTCTTAACAATAAATGTCTAAGTCTACGTCAACTGTCTTCTTAACAATAAATGTCTAAGTCTATGTCAACTGTCTTCTTAACAATAACTGTCTAAGTCTATGTCAACTGTCTTCTTAACAATAACTGTCTAAGTCTATGTCAACTGTCTTCTTAACAATAACTGTCTAAGTCTATGTCAACTGTCTTCTTAACAATAACTGTCTAAGTCTATGTCAACTGTCTTCTTAACAATAAATGTCTAAGTCTACATCAACTGTCTTCTTAACAATAAATGTCTAAGTCTATGTCAACTGTCTTCTTAACAATAACTGTCTAAGTCTACGTCGACTGTCTTCTTAACAATAACTGTCTAAGTCTACGTCAACTGTCTTCTTAACAATAACTGTCTAAGTCTATGTCAACTGTCTTCTTAACAATAAATGTCTAAGTCTACATCAACTGTCTTCTTAACAATAACTGTCTAAGTCTACATCAACTGTCTTCTTAACAATAACTGTCTAAGTCTACATCAACTGTCTTCTTAACAATAACTGTCTAAGTCTACATCAACTGTCTTCTTAACAATAACTGTCTAAGTCTACGTCAACTGTCTTCTTAACAATAACTGTCTAAGTCTACATCAACTGTCTTCTTAACAATAACTGTCTAACTCTAAGTCTACGTCAACTGTCTTCTTAACAATAACTGTCTAAGTCTACATCAACTGTCTTCTTAACAATAACTGTCTAAGTCTACATCAACTGTCTTCTTAACAATAACTGTCTAAGTCTACATCAACTGTCTTCTTAACAATAACTGTCTAAGTCTACATCAACTGTCTTCTTAACAATAACTGTCTAAGTCTACATCAACTGTCTTCTTAACAATAACTGTCTAAGTCTACGTCATCTGTCTTCTTAACAATAACTGTCTAAGTCTACATCAACTGTCTTCTTAACAATAACTGTCTAAGTCTACATCAACTGTCTTCTTAACAATAACTGTCTAAGTCTACATCAACTGTCTTCTTAACAATAAATGTCTAAGTCTACATCAACTGTCTTCTTAACAATAAATGTCTAAGTCTACATCAACTGTCTTCTTAACAATAACTGTCTAAGTCTACATCAACTGTCTTCTTAACAATAAATGTCTAAGTCTACATCAACTGTCTTCTTAACAATAACTGTCTAAGTCTACGTCAACTGTCTCTGATTCAATCAATGAGACATGAGACCACCAGTGCCAGACCTTGTGTGGAGGACATGTCGGCGGGTCAAACAATGTTGACAATTGATGTAAGCTACTCCACAAACTTGTACCAGTGAGTAGATGTGGTAGACTGTGTGAGTGAGCACTAGGACATGCCTGGATGATCAAACTTAGAGAACTTGTCGCCGCCGAGCCCGGGCTTGTCTTCCACCAGCAGCCGACACACAAACCGGAACTTATGATTTGCTACCAGGTGGCACTGTGGCCAGGTTTTCTCGTCGGGAGCTGCCAAAGTTTGCAGCCAGCAAGTCCGTGCTCGCGTTAGCTAGCAAAACTATATTTAAAAAAAAAAAAAAAAAAAAAAAAAAGTGGTATGGTGACAGCTTTACGTGGTAATGGACAAAACAAAAAGTCCACGTCTTGGCCAAGTAGGCCTTCAGCTGGAACAACAACAAAAATAAAAATATATAAGGAGATATGTAAACAACTCTAAAAACAAACGAGGAAATTAGAGAAATCACCAACCAACCACTAATATCTTCAGTAATCAAGAAAAGACGATGGTCATAAGTTGGACATGTGATGAGAAGAGATAATAACCAAATAGCAAAGCAAGCCCTCATGTGGGAAACTACAGGTAAGAGAAAAGAAGAAGACACAGAGAGACGCTGAGAAGAACATTGATGAGAGAGGCAAGAGCAGCAGGAATCGGCTCCCTCAATGAGATAGAGCTGCTTGCACAGAACAGAAACAAATGGTAAATTTAAAATGGTAGATTTGATAAAATATCTTAAAATAGTTGAAAACTGCTAAAACAAAAATTCAGATAAGAGAGGGAGTATCTTGGTCTACGCTCTATGGGCCGGCTACGGCTCGAAAGGTCAATAGATAGATAGAAACAAATCTAACTACATGGCGATAATATGATAGATACTTTTTCTTGTGTACCTATTATATTATCGTCATGTAGTTAGATTTGTGTACATATCCTTATATATATATATTTTGTGTGTTTCTTGTTTGTTATTCCAGCTGAAGGCCTACTTGGCCGAAACGTCGACTTTTTTTGCCCATTACCACGTATAGTTTTGCTATTATCATCAGCTTTGCAGCAGGTTCGCATCTCTACGCATCTTGATGCCTTTACTTCTTCTTCTTCTTCTATCCTTCCTCCATTGGCATAGGCATAGAGGGGCGATACAATCTGCGATTCTTTGCTCTTCTGTTGCCTCTTCTGGTGTTATCCCTACTAGTGACTCTAGTATTCCCTTTATCCATCTCTTTCTCGGTCTTCCTCTTAATCTGGAGTTTTCGTAGCATTTGTTTATGGCTCTTTTAGTCATTGTTAGTTCTTTTTGTCTTGTTTTGTGACCGAACCAATTTATCTGTTGTTTCTTTATGTATTAGATGACTGGCTCAATTTCGAGTTTCTCCCTCAGGTCGGTGTTTCTTACTCTGTCCTCTAGCTGTTTCCTATCATTCTTCTGACACATTTCATTTCGGTGGTCATTATCTTTATTATTGTTCTAGAGTCCAGCGTCCAATTCTGGCACTGATAGCACAGAGTTGGTAGAAAAATTGATTTGTATATTGCCCTTATTGCTTTGTTTTTCAATAGTGTTGATACTTGGCCTATAACTTGGCATGCTTTGTTACACCTTATATCTATCTCTGTCTCTTGGTTATTGTCTTGTGTTGACGTGCTACCCAGATATTTAAAATTGTCAACTTGCTTCAAAGTTGTATTATCTATTATGATGTTTAGTTTTTTCTTTATTTCTCGCTATTGCCATTACTTCGGTTTTATTTATGTTGATCTTCATGTTGTATTGTTTACAATTGTTGTTTAGCCTGTTGATATGTTCTTTATTTGTTTTATGAGTAGTTAGGGTCAAGGCCAAGAAATGTATAACAAATACCAATCTACAGTCGAGCTGAATGTGAAGTAGAAATACAATCTTTAACCATACCATTTGTTTCCTATTTTTATTTCATTGTTCCTTCACTTTCAGCTTTACTGTTTGTGTATGATCATTTCTTTATAGTACCGCTGCTGCTCTACGTTTGTATATTGTTGTTGTTGTTGTTGTTGTTGTTGCGATCGCCAGCTTTCAACTCTGACGAAGTCCCTAGAGACTAGGAACTGAATTCTGCGTGTTAATCTATTTTTCCTTGGCAGCCACGTGCACAGGTGTCCCTCGCTGCACAGGCAGATAACTCCGACTTCGGAGGTACTCATGTTTTTTTTTTTCCCGTCGATGAGTAATTGACGTTTCAAGCCGGGCCTTGCTGCTGAGACCAGGCGTGGTTGCCACAGAAAGAAATCATAAATAAAAATCCCAACCGGTGTAGCCGGGATTTGAACCACAACCTCTCTGTCTCGAGGCCGGCGTCTTTCGTATATCGTGCAATGTGTTTGTGTTAACGTGAGACACATCAAGTATGTGGTACCGTCTCTCTCTCACACAATCATCACCAATGTGCTCGTTGATATAACTCCCCACTATTATCTTAATCTAGACTCCTACACAGCTCCTCGTTTAGCCATCTCTCTATAATCGTTTACAATATAAAAGCATACATTTATGATAATATATTTGGTGTAGCCCTATGTCTTTCATTAATTGTAAATCTTTATATGTTTAGTTGATGACATTATCACGATTTTATCTGCAAATTTAACATATTTTACATTCCACTTGACTGAGCTATTGGCACATATACTTTATGTTGAAGCACTGGACGCCCATGGGGTGGCCGTGAATGCAGGAAAATGTTTCTATAAATCGATTATATAAGATCAGTAACAACAAATAAAAAGACATCACCTCAGTGCAAAATAAAGACAAGTGGAATAATATTAAAACAGGTAAATGAATTTAAATATGTGGGAACTTTGTTAACCTCAGACGGAAGATGTACAAAAGAGGTGAGATGCAGAATGATTCAGACAAAAGCAGCTTTCCAAAAAAAAAAATGAGGAAGATACTATGCAATCCATTTTTAACAATCGAAACAAGAAAAGAGTTCTTAAATGTTATGTAGAGCCAGTCTTAACATATGGATGCGAATCATGGACAATAGGACAACAAACAAGAAAATCACTGGAGTCTGTAGAAATGTGGTTTTACAGAAGAATATTGAGAATACCATGGACAGCTAAGAAGAGTAATGAAGATGTTCTGAGAGAGGTCAAAGCAAAAAGAGAGCTAATTTCCAATATTAGGAAGAAACAATCATCATTTTTGGCCATGTAATGAGAAGAGAACAACTGGAATATATTGTGACAACTGGGGAAATTGAGGGACGAAGAGATAGAGGGAAGCAAAGAGAGAAAATAACAGACAGCTTAAGAGAATGACTTGGCAGAAGGTCAACAACAGAAATGATAAATAGCTGCCGAGATCGAAAGTTGTGGAGAGACATGATCACCTACGCCAGCAGGCCCGGTACTTGGCAAAGAAGACCAGTAAGCCTATCTCATTAAGAGAATTTGTTGTTGTATAAACGTATGTGTTACAAGCTCTGGAGTGTCACAACCATAACAAATCATATATTATATTAATATTCTAGTAATGTCTAGTAATGTCTGGATGTCTAGTAATGTCTGGATGTCTAAAATGTCTGGATGTCTAGAATGTCTGGATGTCTAAAAATGTCTGGATGTCTAGCAATGGCTGGATGTCTAGTAATGTCTGGATGTCTAGTAATGTCTGGATGTCTAGCAATGTCTGGATGTCTAGTAATGTCTGGATGTCTAGTAATGTCTGGATGTCTAGTAATGTCTGGATGTCTAGCAATGTCTGGATGTCTAGCAATGTCTGGATGTCTAGCAATGTCTGGATGTCTAGTAATGTCTGGATGTCTAGTAATGTCTGGATGTCTAGTAATGTCTGGAGGTCTAGCAATGTCTGGATGTCTAGAAATGTCTGGATGCCTAGTAATGTCTGGATGTCTAGTAATGTCTGGATGTCTAGCAATGTCTGGATGTCTAGCAATGTCTGGATGTCTAGTAATGTCTGGATGTCTAGTAATGTCTGGATGTCTAGTAATGTCTGGATGTCTAGCAATGTCTGGATGTCTAGTAATGTCTGGATGTCTAGTAATGTCTGGATGTCTAGTAATGTCTGGAGGTCTAGTAATGACTGGATGTCTAGTAATGACTGGATGTCTAGTAATGTCTGGATGTCTAGTAATGACTGGATGTCTAGTAATGTCTGGAGGTCTAGTAATGTCTGGATGTCTAGTAATGTCTGGATGTCTAGTAATGTCTGGAGGTCTAGTAATGTCTGGATGTCTAGTAATGTCTGGATGTCTAGTCATGTCTGGATGTCTAGTAATGACTGGATGTCTAGTAATGTCTGGAGGTCTAGTAATGACTGGATGTCTAGTAATGTCTGGATGTCTAGTAATGACTGGATGTCTAGTAATGTCTGGAGGTCTAGTAATGTTCATATATTACTAGATAACATTACTAGATAATTATAACAATATTATAATTAAATATTTATTTTATAAAATATAATAAAATTATAATAATATATATAAACCAATATCCATATATATACTTATTATATAGTTATAAATATATTTGTTTCTATCTATCTATTGACCTTCCGAGCCGTAGCCGGCCTATAGGACGTAGATATATATTACGTAAGCAATCATAGACATAATGCCTCCCAAGGTCTGGAGTAAAGGTGCAAAGCTCCACAGCAGCACAGCTGGAAGTTGTCAGCGACCCACAGCTGATGGCTTGTTACAGGATCAGTGAATCAGAACCATCCCACCATGCTACACCTCTCCGTGGTGCCTCCAGTAACAGACTAACCTGTCTATTTTGGCCAAGCGTGTAGGGATCGAAGAGGGAAGACAACCTGGTACACAAAAATGTCGTGTTGAAGTCGGATATGTACGCAGATATTCATATTATAACAGTTATACTGTAAAGCTCAACACAACGCAGACACACCCACCTAACGTACTTGTAAGGGCGGATGACGAAGAGCAATATTGTAGTCTAGCGACGATACTTTAGTCATCGAGCCAACGCTACCAACATGTGCTATGGACAACAACAATAAGAGAATTTATAAGGTTTTAAATAAGTACATTGACAGTGGGGATGTAGCTCAGTGGTAGAGCGCTCGCTTCGCATGTGAGAGGCCCCGGGTTCGATCCCCGGCATCTCCAGATTTTTTTTTTTTTAATTCTTGTTTAAATTGTTATATATGTTTACATAAATTTATTTATTGTATATATATATTTTTTAATATATATCATCATCATCGCGTGCCTTCTCCGCAACAAAGGTTGGCTACCATGGATCGCCATTCTACTCTGTTTCTTGCTTTGATGGTGCAGGTTGTCATAGATCGACTTGTCCATCTTTTGATGTTACTCGTCCATGTTAGTCTTGGTCTGCCTCTGCCTCTTTTACCTTGTATTTTCCCTTCCAATATTACTTTTAGTAGGCTGTTGTGTCTTTTAACATGCCCCAAAAATTTCATTTGTCTTGTCTTAATTGTATTTAGCAGTTCTCTTTTTATTTTCAGTTGTTTTAAAACTTTATCGTTTGTTATCTTTTGTTTCCATCCAATTCTACCTATTCTTCTATAAATCCACATTTCAAAGGCTTCAATTCTCTGTTCTGTTTTCTTGTCTAATGTCTATGTTTCTGCACCCTATATGAATATTGAGAAGACGTAACATTTTGCCATTCTCAGTTTCAGCCCTGCTGATATTTGTTTTGCTGTTAGTATGTTCTTCATGGCATTAAAATTACTGTTTGCCATTGCTATTTTTTGTTTATTTCCGTGTACAGTTTCCATCATTGGTTATAGTAGATATATATTATATATTTATTCCCCTCACCAATCACCATCAAGGGCGTTCTTCTCTAGAATACATGTAAAAAGACCAAGAGGAGGATCCAGAAGAAGATGGATAGATGCAGTGACAGAGACACGCAACAACAAAGGAAAATCACTAATTCAGACAGTTCGTGCATCTGGCTAGAGACAGAGATTCTTTCAGACGGGTTGTGGTGAATGTAACGTTCTGTAAAGAACATGCGACCTGATAATGATTTTTTTAAAAAAAACCGTGTTCTGGGTTCTTGTAGCGGCTACATTTGTCGTTATCATTTATGATCGTTGAAAGTAATGATACCGATGTAGGCAACCATTACTAGACATCCTGACATTACTAGACATCCAGACATTACTAGATATCCAGACATTACTAGACATCCAGACATTACTAGATATCCAGACATTACTAGACATCCTGACATTATTAGACATCCAGACATTACTAGATATCCAGACATTACTAGACATCCAGACATTACTAGATATCCAGACATTACTAGACATCCTGACATTACTAGACATCCTGACATTATTAGACATCCAGACATTACTAGATATCCAGACATTACTAGACATCAAGACATTACTAGATATCAGACATTACTAGACATCCTGACATTACTAGATATCCAGACATTATTAGACATGCAGACATTACTAGATATCCAGACATTACTAGACATCCTGACATTACTAGATATCCAGACATATTAGACATGCAGACATTACTAGATATCCAGACATTACTTGACATCCAGACATTACTAGACATCCAGACATTACTAAACATCCAGACATTACTAGACATCCAGACATTACTAGACATCCAGACATTACTAGACAAGTAGTATACAAGGGTCCAACTAAGTCGCATTTAGGCGTAAATTAACAAAGTTATATAGTAGGCGTATTTTACGCCTAATGTACACGAGAGACAAGGGAGTTAATCGGTCGTGCAGCGGCGTGACCCCTCGTGCGGCGGGCGGAGTGCTTGGTGTACTTGATCGATAGCGATAGGTTAGTAGATTATACATGACCTCGGGGTGGATCGCGTGTTGGCGGGGGTTCCCTCGGGGATTATCTCGAGTGTTTTCGGACAGCGTGCTATCGGATCGGGGATTAGTTCGATTCGGTGTGACGCTATCGCGCCAGGTAGACGTTAGAAAATATTTATAGCTATGTAGTTGGGTGTCTGCTTAACGTTGTACCATAAATGAAGCATAAGGGTGAAACAGTTAGAGATTGCTGGGTAGTCTAAACTGGTAGAGTAAACATGTTCCTCGGTGTTAGTGGTTCGCTATCTCTCTCTCTCTCTCTCTCTCTCTCTCTCTTTCTCTCTTTCTCTCTCTCTTTCTCTCTCTCTCTCTCTCTACTATTCCAGCCTAGATTTCCCTCCATTGAAACACTTACTCATTCTCGCCATTTATCCCTATCATCGCGCCTTCCTTCTCTCTCTCTCTCTCTCTCTCTCTCTCTCGCTTTCTCCCCTAGCCTCTCTTAGACTTCTAACCTATCACTCCACCCTCCGCCTCTCCATTTAGCTCCCCCGCCCTCCCTCATATTTTTAGCGTCCCTCCTATTGTAACACTTGATTATTCTCAACATTAATACATAGCATCTCGCCTTCTTTCTCATAGGCTTCTCTCGCTCTCTCTCTCTCTCTCTCTCTCTCTCTCTCTCTCTTTCTCTCGCTCTTCTAACCCCTACTAGACTTCTCTCCTACCATTCCACCTTTCTTCTCTCTCTCTCTCTCTCTCTCTCTCTCTTTACCTCACCTAGCGTTCCGCCTTCATTCGTATTTTTACCTTACCACCAGTGTAACACATTAATAACATGAATATCAATTACAAAAGACTTGAAATATCTACTTTTTAAAGAACCAATAAGATAAACATATGAAAAACGAAGGAATAATACACTCGACAAGGCTTAACAGACGTACTTTATACACATCACCATTAATACAACTCTCTTTCTCTCTCTCTCTCTTTCTCTCTCTCTCTCTCTCTCTCTCTCTACTATTCCAGCCTAGATTTCCCTCCATTGAAACACTTACTCATTCTCGCCATTTATCCCTATCATCGCGCCTTCCTTCTCTCTCTCTCTCTCTCTCGCTTTCTCCCTAGCCTCTCTTAGACTTCTAACCTATCACTCCACCCTCTGCCTCTCCCTTTAGCTCCCCCGCCCTCCCTCATATTTTTAGCGTCCCTCCTATTGTAACACTTGATTATTCTCACCATTAATACATAGCATCTCGCCTTCTTTCTCATAGGCTTCTCTCTCTCTCTCTCTTTCTCTCTCTCTCTCTCGCTCTTCTAACCCCTTCTAGACTTCTCTCCTACCATTCCACCTTTCTTCTCTCTCTCTCTCTCTCTCTCTCTCTCTCTCTCTTTACCTCGCCTAGCGTTCCGCCTTCATTCGTACTTTTACCTTACCACCAGTGTAACACATTAATAACATTGAATATCAATTACAAAAAGACTTGAAATATCTACTTTTTAAAGAACCAATAAGATAAACATATGAAAAACGAAGGAATAATACACTCGACAAGGCTTAACAGACGTACTTTATACACATCACCATTAATACAACTGAAATTCATTTAATGATAACCTATCACATCGTTATGAGCTAAGAGAAAAACAGAAAAAAAAAATTCAACTTACACCGTAAAATATTCCACTTCAACACAGACCGCTAGACTGAACAGTACTATGAAAATAAACGTCCGTGAATCAAGCGCGCTTATAACACGAAGTCTCACATCCGACTAGTTTAAATATAAGCTGGTAAATAAAATTTGGACGATACTATTCCACCCTCGACTAATATCTAGGTTAACCAAGCAGAGAAGAAGATTTCTATCGGACACCCATCAACGAAATGACTGACCTCTGGATTAACTAATCAGAGAAGAGGATTACTGTTATCGTGATAACTGACCTCATTTTCAACTTGAAGTGCTGTCGAGTCTGATGCATGGGTTACTTTAAATCGATTCGGCCCTGATACAATCCACCTAGCGGGTCAATGGTGAGGGAAATAATACAAGTGGCGGGTTACTTGAACGCGTTTTGACCCCTGCTGCAATACTAGGAGTTCCATGACAGTTATAAATAGTTGGATACAACGAGCAGGAAGTTATATTAAGGACAGAAATCTACCAGGCAATGGCAGAAACCTAAGAGGCAAGGACAGAAAACTAGGGGGGTCGTGGTTCGTGGTTCGGTAAGTCTGTGGTTCGTTAAGTCCGTGGTTCGTGGGGTTGTGGTTCGTGGTTCGTTAGTTGATGGTTCGTTAAGTCCGTGGTTCGTGGGGTTGTGGTTCGTGGTTCGTTAGTTGATGGTTCGTTAAGTCCATGGTTCGTAGGGGTTGTGGTTCGCGGTTCGTTAGTTGATGGTTCGTTAAGTTCGTGGTTTGTTAAGTTCGTTGTTCGTGAGTTTGTGGTTCGTTAAGTTCGTGGTTTGTTAAGTTCGTTGTTCGTGAGTTTGTGGTTCGTTAGTTGATGGTTCGTTAAGTCCCTGGTTCGTGGGGTTGTGGTTCGTGGTTCGTTAGTTGATGGTTCGTTAAGTCCATGGTTCGTAGGGGTTGTGGTTCGCGGTTCGTGAGTTGAGGGTTCGTTAAGTCCGTGGTTCGTGGTTTGTTAAGTTCGTTGTTCGTGAGTTTGTGGTTTATTAAGTTTGTAGTTTGTTAAGTGCGTGGTTCGAGAGGTCGTGGGCAAGGGCAGATACCTAAGAGGCAAGGGCTGAAACCTAGGAGGCAAGGTCAGAAACCTAGGAGGCAAGGGCAGAAACCTAGGAGGCAAGGGCAGAAACCTAAGAGGCAAAGACAGAAACCAAGGAGGCAAGGTCAGAAACCTAGGAGGCAAGGGCAGAAACCTAGGAAGCAAAGGCTGAAAAACACTCGTACTGACTAAGGCTTCCAAGGTGTATTTGATTGTCGCCCTATTTTTGTCTGTATAACCTAATATATCACTTTCATTTAATCTATCGATAAACGTTTCAAAGTCATTTCTGTTGTTAACTAACAAGGGTTTGTCTAATCCTGTCGCGTTATTGAGCTTGTGTGTGAAAGTAACGCAGCCAAATAGAACTGACCTCTGAGGCAATACCGGATGTGTTACTAAAAAGATTTTGACGTATGATGGCAATTCTATGAGTTTACCCCCTGATCATTTTTAGGGATACGCCCATGAAATCGGTAAAAATCGTAAATTTTCACTCTAGGCATACCCCAAACTCTATTTTAGACATCCCCGTTGCAAAAATTTACATTAAAAACCACTTTAGGATTTTACCCCCTTATCATTTTTTGAGGGTTACGCCCATGGAATCGATAAAAAGCGTTAATTTAGCACGCAGGCTTACCTAAAACTTTATTTTAGACATCCCCACACCAAAAATTTACTTAAAAATCACTTTTGAAATTGTTACCCCCTTACCATTTTTTTAGGGTTACGCCCATGGAATTGATAAAAAATCGTAAATTTAGCACGTAGGCATACCTAAAACTTTATTTTAGACATCCCCATACCAAAAAATTTACTTAAAAATCACTTTTGAAATTGTAACCCCCCTTACCATTTTTTAGGGTTACGCCCCTGAAATCGATAAAAAATTGAAATATAACCTCAAGGCATACCCCAAACATAATATTTGACACCCCTACATATCAAACTCCATCAAAAAATCAACAAAAACTAGTAGTGGTATAGTGGTTTTTGAGCCGTTCATACTACGCAGATGTACGGTGCAGCACGTGCAATCCATAAAAAAAATGAAATATAACATCAAGGCATACCCCAAACATAATATTTGACACCCCTACATATCAAATTCCAACAAAAAAACAACAAAAAACTAGTGGTGGTATAGTGGTTTTTGAGCCGTTCATACTACGCAGATGTACGGTGCAGCACGTGCAATCGATAAAAAAAAATGAAATATAACATCAAGGCATACCCCAAACATAATATTTGGCACCCCTACATAGCAAATTCCAACAAAAAAACAACAAAAAACTAGTGGTGGTATAGTGGTTTTTGAACCGTTCATACTACGCAGATGTACGGTGCAGCACGTGCAATCGATAAAAAGATTGAAATATAACCTCAAGGCATACCCCAAACATAATATTTGACACCCCTACATATCAAATTCCAACAAAAAAACAACAAAAAAATAGTAGTAAGGAAGGGGGTTTAGTGCAATGATTTGTATCGTGCAGCAGGTATCGTGCAGCATTGGCAGGTATCGTGCAGCACAATCTCGTATCGTGCAGCACGATACATCTGCGTAGTACGAACGGCTCAAAAACCACTTTCCTTACTACTATTTTTGTTGTTGTTTTTTTGTTGGAATTTTATATGTAGGGGTGTCAAATATTATGTTTGGGGTATGCCTTGAGGTTATATTTCAATTTTTTTATCGATTGCACGTGCTGCACCGTACATCTGCGTAGTATGAACGGTTCAAAAACCACTATTCCACCACTAGTTTTTTGTTGTTTTTTTTGTTGGAATTTGCTATGTAGGGGTGCCAAATATTATGCTTGGGGTATGCCTTGATGTTATATTCATTTTTTTTTATGGATTGCACGTGCTGCACCGTACATCTGCGTAGTATGAACGGCTCAAAAACCACTATACCACTACTAGTTTTTGTTGATTTTTTGATGGAGTTTGATATGAAGGGGTGTCAAATATTATGTTTGGGGTATGCCTTGAGGTTATATTTCAATTTTTTATCAATTCCATGGGCGTAACCCTAAAAAAAATGGTAAGGGGGTAACAATTTCAAAAGTGATTTTTAAGTAAATTTTTGGTGTGGGGATGTCTAAAATAAAGTTTTAGGTAAGCCTGCGTGCTAAATTAACGCTTTTTATCGATTCCATGGGCGTAACCCTCAAAAAATGATAAGGGGGTAAAATCCTAAAAGTGGTTTTTAATGTAAATTTTTGCAATGGGGATGTCTAAAATAGAGTTTGGGGTATGCCTAGAGTGAAAATTTACGATTTTTACCGATTTCATGGGCGTATCCCTAAAAAATGATCAGGGGGTAAACTCATAAAATTGCCATCATACGTCAAAATCTTTTTAGTAACACATCCGGTATTGCCTCAGAGGTCAGTTCTATTTGGCTGCGTTACTTTCACACACAAGCTCAAATAACGCGACAGGATTAGACAAACCCTTGTTAGTTAACAACAGAAATGACTTTGAAACGTTTATCGATAGATTAAATGAAAGTGATATATTAGGTTATACAGACAAAAATAGGGCGACAATCAAATACACCTTGGAAGCCTTAGTCAGTACGAGTGTTTTTCAGCCTTTGCTTCCTAGGTTTCTGCCCTTGCCTCCTAGGTTTCTGACCTTGCCTCCTTGGTTTCTGTCTTTGCCTCTTAGGTTTCTGCCCTTGCCTCCTAGGTTTCTGCCCTTGCCTCCTAGGTTTCTGACCTTGCCTCCTAGGTTTCAGCCCTTGCCTCTTAGGTATCTGCCCTTGCCCACGACCTCTCGAACCACGCACTTAACAAACTACAAACTTAATAAACCACAAACTCACGAACAACGAACTTAACAAACCACGAACCACGGACTTAACGAACCCTCAACTCACGAACCGCGAACCACAACCCCTACGAACCATGGACTTAACGAACCATCAACTAACGAACCACGAACCACAACCCCACGAACCAGGGACTTAACGAACCATCAACTAACGAACCACAAACTCACGAACAACGAACTTAACAAACCACGAACTTAACGAACCACAAACTCACGAACAACGAACTTAACAAACCACGAACTTAACGAACCATCAACTAACGAACCGCGAACCACAACCCCTACGAACCATGGACTTAACGAACCATCAACTAACGAACCACGAACCACAACCCCACGAACCACGGACTTAACGAACCATCAACTAACGAACCACGAACCACAACCCCACGAACCACGGACTTAACGAACCACAGACTTACCGAACCACGAACCACGACCCCCTAGTTTTCTGTCCTTGCCTCTTAGGTTTCTGCCATTGCCTGGTAGATTTCTGTCCTTAATATAACTTCCTGCTCGTTGTATCCAACTATTTATAACTGTCATGGAACTCCTAGTATTGCAGCAGGGGTCAAAACGCGTTCAAGTAACCCGCCACTTGTATTATTTCCCTCACCATTGACCCGCTAGGTGGATTGTATCAGGGGCCGAATCGATTTAAAGTAACCCATGCATCAGACTCGACAGCACTTCAAGTTGAAAATGAGGTCAGTTATCACGATAACAGTAATCCTCTTCTCTGATTAGTTAATCCAGAGGTCAGTCATTTCGTTGATGGGTGTCCGATAGAAATCTTCTTCTCTGCTTGGTTAACCTAGATATTAGTCGAGGGTGGAATAGTATCGTCCAAATTTTATTTACCAGCTTATATTTAAACTAGTCGGATGTGAGACTTCGTGTTATAAGCGCGCTTGATTCACGGACGTTTATTTTCATAGTACTGTTCAGTCTAGCGGTCTGTGTTGAAGTGGAATATTTTACGGTGTAAGTTGAATTTTTTTTTTCTGTTTTTCTCTAGCTCATAACGATGTGATAGGTTATCATTAAATGAATTTCAGTTGTATTAATGGTGATGTGTATAAAGTACGTCTGTTAAGCCTTGTCGAGTGTATTATTCCTTCGTTTTTCATATGTTTATCTTATTGGTTCTTTAAAAAGTAGATATTTCAAGTCTTTTTGTAATTGATATTCAATGTTATTAATGTGTTACACTGGTGGTAAGGTAAAGTACGAATGAAGGCGGAACGCTAGGCGAGGTAAAGAGAGAGAGAGAGAGAGAGAGAGAGAGAAGAAAGGTGGAATGGTAGGAGAGAAGTCTAGAAGGGGTTAGAAGAGCGAGAGAGAGAGAGAGAAAGAGAGAGAGAGAGAGAGAAGCCTATGAGAAAGAAGGCGAGATGCTATGTATTAATGGTGAGAATAATCAAGTGTTACAATAGGAGGGACGCTAAAAATATGAGGGAGGGCGGGAGAGCTAAAGGGAGAGGCAGAGGGTGGAGTGATAGGTTAGAAGTCTAAGAGAGGCTAGGGGAGAAAGCGAGAGAGAGAGAGAGAGAGAGAGAGAAGGAAGGCGCGATGATAGGGATAAATGGCGAGAATGAGTAAGTGTTTCAATGGAGGGAAATCTAGGCTGGAATAGTAGAGAGAGAGAGAGAGAGAGAGAGAGAAAGAGAGAGAGAGAAAGAGAGTTGTATTAATGGTGATGTGTATAAAGTACGTCTGTTAAGCCTTGTCGAGTGTATTATTCCTTCGTTTTCATATGTTTATCTTATTGGTTCTTAAAAAGTAGATATTTCAAGTCTTTTTGTAATTGATATTCAATGTTATTAATGTGTTACACTGGTGGTAAGGTAAAAATACGAATGAAGGCGGAACGCTAGGTGAGGTAGAGAGAGAGAGAGAGAGAGAGAGAGAGAGAGAGAGAGAAGAAAGGTGGAATGGTAGGAGAGAAGTCTAGTAGGGGTTAGAAGAGCGAGAGAAGAGAGAGAGAGAGAGAGAGAGAGAGAGAGCGAGAGAAGCCTATGAGAAAGAAGGCGAGATGCTATGTATTAATGGTGAGAATAATCAAGTGTTACAATAGGAGGGACGCTAAAAATATGAGGGAGGGCGGGGGAGCTAAAGGGAGAGGCGGAGGGTGGAGTGATAGGTTAGAAGTCTAAGAGAGGCTAGGGGAGAAAGCGAGAGAGAGAGAGAGAGAGAGAGAGAGAGAAGGAAGGCGCGATGATAGGGATAAATGGCGAGAATGAGTAAGTGTTTCAATGGAGGGAAATCTAGGCTGGAATAGTAGAGAGAGAGAGAGAGAGAGAGAGAGAGAAGAGAGAAGAGAGAGAGAGAGAGAGAGATAGCGAACCACTAACACCGAGGAACATGTTTACTCTACCAGTTTAGACTACCCAGCAATCTCTAACTGTTTCACTCTTATGCTTCATTTATGGTACAACGTTAAGCAGACACCCAACTACATAGCTATAAATATTTTCTAACGTCTACCTGGCGCGATAGCGTCACACCGAATCGAACTAATCCCCGATCCGATAGCACGCTGTCCGAAAACACTCGAGATAATCCCGAGGGAACCCCCGCCAACACGCGATCCACCCCGAGGTCATGTATAATCTACTAACCTATCGCTATCGATCAAGTACACCAAGCACTCCGCCCGCCGCACGAGGGGTCACGCCGCTGCACGACCGATTAACTCCCCTTGTCTCTCGTGTACATTAGGCGTAAAATACGCCTACTATATATCTTTGTTAATTTACGCCTAAATGCGACTTAGTTGGACCCTTGTATACTACTTAGACATCCAGACATGCCTAGACATCCAGACATTACTAGACATCCAGACATTACTAGACATCCAGACATGCTAGACATCTAGACATTACTAGACATCCAGACATTACTAGTCACCATTACTCCATCATTTTATCCTTTAAGAAATGGCACAGTTCAGGTAACCATTTTTTAAAACAAAAGTGCTAAAAGTTGTAACCGTGTTTTGATCCTCCATTTCTTTCTTCTCCTGGACATTTATCACTTGTATGGTTAACCTGAACCACACGTGGCTCATGTCTATGTGATATCAGCTGTGTTATTGTACTCGATACATCTGGTTATCACAAACTCTATATGTGATATCAGCTGTGTTATTGTACTCGATACATCTGGTTATCACAAACTCTATATGTGATATCAGCTGTGTTATTGTACTCGATATATCTGGTTATCACAAACTCTATATGTGACATCAGCTGTGTTATTGTACTCGATATATCTGGTTATCACAAACTCTATATGTGATATCAGCTGTGTTATTGTACTCGATATATCTGGTTATCACAAACTCTATATGTGATATCAGCTGTGTTATTGTACTCGATACATCTGGTTATCACAAACTCTCATAGAGACTTTGGCCTGTACAACTGAGTACCTCTGCTGTATGGACAGTATACCCAGTATGTGATTTCAAGACAAGTGCACAGCAAGAGGTATGGTCATGCAACTAACATAGATAATCAGAAAGAGAAAATGCACACAGTGTGTTACAGTGTTTCTTATTGTTGTTGTAGGTTGTGAATCGGAGAGGCTTCTGATGTTTCGTTGTTTCATACATTCTATCTATAGTGACACACACAACTCAAATTATAGTTTTCGAACAAGATAAACAAAGTCTTTATTGGTGAATTCAAACTGTTTGACAATAGTTTGGCAATGTCCCTGATTCACTCAACATGTTTCATATATTCTCTTATAAAAACTGTGTTACTGGACATAGCCGACAGGCGATAATTAGTCCAAAAACGTACCACCAAAAATCCTCTAACGAACTTATCATTTGTCTAAGTCCTAACTCAATCTTCTGCCTTGAAGCAGGTATCTGTTTGTTCTAAGTTCTTCTCTAGCTTAAGTTGAGTCTAAGTTCCTGAGTGTCTCTCCCTGCTTTTTCCTCTGTGTGTGTGTGTGTGTGTGTGTGTGTGTGTGTGTGTGTGTGTGTGTCTGAGTCTTCTCCGTCTGTGTGTTCTCTCTCTGTGTGTCTTCCCTGTCTGTGTGTGTCTGAGTCTTCTCCGGGTCTTTTTGTCCCCCCCTCTAGCCACTCCCCCTGGCTAGAAGGATCACAGGAATCTAGTCCATCTAAGGTTTATCCCTCGTCCGTCTGTAGTCATTATTTCTGTAGCTCCGCCTTTTAATTATGTCTAGGTTTTATAGCTATAGGCGTCCAGTCGACAACCGTCAATCTTCCTAAGCCTCTCCCCTCACAATTAAAGCTTGCGGCGATTCTTTGATCTCATAGTCAGAGAGACCCAAAGCGTTTCCCACCGCTGGTCATAAAGAGGTCTCGGTGTTGGTGACTTCTTTGATTACGCCTTTATGCGACTTAACTTCGAATGTTTCTATTGTTTATCCGAGAGAGCTACCTTATATCAGCAAGTGTCAGACATTCGTTTGTACGGGGTCTATAGCTCCTTCGTTGCGTTACGTAACTTCTTTTGGTCCTTGGCGACATTTGTTTGGATCCCCCTGCTCAGTTTAGACACTTGTCGTCTCTTGTGGATGGTTTCGTTGTTTGTTACGTCTTCGGCACCTAGCTTTGTTGACCCGACTTATGCTTGTTAATTTCTTTAAGTCACCAAAATCCAAAATTCAATGTCGACTTCGGCTTAACCTTCCCCTCATTTTCGTTCTTGCATTCCTTTATTCTTTCTCTGACGTTCGTTCTATTCTCTCTACTCTCCTCATTGCCCATCATGGCTCAGTCACACTATAACAAGTGTCTGTCTAGTGATAAGAAGGAATAAGCAGAGAATCACAAATGAAACAATCAAACTGGAAACAAGATAATGAGGACGACCCCCTTAGTCATTGCGAAGAACACGGAAAAGAGGAGCAAAGATAATAGACACTGACTCTATTATTGAGATTGAAAAGCTCACCCATAACAGGGAATTATAGCGAGGTAGACTGCATGAGCCCGCTGTGACGTCAGATAGCACTGACAGGATGTGACGCCTGATAGCATTGACAGGATGTGGCGTTAGATAGACAGGATGTGACGTTTGATAGCATAGACAGGATGTGACGTTAGATAGCATAGACAGGATGTGACGTCTGATATCATTGGCAGGATGTGAGATAGCATAGACAGGATGTGGCGTTATATAGCATAGACGGGATGTGACGGGATGAGAGATCTCACAAGCGAACTATTATGATTTGAACTAGATGACGATGAGAGATTTCACAAGCGAACTATTATGATTTGAACTAGATGACGATGAGAGATCTCACAAGCGAACTATTATGATTTGAACTAGATGACGATGAGAGATGTCACAAGCGAACTATTTTATTTATATCATCAGTATCTGCACACTTAGCCAGAAATATGGTGTGACTTCGATTCTCGAGACAGCGTGGTGTACCTTCGACTTCCATCATTGAAGTAATACCTCGCTCTCCTCTGTCACCACCATCACAACAAAAGTACAGGCAGACATTTGAGCGGGAAGGTCGCCAAAAACGATCGAATGTTGACAATTTCTTCAACTTACACAGCTTTTATTTATCACTTTTATTTATCACTTTTATTTATCACTTTTATTTATCACTCTTATTTATCACTTTTATTTATCACTTTTATTTATCACTTTTATTTATCACTTTTATTTATCACTTTTATTTTGCTTTTTGTTCCTTCAAAAAAACTATGCTGATCTGGCGTCTCAAGAAAAAAAGCTACGGTTGTCCGAGTCCAAATGGAGACACCAAGACCATGATTACTTCATGCGTGTCTGATAACAATTACTAGAATATTGTAAACAAGAAATTAGCAGTCAAGGTGTCCATCCGAGCAGAAGGAGAGTAAAGAATATTGGCGCTGTACCCTACCTGGCATGTCACAAGAGGCCACTTTGGAGGGTTGGGCTGGCTACTTAAATGTAAAAAAAAAAAAAAGGTGTTTATTAAAGACCGATTTTCCAAAAGGAGCTGGAAGGTAGACGAAGGAGAAGTCGCCGCTCAACATGGAGGAATACGCAGATGTAGAAGACAATGCTGGAGCTGATAATTTGATCAGAGTTGCTGAGTATCATAATGGAGTAGGATGGTGCAGTGGACTCCAAGGTGGTGCTTATAGTCTAGTAGAGGTAGAGATGTACTGTGTGGATGGTTATAGTCTAGTAGAGGTAGAGATGTACTGTGTGGATGGTTATAGTCTAGTAGAGGTGGAGATGTACTGTGTGGATGGTTATAGTCTAGTAGAGGTAGAGATGTACTGTGTGGATGGTTATAGTCTAGTAGAGGTAGAGATGTACTGTGTGGATGGTTATAGTCTAGTAGAGGTGGAGATGTACTGTGTGGATGGTTATAGTCTAGTAGAGGTAGAGATGTACTGTGTGGATGGTTATAGTCTAGTAGAGGTGGAGATGTACTGTGTGGATGGTTATAGTCTAGTAAAGGTAGAGATGTACTGTGTGGATGGTTATAGTCTAGTAGAGGTAGAGATGTACTGTGTGGATGGTTATAGTCTAGTAGAGGTGGAGATGTACTGTGTGGATGGTTATAGTCTAGTAGAGGTAGAGATGTACTGTGTGGATGGTTATAGTCTAGTAGAGGTGGAGATGTACTGTGTGGATGGTTATAGTCTAGTAAAGGTAGAGATGTACTGTGTGGATGGTTATAGTCTAGTAGAGGTAGAGATGTACTGTGTGGATGGTTATAGTCTAGTAGAGGTAGAGATGCACTGTGTGGATGGTTATAGTCTAGTAGAGGTGGAGATGTACTGTGTGGATGGTTATAGTCTAGTAAAGGTAGAGATACACTGTGTGGATGGTTATAGTCTAGTAGAGGTGGAGATGTACTGTGTGGATGGTTATAGTCTAGTAAAGGTAGAGATGTACTGTGTGGATGGTTATAGTCTAGTAGAGGTAGAGATGTACTGTGTGGATGGTTATAGTCTAGTTTATAGTCGAGGTAGAGATGTACTGTGTGGATGGTTATAGTCTAGTAGAGGTGGAGATGTACTGTGTGGATGGTTATAGTCTAGTAAAGGTAGAGATGTACTGTGTGGATGGTTATAGTCTAGTAGAGGTAGAGATGTACTGTGTGGATGGTTATAGTCTAGTTTATAGTCGAGGTAGAGATGTACTGTGTGGATGGTTATAGTCTAGTAGAGGTAGAGATGTACTCACTGTACTGTGTGGATGGTTATAGTCTAGTAGAGGTAGAGATGTACTGTGTGGATGGTTATAGTCTAGTTTATAGTCGAGGTAGAGATGTACTGTGTGGATGGTTATAGTCTAGTAGAGGTGGAGATGTACTGTGTGGATGGTTATAGTCTAGTAGAGGTAGAGATGTACTGTGTGAATGGTTATAGTCTAGTAGAGGTAGAGATGCACTGTGTGGATGGTTATAGTCTAGTAGAGGTAGAGATGTACTGTGTGGATGGTTATAGTCTAGTAGAGGTAGAGATGTACTGTGTGGATGGTTATAGTCTAGTAAAGGTAGAGATGTACTGTGTGGATGGTTATAGTCTAGTAGAGGTAGAGATGTACTGTGTGGATGGTTATAGTCTAGTAGAGGTGGAGATGTACTGTGTGGATGGTTATAGTCTAGTAGAGGTAGAGATGTACTGTGTGGATGGTTATAGTCTAGTAGAGGTAGAGATGCACTGTGTGGATGGTTATAGTCTAGTAGAGGTAGAGATGTACTGTGTGGATGGTTATAGTCTAGTCGAGGTAGAGATGTACTGTGTGGATGGTTATAGTCTAGCAGAGGTAGAGATGTACTCACTGTACTGTGTGGATGGTTATAGTCTAGTTTATAGTCGATGTAGAGATGTACTGTGTGGATGGTTATAGTCTAGTTTATAGTCGAGGTAGAGATGTACTGTGTGGATGGTTATAGTCTAGTTTATAGTCGAGGTAGAGATGTACTGTGTGGATGGTTATAGTCTAGTTTATAGTCGAGGTAGAGATGTACTGTGTGGATGGTTATAGTCTAGTTTATAGTCGAGGTAGAGATGTACTGTGTGGATGGTTATAGTCTAGTTTATAGTCGAGGTAGAGATGTACTGTGTGGATGGTTATAGTCTAGTTTATAGTCGAGGTAGAGATGTACTGTGTGGAGGAGACTAAAGAATACTAGGAGGAGACTTCGTTGTGGTCCGTTAAGATACCATAAACCGTGGTTGTTTTGTGGATCCGTGGCAAAAGACAAGACGCAGTTGGTGTCTGGCAATAATTAGTTTACACTATCTCCATGGTTACATGTTATCAACGAGAAAGAGCTGCTTGCACATAACAGAGACAAATGGCAAGATTTTATTAAATATCTTTAAAAGAATTGAAAACTGCAAGAATAAAAATTTAGATAAGAGAAGGAGTATCTTGGTCTACGCTCTATGGGCCGGCTACGGCTTGAAAGTACAATATCAATAGATAGATGGTTACAGGTAGTGGCTGTTATGTGAACTCTGTTCACTAGAGAGGGATGTTTAAAATAACGGATTGTCGGCGGAAAACGAAATTGTGAATAAATTATGTCGGCGGTTGTTCTGCTACAGCAGCAGGTCGGATCATGGGTCTGCGACATTATGTCTAGTGGTTGATGTGGAAATCATGGAAATACACAATCAAGTGAAGTCTGACATGAACTGAATACTGATGAAAAGAACACGGGCAGAACAGTCGGCAACAACAAGATTTGAGGTGAGTTCGATCTCAAAGATGTCACTGGCCTCATCCTCATCGGCCTAGAGTTCAGTTAGTTAAGTAGTCAGTCTCTGTTTAGTAGGAGTCTAGTCTGTCAGGGCGCAATATTACAAGTAAGTTGTGAGACACTGTAGTTAACATTAGTAGTTGATATAGTTGTTGATTAGGGGCTGTCATGAAAACACCATCACAACAAGCGGACACGGCACAACCAAATTGTTGAGTCTAAGACCACAGTTGTTGATCAACAGTTGAGTTGTGGACCACATTTGTTGAGTTGTAGACCACATTTGTTGAGTTGTAGACCACATTTGTTGAGTTGTAGACCACATTTGTTGAGTTGTAGACCACATTTGTTGAGTTGTAGACCACATTTGTTGAGTTGTAGATCACATTTGTTGAGTTGTGGACCACATTTGTTGAGTTGTAGACCACATTTGTTGAGTTGTAGACCACATTTGTTGAGTTGTAGATCACATTTGTTGAGTTGTAGACCACAGTGTTATTGAGTTGTAGACCACAGTTGTGGAGTTGTAGACCACAGTTGAGTTGTAGACCACATTTGTCGAGTTGTAGATCACAGTTGTCGAGTTGTAGACCACATTTGTCCGAGTTGTAGACCACATTTGTCGAGTTGTAGATCACAGTTGTCGAGTTGTAGACCACATTTGTCCGAGTTATAGACCACATTTGTCGAGTTGTAGATCACAGTTGTCGAGTTGTAGACCACATTTGTCCGAGTTATAGACCACATTTGTCGAGTTGTAGACCACAGTTGTCGAGTTGTAGACCACATTTGTCGAGTTGCAGACCACAGTATTGAGTTGTAGACCACATTGTCGAGTTGTAGATCACAGTTGTCGAGTTGTAGACCACATTTGTCCGAGTTATAGACCACATTTGTCGAGTTGTAGATCACAGTTGTCGAGTTGTAGACCACATTTGTCCGAGTTATAGACCACATTTGTCGAGTTGTAGACCACAGTTGTCGAGTTGTAGACCACATTTGTCGAGTTGCAGACCACAGTTATTGAGTTGTAGACCACAGATGCCGAGTTGTAGACTACAGTTATCGAGTTGTAGACCACATTTGTCGAGTTGTAGACCACAGTTGTAGAGTTGTAGACCACATGTGTCCGAGTTGTAGTCCACAGTTGTTGAGTTGTAGACCACATTTATCGAGTTGTAGACCACAGATGTCGAGTTGTAGACCACATTTGTTGAGTTGTAGACCACAGTTATTGAGTTGTAGACCACAGATGCAGAGTTGTAGACTACAATTGTCGAGTTGTAGACTACAGTTGTCGAGTTGTAGACCACATTTGTCGAATTGTAGACTACAGTTGTCAAGTTGTAGACCACATTTGTGGAGTTGTAGACCACAGTTGTAGAGTTGTAGACCACATGTGTCTGAGTTGTAGTCCACAGTTGTAGAGTTTTAGTACAACAGTTATTGAGTTATAGATCGCAGTAACATTTGTTGAGTTGTAGACCACAGTTATTAAGTTGTAGACCACAGTTGTCGAGTTGTAGAGCACATTTGTTGAGTTATAGACCACAGTTGTCAAGTTGCAGATCACATTTGTCGAGTTGTAGACCACATTTGTTGAGTTGTAGACCACATTTGTGGAGTTGTAGAGCACAGTTGTTGAGTTGTAGACCACAGTTGTTGAGTTGTAGACCACAGTTGTTGAGTTGTAGACCACATTTGTCGAGTTGTAGACCACATTTGTGGAGTTATAGACCACAGTTGTTGAATTGTAGACCACAGTTGTCGAGTTGTAGACCACATTTGTCGAGTTGTAGACCACATTTGTCCAGTTGTAGACCACATTTGTAGAGTTGTAGACCACAGTTGTCGAGTTGTAGACCACAGTTGTCCGAGTTGTAGACCACATTTGTCGAGTTGTAGACCACATTTGGGGAGTTGTAGACCACATTTGTGGAGTTGTAGACCACATTTGGGGAGTTGTAGACCACATTTGGGGAGTTGTAGACCAATAATTGATATTATGAGTTTTTACTAATGTTGTCACATCCTACTAAAGTTGTTAGCTGTCACATTCTACTAAAGTTGTTACCTGCTATATTCTACTAAAGTTTTTACCTGCTACATTCTACTAAAGTTGTTACCTGCTATATTCTACTAAAGTTTTCACCTGCTACATTCTACTAAAGTTGTTACCTGCTTGCTTGCGTTCGCCCGATGACTCAAGTATTCTAGACTACAGAATTACTCTTCATCATCCGCCCTTAAAAGGACATTAAGTGGGTATGTCTGCGTTGTGTTGTGGTTTACAGTATAACTGTGATATTTGCGCCTTTCGGCCCAACACATCCGACTTCAGCACGTTGTTACCTGCTACATTCTACTAAAGTTGTTACCTGCTACATTCTACTAAAGTTGTTATCTGCTACATTCTACTAAAGTTGTTACTTGCTACATTCTACTAAAGTTGTTATCTGCTACATTCTACTAAAGTTGTTACCTGCTACATTCTACTAAAGTTGTTACCTGCTACATTCTACTAAAGTTGTTATCTGCTACATTCTACTAAAGTTGTTACCTGCTACATTCTACTAAAGTTGTTATCTGCTACATTCTACTAAAGTTGTTACTTGCTACATTCTACTAAAGTTGTTACCTGCTACATTCTACTAAAGTTGTTATCTGCTACATTCTACTAAAGTTGTTACCTGCTACTTTCTACTAAAGTTGTTATCTGCTACATTCTACTAAAGTTGTTATCTGCTACATTCTACTAAAGTTGTTATCTGCTACATTCTACTAAAGTTGTTATCTGCTACATTCTACTAAAGTTGTTATCTGCTACATTCTACTAAAGTTGTTACCTGCTACATTCTACTAAAGTTGTTATCTGCTACATTCTACTAAAGTTGTTATCTGCTACATTCTACTAAAGTTGTTATCTGCTACATTCTACTAAAGTTGTTACCTGCTACATTCTACTAAAGTTGTTATCTGCTACATTCTACTAAAGTTGTTATCTGCTACATTCTACTAAAGTTGTTATCTGCTACATTCTACTAAAGTTGTTATCTGCTACATTCTACTAAAGTTGTTATCTGCTACATTCTACTAAAGTTGTTATCTGCTACATTCCACTAAAGTTGTTACCTGCTATGTTCTACTAAAGTTGTTACCTGCTACATTCTACTAAAGTTGTTACCTGCTACATTCTACTAAAGTTGTTATCTGCTACATTCTACTAAAGTTGTTACCCTCCTACATTCTACTAAAGTTGTTACCTGCTATGTTCTACTAAAGTTGTTACCTGCTACATTCTACTAAAGTTGTTACCCTCCTACATTCTACTAAAGTTGTTACCTGCTACATTCTACTAAAGTTGTTACCTGCTACATTCTACTAAAGTTGTTACCCTCCTACATTCTACTAAAGTTGTTACCTGCTACATTCTACTAAAGTTGTTACCTTCCTACATTCTACTAAAGTTGTTACCTGCTACATTCTACTAAAGTTGTTACTTCCTACATTCTACTAAAGTTGTTACCTGCTACATTCTACTAAAGTTGTTACCTTCCTACATTCTACTAAAGTTGTTACCTGCTACATTCTACTAAAGTTGTTACCTGCTACATTCTACTAAAGTTGTTACCTGCTACATTCTACTAAAGTTGTTACCCTCCTACATTCTACTAAAGTTGTCACTTGCTACATTCTACTAAAGTTGCTACCAAACATTTTTCTCAGTTTCCAATTGCCTACCCTTTCATCTGTCAAATGCTTCTACTACCCATTAACCATACCTAGAATCTATGTGTGTGTGTGTGTGTCTTCCTTCCTCTTCGATAATGAAACAGTGTGTATGTGTTTATATTTGTTTGCAGGAGCATGGCCAAGCCCAGAGAGAAGGCTGGGGGTGTAGAGCTGAGTTCTGCCTTCCACAAGAAAGTGGAGCAAGAACTGGAACGTTTGAGGGGCACAGTGTCTCACAATTTGAGGGAAGAAATCATCAGGTGATTCCTGTCTCTGTGCCCATCTTATCTTGTCCATGATAGGTTTCTTGCATGTCTGGACGCTGCCCTTTAGTAATAAATTATATCAGTCAATTTGTGAGGATACCAGTATGTGTTCATATGTCTCTCTGGTGTATGTGAAAGTTACTTGAGTGCTTTCATGCATTAAAGTTAATTGAGTGCTTTCATGCATTAAAGTTAATTGAGTACTTTCCTACCTTAAAGTTACTTGAGTACTTTCCTGCCTTAAAGTTACTTGAGTACTTTCATGCCTGCATGTTACTTGAGTACTCTCCTGCCTCAATGTTACTTGAGTACTCTCCTGCCTGTATGTTACTTGAGTACTCTCCTGCCTCAATGTTACTTGAGTACTCTCCTGCCTCAATGTTACTTGAGTACTCTCCTGCCTGTATGTTACTTCAGTACTCTCTTGCCTGTATGTTACTTGAGCACTCTCCTGCCTGTATGTTACTTGAGTACTCTCCTGCCTCAATGTTACTTGAGTACTCTCCTGCCTCAATGTTACTTGAGTACTCTCCTGCATCAATGTTACTTGAGTACTCTCCTGCCTGAATGTTACTTGAGTACTCTCCTGCCTCAATGTTACTTGAGTACTCTCCTGCCTGAATGTTACTTGAGTACTGTCCTGCCTGAATGTTACTTGAGTACTCTCCTGCCTGAATGTTACTTGAGTACTGTCCTGCCTGAATGTTACTTGAGTACTGTCCTGCCTGAATGTTACTTGAGTACTCTCCTGCCTGAATGTTACTTGAGTACTGTCCTGCCTGAATGTTACTTGAGTACTCTCCTGCCTCAATGTTACTTGAGTACTGTCCTGCCTGAATGTTACTTGAGTACTGTCCTGCCTGAATGTTACTTGAGTACTGTCCTGCCTCAATGTTACTTGAGTACTCTCCTGCCTCAATGTTACTTGAGTACTCTCCTGCCTCAATGTTACTTGAGTACTCTCCTGCCTCAATGTTACTTGAGCACTCTCCTGCCTGTATGTTACTTGAGTACTCTCCTGCCTCAATGTTACTTGAGTACTCTCCTGCCTGAATGTTACTTGAGTACTCTCCTGCCTGAATGTTACTTGAGTACTCTCCTGCCTGTATGTTACCTGAGTACTCTCCTGCCTGAATGTTACTTGAGTACTCTCCTGCCTGAATGTTACTTGAGTACTCTCCTGCCTGTATGTTACCTGAGTACTCTCCTGCCTCAATGTTACTTGAGTACTCGCCTGCCTGTATGTTACTTTAGTACTCTCCTGCCTGTATGTTACTTGAGTACTGTCCTGCCTGAATGTTACTTGAGTACTCTCCTGCCTCAATGTTACTTGAGTACTGTCCTGCCTGAATGTTACTTGAGTACTCTCCTGCCTGTATGTTACTTGAGTACTCTCCTGCCTGAATGTTACTTGAGTACTGTCCTGCCTGAATGTTACTTGAGTACTCTCCTGCCTGAATGTTACTTGAGTACTGTCCTGCCTGAATGTTACTTGAGTACTCTCCTGCCTGTATGTTACTTCAGTACTCTCCTGCCTGAATGTCATCTCTGTGTGAGCACTGTCCTCTCTGTGTGAATGCAGTCCTCTCTGTGTGAGCACTGTCCTCTCTGTGTGAGCACTGTCCTCTCTGTGTGAGCACTGCCATCTCTGTGTGAGCACTGTCCTCTCTGTGTGAATGCAGTCCTCTCTGTGTGAGCACTGTCCTCTCTGTGTGAATGCAGTCCTCTCTGTGTGAGCACTGTCCTCTCTCTGTGAATGCAGTCCTCTCTGTGTGAGCACTGTCCTCTCTGTGTGAGCACTGTCCTCTCTGTGTGAGCACTGTCATCACTGTGTGAGCACTGTCCTCTCTGTGTGAATGCAGTCCTCTCTGTGTGAGCACTGTCATCTCTGTGTGAGCACTGTCCTCTCTGTATGAGCACTGTCCTCTCTGTGTGAATGCAGTCCTCTCTGTGTGAGCACTGTCCTCTCTGTGTGAGCACTGTCCTCTCTGTGTGAGAACTGTCATCTCTGTGAGAGCACTGTCCTGTCTGTGTGAACACTGTCCTCTCTGTGTGAGCTCTGCCCTCTCTGTTTGAGCACTGCCCTCTCTGTGTGAGCTCTGCCCTCTCTGTGAGAGCACTGTCCTGTCTGTGTGAACACTGTCCTCTCTGTGTGAGCTCTGTCCTCTCTGTGTGAGCACTGTCCTCTGTGTGAGCACTGTCCTCTCTGTGTGAGCACTGCCCTCTCTGTGTGAGCTCTGCCCTCTCTGTGTGAGCACTGTCCTGTCTGTGTGAGCACTGTCCTCTC
Source organism: Megaustenia siamemsis (assembly GCA_032433765.1). Taxonomy (NCBI): domain Eukaryota; kingdom Metazoa; phylum Mollusca; class Gastropoda; order Stylommatophora; family Ariophantidae; genus Megaustenia; species Megaustenia siamemsis. Next base: position 50,337,222 of record JAVIAB010000159.1, read on the forward strand.
TGTGTGAGCACTGTCCTGTCTGTGTGAGCACTGTCCTCTCTGTGTGAGCACTGTCCTCTCTGTGTGAGCACTGTCCTCTCAGTGTGAGCACTGTCCTCTCTGTGTGAGCACTGTCCTGTCTGTGTGAGCACTGTCCTCTCTGTGTGAGCACTGTCCTCTCTGTGTGAGCTCTGATGTCAGGGAAGCCTGTTTGTTCACTGGTTCAGCTGTCATCAGAGAATTGATTGAATCCACTTTCAACATGACATTTGTTGATTCCACAAAGTTGTTCACCAACCATTGATTGTCTTCTCTATGGGTGTGGCAGTGTCTGGTTATCTATCTTGTTATTTAGTACTTTCATCTATATCTATATATAGACATCATCATAGTCTTGAACAAAAAATAACACAGCCTTTATTATTGATATCCAAACTTGGTTTGACAACATGTCTCTGGTACAAATCAACAAGTTCTATTATCAATCTTAGCGTTACTTTAGCGTTACTTGGTATAGCCTATCGGCGGTGTTTATCACAAGTAACTACCATGTTCGTATTAATGTTCTTTGTCAATATATATTTATCATACTAACATGAGATGCTATTGTTCAGAATCCCAAATGTATATCACCAAATCTTTAAACAAACTGTTTTAATCTAACTAGCTCACTCCTAACTTACAGCTTGAAGCAGTTTCTTAAATTAGTCTGACTTTTCATTCTTGATGTTACTTCTAAAATCTTTGAGGAAACTCATCTAACTCCTAGTCCTATCTCTGCCTTGTGTTAGGTGGTACTCTGCCTTGTGTTAGGTGGTACTCTGCCTTGTGGCAGGTGGTACTCTGCCTTGTGGGAGGTGGTACTCTGCCTTGTGGCAGGTGGTACTCTGCCTTGTGGCAGGTGGTACTCTGCCTTGTGGGAGGTGGTACTCTGCCTTGTGGCAGGTGGTACTCTGCCTTGTGGCAGGTGGTGCTCTGCCTTGTGGCAGGTGGTGCTCTGCCTTGTGGCAGGTGATGCTCTGCCTTGTGGCAGGTGGTACTCTGCTTTGTGGCAGGTGGTGCTCTGCCTTGTGGCAGGTGGTGCTCTGCCTTGTGGCAGGTGGTCCTCTGCCTTGTGGCAGGTGGTGCTCTGCATTGTGGCAGGTGGTACTCTGCCTTGTGGCAGGTAGTACTCTGCCCTCGTGTACTATTTCTGTCTGATGTGTCCCTTGAGCTTCATGAGCGAACAATTCCTAAAATCTGCCTCTCTGGCCTTTTTGTTTCCCTGTAAGGCAACACCTATTCTTGAATACAGGCGTGGTCTATCTTGGGATCTTGCTGAGACTTTCAACCTATTAGTTGCTTGTTTGACCACTGCCTGTCAATTACTGTGGAGCCTCGACAACATCTGTCAATCATTCCAATTAGCTACAAGTATACAAGCTGTCATTGGTCGCCTAGACCAGCCTAGTTTCTTCCTAATTTACTTTGATCTCCAAGTCAGAGAGAACTTTGATCTCCATGTCAGAGAGATCTTTGATCTCCAAGTCAGAGAGAACTTTGATCTCCAAGTCAGAGAGAACTTTGATCTCCAAGTCAGAGAGAACTTTGATCTCCAAGTCAGAGAGAACTTTGATCACCAAGTCAGAGAGAACTTTGATCTCCATGTCAGAGAGATTTTTGATCTCCAAGTCAGAGAGAACTTTGATCTCCAAGTCAGAGAGAACTTTGATCTCCAAGTCAGAGAGAACTTTGATCTCCATGTCAGAGAGAACTTTGATCTCCAAGTCAGAGAGAACTTTGATCTCCAAGTCAGAGAGAACTTTGATCTCCATGTCAGTGAGAACTTTGATCTCCAAGTCAGAGAGAACTTTGATCTCCAAGTCAGAGAGAACTCAAAGCGTTTCCCACTGCTGAACATCAAGATGTCCCGGCATCTGTGAGTCTCTTGATTACATCACTTGTAGGCGACTTAACTAAGAATGTTTCAGGGCTGGACTAGCGATAGCGATCTCATATCAACAAGTGCCAGACACCTGTTTGTACGGAGTCCACCGCTATTTTTCGTTGAGATAACTTCCCTGGACAATGGAGAAATCTGTCTGTGCTTCCGTATTCAGATTGAACACCTGTTCGTACCTTCTGCGCAATTTGATAGCTTGTTACGCCTCGCCGTCTGAATTCGGTGGACTAACTTACACTTATTAATTCTTCTTAAGTTTCCTTTGTCATTCTACGCCGACCTCAACTTATTCTTCCTCTCATGTTCGTCATATTCTTCTATTCTTCCTCTTTATCATCCCTGGGTCTGTCACACTATCACATGGGGTCAGTGTGTTATTTTGTTTTAAAGTATATTTTGTTTGAAAGTATATTTTGTTTGAAAGTGTATTTTGTTTGAAAGTGTATTTTGTTTGAAAGTGTATTTTGTTTGAAAGAGTATTTTGTTTGAGTGTGTGTTAATTTGTTTGGAGGTGAGTTATTTTGTTTGAAAGTGTATTTTGTTTGAAGGTGAGTTATTTTATTTGAAAGTGTATTTTGTTTGGAGGTGAGTTATTTTGTTTGAAAGTGTATTTTGTTTGAGTGTGTGTTATTTTGTTTGAAAGTGTATTTTGTTTGAGTGTGTGTTATTTTGTTAGGAAGTGAGTTATTTTTTTTTGGAGGTGTGCTATTTTGTTTTATAGGTGTGTTATTTTTTTTAAAGTGTATTATTTTGTTTGGAAATGAGTTATTTTTTTTGGAGGTGTGCTATTTTGTTTGGAGGTGAGTTATTTTTTTTGGAGGTGTGCTATTTTGTTTGGAGGTGAGTTATTTTTTTTGGAGGTGTGTTATTTTGTTTGGAGGTGAGTTATTTTGTTTGGAGGTGAGTTATTGAAAGTGTGTTATTTTGTTTGGAGGTGTGTTATTTTGTTTGGAGGTGAGTTATTTTGTTTGGAGGTGAGTTATTGAAAGTGTGTTATTTTGTTTGGAGGTGTGTTATTTTGTTTGGAGGTGTGTTATTTTGTTTGGAGGTGTTATATTGTTTGGAAATGTGTTATTTTGTTTGGAAATGTGTTATTTTGTTTGGAGGTGTGTTATTTTGTTTGGAAAATGTGTTATTTTGTTTGGAGGTGTGTTATTTTGTTTGGAAATGTGTTATTTTGTTTGGAGGTGTGTTATATTGTTTGGAAGTGTGTTATTTTGTTTGGAGGTGTGTTATTTTGTTTGGAAAATGTTATTTTGTTTAGAGGTGTGTTATATTGTTTGGAAATGTGTTATTTTGTTTGGAGGTGTGTTATTTTGTTTGGAGGTGTGTTATTTTGTATGGAAATGTGTTATTTTGTTTGGAGGTGTGTTATTTTGTTTGGAGGTGTGTTATATTGTTTGAAAATGTTTTATTTTGTTTGGAAATGTGTTATTTTGTTTAGAAATGTGTTATTTTGTTTGGAAATGTGTTATTTTGTTTAGAAATGTGTTATTTTGTTTGGAGGTGAGTTATTTTATTTGAAAGTGTGTTATTTTGTTTGGAGGTGAGTTATTTTGTTTGGAGGTGAGTTATTGAAAGTGTGTTATTTTGTTTGGAGGTGTGTTATTTTGTTTGGAGGTGTGTTATTTTGTTTGGAGGTGTTATATTGTTTGGAAATGTGTTATTTTGTTTGGAAATGTGTTATTTTGTTTGGAGGTGTGTTATTTTGTTTGGAAAATGTGTTATTTTGTTTGGAGGTGTGTTATTTTGTTTGGAAATGTGTTATTTTGTTTGGAGGTATGTTATTTTGTTTGGAAGTGTGTTATTTGGAAATGTGTTATTTTGTTTGGAGGTTTGTTATTTTGTTTGGAGGTGTGTTATATTGTTTGGAAAATGTTATTTTGTTTAGAGGTGTGTTATATTGTTTGGAAATGTGTTATTTTGTTTGGAGGTGTGTTATTTTGTTTGGAGGTGTTTTATTTTGTATGGAAATGTGTTATTTTGTTTGGAGGTGTGTTATTTTGTTTGGAGGTGTGTTATATTGTTTGGAGGTGAGTTATTGAAAGTGTGTTATTTTGTTTGGAGGTGTGTTATTTTGTTTGGAGGTGTGTTATATTGTTTGAAAATGTGTTATTTTGTTTGGAAATGTGTTATTTTGTTTAGAAATGTGTTATTTTGTTTGGAAATGTGTTATTTTGTTTGGAGGTGTGTTATTTTGTTTGGAAATTTGTTATTGTATGAATTTTACTTCACAGTTTTGTATATCATTCACATTTTATATCACAGTTTTGTATATCATTCAGATTTTATATCACAGTTTTGTATATCAATCAGATTTTATATCACAATTTGTATATCATTCAGATTTTATATCACAGTTTTATATATCACCTACATTTTATGTTTACATTTTGTGTGTAATTGTCATACTGTGATTAGAATTTGCCTATCATTCACATTTCATGTCACAGTTTGTGTATCATTCACATTTCATGTCACAGTTTGTCTATCATTCACATTTCATGTCACAGTTTGTGTATCATTCACATTTCATGTCACAGTTTGTGTATCATTCACATTTCATGTCACAGTTTGTCTATCATTCATATTTTATGTCACAGTTTGTGTATCATTCACATTTTATGTCACAGTTTGTGTATCATTCACATTTTATGTCACAGTTTGTGTACCATTCACATTTCATGTCACAGTGTGTCTATCATTCACATTTTATGCCACAATTTGTGTATCATTCACATTTCATGTTACAGTTTGTCTATCATTCACATTTCATGTCATAGTTTGTCTATCATTCACATTTTTATCACAGTTTGTCTATTGATCACATTTCATGTCACAATGTGTCTATCATTCACATTTCATGTCACAGTTTGTCTATCATTCACATTTCATGTCACAGTTTGTGTATCATTCACATTTCATGTCACAGTTTGTGTATCATTCACATTTCATGTCACAGTTTGTCTATCATTCATATTTTATGTCACAGTTTGTGTATCATTCACATTTTATGTCACAGTTTGTGTATCATTCACATTTTATGTCACAGTTTGTGTACCATTCACATTTCATGTCACAGTGTGTCTATCATTCACATTTTATGCCACAATTTGTGTATCATTCACATTTCATGTTACAGTTTGTCTATCATTCACATTTCATGTCGTTTGTCTATCATTCACATTTTTGTCACAGTTTGTCTATTGATCACATTTCATGTCACAATGTGTCTATCATTCACATTTCATGTCACAGTTTGTCTATCATTCACATTTCATGTTACAGTTTGTCTATCATTCACATTTCATGTCACAGTTTGTCTATCATTCACATTTCATGTCACAATGTGTCTATCATTCACATTTCATGTCACAATGTGTCTATCATTCACATTTCATGTCATAATGTGTCTATCATTCACATTTCATGTCACAATTTGTCTATCATTCACATTTCATGCCACAATTTGTCTATCATTCACATTTCTTGTCACAATTTGTCTATCATTCACATTTCTTGTCACAATTTGTCTATTAATCACATTTCTTGTCACAATTTGTCTATTAATCACATTTCTTGTCACAATTTGTCTATTAATCACATTTCATGTCACAATGTGTCTATAATTCACATTTCATGTCACAATTTGTCTATCATTCACATTTCATGTCACAATTTGTCTATTAATCACATTTTATGTCATAGTTTATGTTTCATTGATATTTTATGGTGACAGTTTGCTGGAGGATGACATACACACAGACCTGTTGATCACCAATGGTGTGACGATTGTCAGGGCACACAAGTGTATCGTTCAGGCCAGGTATGTGTGGCTGCTGTATTCATCATCAGTTTTAGTACATTCAAGTCTGGTTGTCAACGCTCAACAGGGAGCTTGCACTTCTTTCTTTGAGACATCACAGCCATGATTGAATTTTTGTATTGCCATGATTGAATGATTGTACTGCCATGATTGAATGATTGTATTTGACTAGTTTGGTCAATGATACAACTTTTTGGGGACAAATGACTATATCTTCTTAAAGCTATCTTCTATTGTCCCCTCTAAATGACTTCTTAAAGCTATCTTCTATTGTCCCCTCTAAATGACTTCTTAAAGCTATCTTCTATTGTCCCCTGTAAATGACTTCTTAAAGCTATCTTCTATTGTCCCCTCTAAATGACTTCTTAAAGCTATCTCCTATTGTCCCCTCTAAATGACTTCTTAAAGCTATCTCCTATTGTCCCCTCTAAATGACTTCTTAAAGCTATCTCCTATTGTCCCCTCTAAATGACTTCTTAAAGCTATCTTCTATTGTCCCCTCTAAATGACTTCTTAAAGCTATCTTCTATTGTCCCCTCTAAATGACTTCTTAAAGCTATCTCCTATTGTCCCCTCTAAATGACTTCTTAAAGCTATCTTCTATTGTCCCCTCTAAATGACTTCTTAAAGCTATCTTCTATTGTCCCCTCTAAATGACTTCTTAAAGCTATCTCCTATTGTCCCCTCTAAATGACTTCTTAAAGCTATCTCCTATTGTTCCCTCTAAATAACTTCTTAAAGCTATCTTCTATTGTCCCCTCTAAATGACTTCTTAAAGCTATCTTCTATTGTCCCCTCTAAATGACTTCTTAAAGCTATCTTCTATTGTCCCCTCTAAATGACTTCTTAAAGCTATCTTCTATTGTCCCCTCTAAATGACTTCTTAAAGCTATCTTCTATTGTCCCCTCTAAATGACTTCTTAAAGCTATCTCCTATTGTCCCCTCTAAATGTCTATATCTTCTTAAAGCTATCTCCTATTGTCCCCTCTAAATGTCTATATCTTCTTAAAGCTATCTCCTATTGTCCCCTCTAAATGTCTATATCTTCTTAAAGCTATCTCCTATTGTCCCCTCTAAATGACTTCTTAAAGCTATCTCCTATTGTCCCCTCTAAATGACTTCTTAAAGCTATCTTCTATTGTCCCCTCTAAATGACTTCTTAAAGCTATCTTCTATTGTCCCCTCTAAATGACTTCTTAAAGCTATCTCCTATTGTCCCCTCTAAATGACTTCTTAAAGCTATCTTCTATTGTCCCCTCTAAATGACTTCTTAAAGCTATCTTCTATTGTCCCCTCTAAATGACTTCTTAAAGCTATCTCCTATTGTCCCCTCTAAATGACTTCTTAAAGCTATCTCCTATTGTCCCCTCTAAATGACTTCTTAAAGCTATCTCCTATTGTCCCCTCTAAATGACTTCTTAAAGCTATCTCCTATTGTCCCCTCTAAATGACTTCTTAAAGCTATCTTCTATTGTCCCCTCTAAATGACTTCTTAAAGCTATCTCCTATTGTCCCCTCTAAATGTCTATATCTTCTTAAAGCTATCTCCTATTGTCCCCTCTATATGTCTATGTCTACTTAACCCTACATTGAGATACTGCTGTCATCATCACCATTTCGGAATACAAATTCTTGTAACTTGATAGTTTGCTGTGGGTAAATATTTTCATACTTTCCTAATGACCCCTGCTGATGACCTCTGAGTGTTCCAAGTGATTCCGTTGATGTTGGATCAGTCACAAAGATGATTATTGTAGAAAGTACTACTCTATTATTGTAGAAAGTACTACTCTATTATTGTAGAAAGTACTACTCTATTATTGTAGAAAGTACTACTCTATTGTTGTAGAAAGTACTACTCTATTGTTGTAGAAAGTACTACTCTATTATTGTAGAAAGTACTACTCTATTATTGTAGAAAGTACTACTCTATTGTTGTAGAAAGTACTACTCTATTGTTGTAGAAAGTACTACTCTATTGTTGTAGAAAGTACTACTCTATTATTGTAGAAAGTACTACTCTATTATAAAAAAGGGGCTGTTGTTTTTGCTAATTTTGAAGAAAATGTGTTTTTCTTTCCTCGACTGTTGATGGAGACATCAAATGAAATCTGTGTAACTCAGGATAGCCAGCGAATAACGCTAAGAGGAAGCCGAACATACCATCATCTATTGTCTCATCTCCTGTTGTCTTCTTTAACTGGTTTACTATTGTCTCATCTCATATTGTCCCATCTCATATTGTCCCATCTCCTGTTGTCTTCTTTAACTGGTTTACTATTGTCTCATCTCATATTGTCCCATCTCCTGTTGTCTTCTTTAACTGGTTTACTATTGTCTCATCTCATATTGTCCCATCTCATATTGTCCCATCTCCTGTTGTCTTCTTTAACTGGTTTACTATTGTCTCATCTCATATTGTCCCATCTCATATTGTCCCATCTCCTGTTGTCTTCTTTAACTGGTTTACTATTGTCTCATCTCATATTGTCCCATCTCATATTGTCCCATCTCATATTGTCCCATCTCCTGTTGTCTTCTTTAACTGGTTTACTATTGTCTCATCTCATATTGTCCCATCTCATATTGTCCCATCTCCTGTTGTCTTCTTTAACTGGTTTACTATTGTCTCATCTCATATTGTCCCATCTCATATTGTCCCATCTCCTGTTGTCTTCTTTAACTGGTTTACTATTGTCTCATCTCATATTGTCCCATCTCATATTGTCCCATCTCCTGTTGTCTTCTTTAACTGGTTTACTTTTGTCTCATCTCATATTGTCCCATCTCATATTGTCCCATCTCCTGTTGTCTTCTTTAACTGGTTTATTATTGTCTCATCTCATATTGTCCTATTGCCTTATCCAGTATTGTCTCAACTCATATTGTCTCATCTCATATTGTCCCATCTCCTGTTGTTTTCTTTAACTGGTTTACTATTGTCTCATCTCATATTGTCCTATTGCCTTATCCAGTATTGTCTCATCTCATATTGTCCTATTGCTTTATCCAGTATTGTCTCATCTCATATTGTCCTATTGCCTTATCCAGTATTGTCTCATCTCATATTGTCCCATCTCCTGTTGTTTTCTTTAACTGGTTTACTATTGTCTCATCTCATATTGTCCCATCTCCTGTTGTTTTCTTTAACTGGTTTACTATTGTCTCATCTCATATTGTCCCATCTCCTGTTGTTTTCTTTAACTGGTTTACTATTGTCTCATCTCATATTGTCCCATCTCCTGTTGTTTTCTTTAACTGGTTTACTATTGTCTCATCTCATATTGTCCCATCTCCTGTTGTTTTCTTTAACTGGTTTACTATTGTCTCGTCTCATATTGTCCCATCTCCTGTTGTTTTCTTTAACTGGTTTACTATTGTCTCATCTCATATTGTCCCATCTCCTGTTGTTTTCTTTAACTGGTTTACTTTTGTCTCATCTCATATTGTCCCATCTCCTGTTGTTTTCTTTAACTGGTTTACTATTGTCTCATCTCATATTGTCCTATTGCCTTATCCAGTATTGTCCCATCTCCCATTGTCTTCTTTAACTCATCTCCTATTGTCATATGTCTCATCTTCTATTGTCCCATTTCCTATTGTCCTATGGTTCCACTTCCCATTTCCTATTGTCATATGTATCATCTTCTATTGTTCCACTTCCCATCTCCTATTGTCATATGTCTCATCTTCTATTGTCCCATATCCTATTGTCCTATTGTTCCACTTCCCATCTCCTATTGTTCCATCGCCTATCCTCTATTGTCCCATCCAGTATTGTCCCATCTCCCATCCCCTATTGTCCCATCTCTCATCCCCTATTGTTCCATCTCATATTGTCCCGTCTCCTATTGTCCCATTTCCCTTTGTCCCGTACCGTATTGTACCATCTCCCATCCCCTATTGTCCATCCACTATTGTCCCATGTGAGCAAAGATAAATCCTAATAAGCATTCATATTGTCCAGTGTTCTAGACATCACTTATTGGGTTGTTGCTATATTGTCAAATGTTCTAGACATCACTTATTGGGTTGTTGCTATAATGTCAAATGTTTCTTTATTTCATTTATTGAACATTACTAGCAGTTTATTTGTTTAGATGTGTTTTTTGTTGTGTCATTACCAGTAGCTCATCTGTATTAAAGTTTGTTCTGTTCTATCATTACTGGCCATTCATCTATTGAAATGTGTGTTCTGTTCTATCATTACTGGTCGTTCATCTATTGAAATGTGTGTTCTGTTCTATCATTACTGGTCGTTCATCTATTGAAATGTGTGTTCTGTTCTATCATTACTGGTCGTTCATCTATTGAGATGTGTGTTCTGTTCTATCATTACTGGTCGTTCATCTATTGAAATGTGTGTTCTGTTCTATCATTACTGGTCGTTCATCTATTGAGATGTGTGTTCTGTTCTATCATTATAGGTCGTTCATCTATTGAGATGTGTGTTCTGTTCTATCATTACTGGTCGTTCATCTATTGAGATGTGTGTTCTGTTCTATCATTACTGGTCATTCATCTATTGAGATGTGTGTTCTGTTCTATCATTACTGGTCGTTCATCTATTGAGATGTGTGTTCTGTTCTATCATTACTGGTCATTCATCTATTGAGATGTGTGTTCTGTTCTATCATTACTGGTCATTCATCTATTGAAATGTGTGTTCTGTTCTATCATTACTGGTCGTTCATCTATTGAGATGTGTGTTCTGTTCTATCATTACTGGTCGTTCATCTATTGAGATGTGTGTTCTGTTCTATCATTACTGGTCGTTCATCTATTGAAATGTGTGTTTTGATCAGACATTACTACTAGTTCATCATTCAAGGTGTGTATTCATTTTCTGTTAATTTTCTGTCCCTATATATAGATGTTTTGTTCTGTTCTGTCAATTCTAGTAGTTCCACTGTATAGATGTTTTGTTCTGTTTTGTCAATTCTAGTAGTTCCTCTGTATAGATGTTTGTTTTGTTCTGTCAATTCTAGTAGTTCCTCTGTATAGATGTTTTGTTTTGTTTTGTCAATTCTAGTAGTTCCTCTGTATAGATGTTTGTTTTGTTCTGTCAATTCTAGTAGTTCCTCTGTATAGATGTTTGTTTTGTTCTGTCAATTTTAGTAGTTCCTTATGTATCGATGTTTTGTTCTGTTCTGTCAATTCTAGTAGTTCCACTGTATAGATGTTTTGTTTTGTTTTGTCAATTCTAGTAGTTCCTCTGTATAGATGTTTGTTTTGTTCTGTCAATTCTAGTAGTTCCTCTGTATAGATGTTTGTTTTGTTCTGTCAATTCTAGTAGTTCCCTCTGTATAGATGTTTTGTTCTGTTCTGTCAATTCTAGTAGTTCCCTCTGTAGAGATGTTTGTTTTGTTCTGTCAATTCTAGTAGTTCCCTCTGTAGAGATGTTTGTTTTGTTCTGTCAATTCTAGTAGTTCCCTCTGTATAGATGTTTAGTTCTGTTCTGTCAATTCTAGTACTGCCCTATTCATAGATGTTTTGTTCTGTCAATTCTAGTAGTTCCCTCTGTATAGATGTTTAGTTCTGTTCTGTCAATTCTAGTACTGCCCTATGTATAGATGTTTTGTTCTGTCAATTCTAGTAGTTCCCTCTGTATAGATGTTTTGTTCTGTCAATTCTAGTAGTTCCCTCTGTATAGATGTTTTGTTCTGTCAATTCTAGTAGTTCCCTCTTTATAGATGTTTTGTTCTGTCAATTCTAGTAGTTCCCTCTGCATAGATGTTTGTTTTGTTCAGTGCACACACCCCTTCCCTTGTGTTATCATACTCCAGCTGTTTATCACTTGTGGTCAGCCTGGAATAACCTTTGTACAACATTAATGTTTATCACTTGTGGTCAGCCTGGAATAACCTTTGTACAACATTAATGTTTATCACTTGTGGTCAGCCTGGAATAACCTTTGTACAACATTGATGTTTATGACTTGTGGTCAGCCTGGAATAACTTTTGTACAACATTGATGTTTATCACTTGTGGTCAGCCTGGAATAACCTTTGTACAACATTGATGTTTATGACTTGTGGTCAGCCTGGAGTAACCTTTGTACAACATTGATGTTTATCACTTGTGGTCAGCCTGGAGTAACCTTTGCACAACATTGATGTTTATGACTTGTGGTCAGCCTGGAATAACCTTTGTACAACATTAATGTTTATCACTTGTGGTCAGCCTGGAATAACCTTTGTACAACATTAATGTTTATCACTTGTGGTCAGCCTGGAATAACCTTTGTACAACATTGATGTTTATGACTTGTGGTCAGCCTGGAGTAACCTTTGTACAACATTGATGTTTATGACTTGTGGTCAGCCTGGAATAACCTTTGCACAACATTGATGTTTATGACTTGTGGTCAGCCTGGAATAACCTTTGTACAACATTGATGTTTATGACTTGTGGTCAGCCTGGAATAACCTTTGTACAACATTGATGTTTATCACTTGTGGTCAGCCTGGAGTAACCTTTGTACAACATTGATGTTTATGACTTGTGGTCAGCCTGGAATAACCTTTGTACAACATTAATGTTTATCACTTGTGGTCAGCCTGGAATAACCTTTGTACAACATTAATGTTTATCACTTGTGGTCAGCCTGGAATAACCTTTGTACAACATTGATGTTTATGACTTGTGGTCAGCCTGGAATAACCTTTGTACAACATTGATGTTTATGACTTGTGGTCAGCCTGGAATAACCTTTGTACAACATTGATGTTTATCACTTGTGGTCAGCCTGGAGTAACCTTTGTACAACATTGATGTTTATGACTTGTGGTCAGCCTGGAATAACCTTTGTACAACATTGATGTTTATGACTTGTGGTCAGCCTGGAATAACCTTTGTACAACATTGATGTTTATCACTGGTGGAGCAGACATTGATGTTTATGACTAGTGGAGCAGACATTGATGTTTATGACTAGTGGAGCAGACATTGATGTTTATGACTAGTGGAGCAGACATTGATGTTTATGACTAGTGGAGCAGACATTGCTGTTTATGACTGGTGGAGCAGACATTGTTGTTTATGACTGGTGGAGCAGACATTGATGTTTATGACTGGTGGAGCAGACATTGATGTTTATGACTAGTGGAGCAGACATTGATGTTTATTACTGGTGGAGCAGACATTGCTGTTTATGACTGGTGGAGCTGACATTGCTGTTTATGACTATAGTCCGTTCAGATTCGTTTGCCTAGACATTAATTTATTTTTTTCAAAAACTTATTGTTCATTAGCATTGATCTTTTGAAGTTAGGTTTAGAATACTAATGTCGCTATAAAAATATTTTTTTATCAAAGAAATGTGATCCAGTTTCAAAGATGCCTTATTTAACCTATATTAAAAAAAAGTTAATCGATATTATAAACACCGGCGGGATTATGTAGATGCTTACATCTCACAGCTGATTCTTTAACATATAGGCATGACCTTCACGGCTGAATGCGCACCGTCCTAAAATAGTTATGTTTCCACTATAAATTTTTATAAAGAAATGTTACATATGAAATTTCCCGTTTAGCACAAAATGACATTTTAGCCGAAACCGGAAATTATGTGACGTCAAAATCACGGCCGTAGACTCGAGTTCGAGTCATAATTCAGAGGCAAATCTCAATATTTACAGAAAGGAGGCGGCACTATTCATATTATCTTCTGCAAGTCTATGTGAGAATGAATATAAAGGCAAAATATTTTACTGAGCATAACATTGCTATAAAGATTTATCAATACTTCTGCAGAGAGCGTAAAAAGGGACATCTTTATTGTTCTTTATCAAACCCTGAGAAGAGAACAATGCATATTTTAGGTTTGTGTAAACGTTCATTTGATCGAATAGTTAAAGGAAGCGGATATTTATTGCCAACAAATGCAAGAAAGCAAGGAAGGAAAGAAACGTTAGACAGTTTTGATAAGGACCTAGTAAAAAGAGAAATCTGTCGAATGTTTGATATAAACGAAGAAGTGACACTTAGAAAGTTGAAGCTTTGGCTGAAAACTAACAACGACATTGAAATATCAAAAACTTCATTATGGAAAATATTAAGAAGTGCAGGCTTCACCTTTAGAAAGTATGCTGGTGGAAAAAACATTATTTGTGAGAAGCCACATCTAGTAGCTCTTAGAAGCAAGTATTTACGTGAAGTGAAGGAAATGCGCGAAAATGATTATGATATTGTTTATTTAGATGAAACTTGGATCAACGCTCATCATACAAATGAAAAGGAATGGCAGTTAGCAGATGGAAGTGTTTAATGTTTATCACTTGTGGTCAGCCTGGAATAACCTTTGTACAACATTGATGTTTATGACTTGTGGTCAGCCTGGAATAACCTTTGTACAACATTGATGTTTATCACTTGTGGTCAGCCTGGAATAACCTTTGTACAACATTGATGTTTATGACTTGTGGTCAGCCTGGAGTAACCTTTGTACAACATTGATGTTTATCACTTGTGGTCAGCCTGGAGTAACCTTTGCACAACATTGATGTTTATGACTTGTGGTCAGCCTGGAATAACCTTTGTACAACATTAATGTTTATCACTTGTGGTCAGCCTGGAATAACCTTTGTACAACATTAATGTTTATCACTTGTGGTCAGCCTGGAATAACCTTTGTACAACATTGATGTTTATGACTTGTGGTCAGCCTGGAGTAACCTTTGTACAACATTGATGTTTATGACTTGTGGTCAGCCTGGAATAACCTTTGCACAACATTGATGTTTATGACTTGTGGTCAGCCTGGAATAACCTTTGTACAACATTGATGTTTATGACTTGTGGTCAGCCTGGAATAACCTTTGTACAACATTGATGTTTATCACTTGTGGTCAGCCTGGAGTAACCTTTGTACAACATTGATGTTTATGACTTGTGGTCAGCCTGGAATAACCTTTGTACAACATTAATGTTTATCACTTGTGGTCAGCCTGGAATAACCTTTGTACAACATTAATGTTTATCACTTGTGGTCAGCCTGGAATAACCTTTGTACAACATTGATGTTTATGACTTGTGGTCAGCCTGGAATAACCTTTGTACAACATTGATGTTTATGACTTGTGGTCAGCCTGGAATAACCTTTGTACAACATTGATGTTTATCACTTGTGGTCAGCCTGGAGTAACCTTTGTACAACATTGATGTTTATGACTTGTGGTCAGCCTGGATGTTTATGACTGGTGGAGCAGACATTGCTGTTTATGACTGGTGGAGCAGACATTGTTGTTTATGACTGGTGGAGCAGACATTGATGTTTATGACTGGTGGAGCAGACATTGTTGTTTATGACTGGTGGAGCAGACATTGATGTTTATGACTGGTGGAGCAGACATTGATGTTTATGACTAGTGGAGCAGACATTGATGTTTATTACTGGTGGAGCAGACATTGCTGTTTATGACTGGTGGAGCTGACATTGCTGTTTATGACTATAGTCCGTTCAGATTCGTTTGCCTAGACATTAATTTATTTTTTTCAAAAACTTATTGTTCATTAGCATTGATCTTTTGAAGTTAGGTTTAGAATACTAATGTCGCTATAAAAATATTTTTTTATCAAAGAAATGTGATCCAGTTTCAAAGATGCCTTATTTAACCTATATTAAAAAAAAGTTAATCGATATTATAAACACCGGCGGGATTATGTAGATGCTTACATCTCACAGCTGATTCTTTAACATATAGGCATGACCTTCACGGCTGAATGCGCACCGTCCTAAAATAGTTATGTTTCCACTATAAATTTTTATAAAGAAATGTTACATATGAAATTTCCCGTTTAGCACAAAATGACATTTTAGCCGAAACCGGAAATTATGTGACGTCAAAATCACGGCCGTAGACTCGAGTTCGAGTCATAATTCAGAGGCAAATCTCAATATTTACAGAAAGGAGGCGGCACTATTCATATTATCTTCTGCAAGTCTATGTGAGAATGAATATAAAGGCAAAATATTTTACTGAGCATAACATTGCTATAAAGATTTATCAATACTTCTGCAGAGAGCGTAAAAAGGGACATCTTTATTGTTCTTTATCAAACCCTGAGAAGAGAACAATGCATATTTTAGGTTTGTGTAAACGTTCATTTGATCGAATAGTTAAAGGAAGCGGATATTTATTGCCAACAAATGCAAGAAAGCAAGGAAGGAAAGAAACGTTAGACAGTTTTGATAAGGACCTAGTAAAAAGAGAAATCTGTCGAATGTTTGATATAAACGAAGAAGTGACACTTAGAAAGTTGAAGCTTTGGCTGAAAACTAACAACGACATTGAAATATCAAAAACTTCATTATGGAAAATATTAAGAAGTGCAGGCTTCACCTTTAGAAAGTATGCTGGTGGAAAAAACATTATTTGTGAGAAGCCACATCTAGTAGCTCTTAGAAGCAAGTATTTACGTGAAGTGAAGGAAATGCGCGAAAATGATTATGATATTGTTTATTTAGATGAAACTTGGATCAACGCTCATCATACAAATGAAAAGGAATGGCAGTTAGCAGATGGAAGTATTAAAAGATCAGTACCAAGCAGCAAAGGGCAACGTTTGATAGTTGCACATGCAGGTAGCAGACATAATGGGTTGTTGCAGAATGCTCATCTCGTTTTCATTTCAAAATCCATAGACAATAGAGACTACCACTCCGAAATGAATGGGCACATATTTAAAGACTGGATCGAGAAAAGTATCCTTCCAATATTAGATCGACCTTCTTGTCTGATAATGGACAATGCTTCATACCATAACGTAGTTAACGTAGAAGATAGAATCCCAACATCATCAAGTACAAAAGATGCAATCAAAACGTGGCTCATAAAAGAACACATACAAGTTAACGACAGCTACTTGAAACCCGAATTGCTTAGCCTTGTAAAACAGACACAACGTACAAAGATATTTAAAATAGACAAGTTAATTCAAGAACATGGCCATAGATGTTTGAGACTACCTCCATATCATGCACACTTAAATCCTATAGAACTAGTTTGGGCAAAAGTTAAAGGACACGTAGCATATACAAATAAAACTTTCAAATTATGCGATGTTGAGACACTTACAAATCAGGCTCTATCAAATATAAATAAAGACTACTGGGTAAAATGTGAAGATCATGTGTTACGACAAGAAGAGGAATATTGGAAAAAGGATGGTTTGTTGTTTGTTCAGCCGAAAGCAGTAATCGACCTATTTGACTCGTCTGATTCTGAATGATCATTACTCTGATTAAGTCTACAGATAAATAGTTTGATTTGCAAAATTTCCTAGTTGATTTGTTAAACAGTTTATTGTTCAAGACCACCCAAGCAATCAAAAATATGTTATAAGCAAACCAACAACCATTACTTTGAATGGAAGCCTGCTTGAGTCAGTACAGAAGTTCAGCTATCTTGGATCCACTATTACAGCCACACTTTCCTTAGATGAGGAACTAAATGTACGTATTTGAAAGGCAGCGACAACATTTGGGAAACTCACACCAAGAGCATGGAACTATATCAAATTGACTCTACGAACAAAAGTTCTATATATAATTTAAAATTTGTATACTTGCCACCAAGTAAAATTTTATGGACACGCCTATGGGTCATCGTTGCACTAGATTACTGTAAAACATTTTGATTAGGGTCAAAATAATAGTTACATGGGCAAAGATCAAAGGAATTCGCCGCTTTAAGAAAACCGTTATAGCTAGACATCGAGTAACACATATGTTCTCGTGACATGGACATTTTAACACCGTATGCCAAAAATCATGTGAAATCATCAAGAACTTTTTGAATTATAAATCATAACATCTCGGCAAACGAATCTGAACGGACTATAGTGGAGCAGACATTGCTGTTTATGACTAGTGGAGCAGACATTGATGTTTATGACTAGTGGAGCAGACATTGATGTTTATGACTGGTGGAGCTGACATTGCTGTTTATGACTAGTGGAGCAGACATCGATGTTTATGACTAGTGGAGCAGACATTGATGTTTATGACTGGTGGAGCTGACATTGCTGTTTATGACTAGTGGAGTAGACATTGATGTTTATGACTAGTGGAGCAGACATTGATGTTTATGACTGGTGGAGCAGACATTGCTGTTTATGACTAGTGGAGCAGACATTGATGTTTATGACTAGTGGAGCAGACATTGATGTTTATGACAGGTGGAGCAGACATTGATGTTTATGACTGGTGGAGCAGACATTGACATTTCATTGTTGACATATATGACTAGGATGATGTTCATCTCTGCTTTAGTCAGTGAGTTATCTGATGTGATGATGTTTATCTGTGCTTTAGTCAGTGAAGTATCTAATGTGATGATGTTCACCTCTGCTTTAGTCAGTGAAGTATCTAATGTGATGATGTTCACCTCTGCTTTAGTCAGTGAAGTA
This sequence comes from Megaustenia siamemsis, assembly GCA_032433765.1. NCBI lineage: Eukaryota > Metazoa > Mollusca > Gastropoda > Stylommatophora > Ariophantidae > Megaustenia > Megaustenia siamemsis. Next base: position 50,355,384 of record JAVIAB010000159.1, read on the forward strand.
TCTAATGTGATGATGTTCACCTCTGCTTTAGTTAGTGAAGTATCTAATGTGATGATGTTCACCTCTGCTTTAGTCAGTGAAGTATCTAATGTGATGATGTTCACCTCTGCTTTAGTCAGTGAAGTATCTGATGTGATGATGTTCACCTCTGCTTTAGTCAGTGAAGTATCTAATGTGGTGATGTTCACCTCTGCTTTAGTCAGTGAGTTATCTGATGTGATGATGTTTATCTCTGCTTTAGTCAGTGAGTTATCTGATGTGATGATGTTTATCTGTGCTTTAGTCAGTTAGTTATCTAATGTGATGTTTATCTCTGCTTTAGTCAGTGAGTTATCTGATGTGATGATGTTCACCTCTGCTTTAGTCAGTGAGTTATCTAATGTGATGATGTTGTTCACCTGTGCTTTAGTCAGTGAGTTATCTGATGTGATGATGTTCACCTGTGATTTAGTCAGTGAGTTATCTGATGTGATGATGTTTATCTCTGCTTTAGTCAGTGAGTTATCTGATGTGAACTCAATTATTGGCCTTTTCAGATGCAAACATCTGTGGCAGGAGTCATGGCTGACTCACAGACAAGACCCAGAGAGTGACTCAGATATCAACTGTCTCGAGTTGTCAGGCCTCAATCGTGGGCGGTTGATACAGTTTGTTAGGTAGGGTTTTGTGTGGGAGATTGTTGTAGTGAGGGAGTGGGGTTTTGTGTGGGAGATTGTTGTAGTGAGGGAGTGGGGTTTTGTGTGGAAGATTGTTGTAGTGAGGGAGTGGGGTTTTGTGTGGGAGGTTGTTGTAGTGAGGAAGTGAGGTTTTATGTGGGAGGTTGTTGTAAGGAGGGAGTGAGGTTTTGTGTGGGAGGTTGTTGTAGTGAGGGAGTGAGGTTTTGTATGGGAGATTGTTGTAGTGAATGAGTGAGGTTTTGTGTGGGAGATTGTTGTAGTGAAGGAGCAAGGTTTTGTGTGGGAGGTTGTTGTAGTGAGGGAGTGAGGTTTTGTATGGGAGATTGTTGTAGTGAATGAGTGAGGTTTTGATGTGGGAGATTGTTGTAGTGAAGGAGCAAGGTTTTGTATGGGAGGTTGTTGTAGTGAGGGAGTGAGATTTTGTGTGGGAGGTTGTTATAGTGAGTGAGTGAGGTTTTGTGTGGGAGGTTGTTGTAGTGAGTGAGTGAGGTTTTGTGTGGGAGATTGTTGTAGTGAATGAGTGAGGTTTTGTGTGGGGGATTGTTGTAGTGAAGGAGTGGGGTTTTGTGTGGGAGATTGTTGTAGTGAGGGAGTGAGGTTTTGTGTGGGAGGTTTTTGTAGTGAGGGAGTGAGGTTTTGTGTGGGAGGTTTTTGTAGTGAGAGAGTGAGGTTTTGTGTGGGAGGTTGGTGTAGTGAGGGAGTGAGGTTTTGTGTGGGAGATTGTTGTAGTGAGGTTTTGTGTGGGAGATTGTTGTAGTGAGGGAGTGGGGTTTTGTGTGGGAGATTGTTGTAGTGAAGGAGTGGGGTTTTGTGTGGGAGATTGCTGTAGTGAGGGAGTGAGGTTTTGTGTGGGAGATTGTTGTAGTGAGGTTTTGTGTGGGGAATTGTTGTAGTGAAGGAGTGAGGTTTTATGTGTGAGATTGTTGTAATGGAGTGGGGTTTTGTGTAGGAGATTGTTGTAGTGAAGTAGTGGTGTGATTTGTGCTGTAGTACTAGAATGAAGTTATTAGTGATGTAGTACTAGAATGAAGTTATTAGTGCTGTAATACTAGAATGAAGTTATTAGTGTTGTAGTACTAGAATGAAGTTATTAGTGCTGTAATACTAGAATGAAGTTATTAGTGCTGTAGTACTAGAATGAAGTTATTAGTGTTGTAATACTAGAATGAAGTTATTAGTGTTGTAGTACTAGAATGAAGTTATCAGTGCTGTAGTACTAGGGTGAAGTTATTAGTGCTGTAGTACTAGAATGAAGTTGATAGTGCTGTAGTACTAGAATGAAGTTATTAGTACTGTAGTACTAGAGTGAAGTTATTAGTGCTGTAGTACTAGAGTGAAGTTATTAGTGCTAGTAGTATTAGAGTGAAGTTATTAGTGCTGTAGTACTAGAGTGAAGTTATTAGTGCTGTAGTACTAGAATGAAGTTATTAATGCTGTAGTACTAGAATGAAGTTATTAGTGCTGTAGTACTAGAGTGAAGTTATTAGTGCTGTAGTACTAGAGTGAAGTTATTAGTGCTGTAGTACTAGAATGAAGTTATTAGTGCTGTAGTAATAACATGAAGTTATTAGTGATGTAGTACTAGAATGAAGTTATTAGTGATGTAGTACTAGAATGAAGCTATTAGTGCTGTAGTACTAGAATTAAGTTATTAGTGATGTAGTACTAGAATGAAGTTATTAGTGATGTAGTACTAGAGTGAAGTTATTAGTGCTGTAGTACTAGAATGATAGAATGAAGTTATTAGTGATGTAGTACTAGAATGAAGCTATTAGTGCTGTAGTACTAGAATTAAGTTATTAGTGATGTAGTACTAGAATGAAGTTATTAGTGATGTAGTACTAGAGTGAAGTTATTAGTGCTGTAGTACTAGAATGAAAAAGTAGTTAGAAAACAGAAGTAATGGTCATATCGAAGAAACAATCATCACCACCATGCAGCATAAAAATAAACGAGACAAATTTAAAACAAGTGCAACGTTTGAAATACTTGGGCACAATAATAACATCAGATGGGAGATGCACCTCAGAAATAAAAAGCAGAATAGCTCAGGCCAAAATAGCATTTCAGAAAATGAAAAATATCTTATGCAACAAATCTATGTCAATAAAAATTAGAAAGAGAGTTCACCGGTGCTATATAGAACCAATTCTGACCTATGGAAGCGAATCATGGACAGTAGACAAACAAATGAAAAGCTGGTTTGAGGCCACAGAGATGGGATTTCTCAGAAGAATGTTGAAAGTTCCCTGGACAGATAAAAAGACCAATGAGGAAGTTCTCAAAGAGGCCAACACAAAAGGGAGCTCTTAAAAAACATCAGAAAGAAGCAATCAACATTTTTCGGGCACATCATGAGAAGAGGAAAGTTGGAATACTTGGTTACAACTGGCAAAATAAAAGGAAAGAGAGATCGCGGACGACAAAGAGAGAAAATACTGGATAGCTTGGTGTCATGGCATGGAAAACAGTCAACAACAGAACTGATACGATGTACTGTGGATAGAAGATTGTGGAGGGACATGATCGCCTACGCCAACCGGCAGGGTACATGATGATGATGAGTACTAGAATGAAGTTATTAGTGCTGTAGTACTATAATGAAGTTATTAGTGCTGTAGTACTAGAATGAAGTTATTAGTGCTGTAGTACTAGAGTGAAGTTATTAGTACTAGTAGTACTAGAGTGAAGTTATTAGTGATGTAGAACTAGAGTGAAGTTATTAATGATGTAGTACTAGAATGAAGTTATTAGTACTAGTAGTACAAGAGTGAAGTTATTCGTGTTGTAGTACAAGAGTGAAGTTATTCGTGTTGTAGTACAAGAGTGAAGTTATTAGTGCTGTAGTACTAGAGTGAAGTTATTCGTGTTGTAGTACAAGAGTGAAGTTATTAGTGCTGTAGTACTAGAGTGAAGTTATTAGTGCTGTAGTACTAGAGTGAAGTTATTAGTGCTGTAGTACTAGAGTGAAGTTATTAGTGCTGTAGTACTAGAGTGAAGTTATTAGTGCTGTAGTACTAGAGTGAAGTTATTCGTGCTGTAGTACTGTTGTAGTATAGTGACAAAAATGTTTGATAAGTTAAACCTGAGTACAACTTACTCAACAGAATCCAAGTAATGTCTTGTAATAAAAGAAAGAGTCAAATGTTTGCTATTGATATGAGTTCACTTCAGAGGACACACGGATCAGGACAACATGGAAGTGGCAATGGCCAAGGCTTACCTCCAAGGCAGATAAGATGATAGTCTAAAGAATATGTAGGAGTATGTGTTGAGTGCTAGGTTGTTTATGGAAGAGGTGGGTAGTTGATAGAGTTGTGTTGACTTAGAGGAGACATGCAGAAAGTGTTCAGAGAGGGTTAGTCCTTTAGGGTTCAGCTCTTCCATGGAGATGACTCAGAGCAGTATTCACAAAGATTTGTTTCAATCGAAGATGTTTAGTATAGGTAGATATTAAGGGTCTCTAAAGAAATCAGTGCATTTTAAGGAAATCAAGGCTACACATTTCAAGAACCTGGAGAGTGTCAAAACACAGGTGGTGGCCTACACACATATACAGCATTTCCACTAAAATTAAATTTTGATAGATATTTAGATGGCCATCATGTGTAATGACTGACTTTATATACAACCAAGATATGTATCCAGATGGGTTATGTAGTGTGAATCAAGAAACGTGTGAGAGATCTAGACAACATTTTGAGTCAACATATGAAAGTTTGAACACGAGTGTTGTTCACAATATTAGGAGTTGCATACTCTTTATTGTGTGTGTCACAATGTGCTCGTCAGTGTTCTAAAGCTGGTATTGTTTGTCTGCAGGCAGCTGTACTCTGTCAGTGATTCTCTCCTCCTCTTGGAAGAGTACATGAACTACATGCCTGGAGCTACGAGTACTGTCCCACTGGGACCAATTGTTGGAGACTCTAACACTCTCCCACTAGGACCAATTGTTGGAGACTCTAGCATTGTCCCAATAGGACCAATTGTTGGAGACTCTAGCACTGTCCCAATTGGACCAATTGTTGGAAACTCTAACACTATCCCACTGGGACCAGTTGTTGGAGACTCTAGCACTATCCCACTGGGACCAATTGTTGGAAACTCTAACACTATCCCACTGGGACCAATTGTTGGAAACTCTAACACTATCCCACTGGGACCAATTGTTGGAAACTCTAACACTATCCCACTGGGACCAATTGTTGGAAACTCTAACACTATCCCACTGGGACCAATTGTTGGAGACTCTAGCACTTTCACACAGAAAAAACTCTCAGACCAGAAGACAGCCTTGAGAGATGATTGCAGCAGTGGGGAAGGTCTAGTAGCTTGCTATGCAGGCGGTGGGCAGGGCAAACATCACATTCCAGTTGAGGATATGACTTTTATAGCAGAGTCAGCTTCTAATAAAGATATAACAGTTGGTCACATCAGTACATCAGAGTCAGTCCCAGATAAGGATATAACAGTTGGTCACATCAGTACATCAGAGTCAGTCCCAGATAAAGATATAACAGTTGGTCACATCAGTACATCAGAGTCAGTCCCAGGTAAAGATATAACAGTTGGTCACATCAGTACATCAGAGTCAGTCCCAGATAAAGATATAACAGTTGGTCACATCAGTACATCAGAGTCAGTCCCAGGTAAAGATATAACAGTTGGTCACATCACTACATCAGAGTCAGTCCCAGATAAAGATATAACAGTTGGTCACATCAGTACATCAGAGTCAGTCCCAGATAAAGATATAACAGTTGGTCATCCTGATACATTAGAGTCAGTCCTAGGTAAAGATATAACAGTTGGGCACCCCAGTACATCAGAGTCAGTCCCAGGTAAAGATATAACACTTGAGCACCCCAGTACATCAGAGTCAGTCCCAGATAAAGATATAACAGTTGAGCACCCCAGTACATCAGAGTCAGTCCCAGATAAAGATATAACAGTTGAGCACCCCAGTACATCAGAGTCAGTCCCAGATAAAGATATAACAGTTGGGCACCCCAGTACATCAGTGTCAGTCCCAGGTAAAGATATAACAGTTGAGCACCCCAGTACATCAGAGTCAGTCCCAGATAAAGATATAACAGTTGGGCACCCCAGTACATCAGAGTCAGTCCCAGATAAAGATATAACAGTTGGTCATCCTGATACATCAGAGTCAGTCCCAGATAAAGATATAACAGTTGGGCACCCCAGTACATCAGAGTCAGTCCCAGATAAAGATATAACAGTTGGGTACCCCAGTACATCAGAGTCAGTCCCAGATAAAGATATAACAGTTGGGCACCGTAGTACATCAGAGTCAGTCCCAGATAAAGATATAACAGTTGGGCACCCCAGTACATCAGAGTCAGTCCCAGATAAAGATATAACAGTTGGGCACCCCAGTACATCAGAGTCAGTTCCAGATAAAGATATAACAGTTGGGTACCCCAGTACATCAGAGTCAGTCCCAGATAAATATATAACAGTTGGGCACCCCAGTACATCAGAGTCAGTCCCAGATAAAGATATAACAGTTGGGCACCCCAGTACATCAGAGTCAGTCCCAGATAAAGATATAACAGTTGGGTACCCCAGTACATCAGAGTCAGTCCCAGATAAAGATATAACAGTTGGGCACCCCAGTATATCAGAGTCAGTCCCAGATAAAGCTATAACAGTTGGGCACCCCAGTATATCAGAGTCAGTCCCAGATAAAGATATAACAGTTGGGCACCCCAGTATATCAGAGTCAGTCCTATACAAAGATTTGTATGTTGTTGACCCCAAGGCTCCAGAGTCTGGCAGGTTCAAAGCTTGCAGTCCACTAGGCAGGGATCTACTCAACATGTACCTACAAGAACTGTGCTGTGACTGCTGCTTGTCTGTGGACGGGGTCCATTTTTTGGCCCACAAATGTGTCCTGTCTGCCCGCAGCGACTATTTCTTGGCCATGTTCAGTGGACAGTGGTCAGAGAGCAAGATGGCCACTGTTAATCTGGAGGCTGTTTCTGCTTCTGCAGTCGGGCAACTTTTGCTGTTTTTGTACGGTGGAGTCACAGATCTGTGTGCAGTCACGGACATGAAGGAGTTGTTTGTGTTGGCTGACATGTATGGTGTCCTGACATTCAGAACGGTTCTCATGTTTTACATCAAGAAAGATCTCTGCCACTTCTTTCACAAGCCCTGCCAGACCTGTATTGTCAAAACCTCAGAGGCCCTGGTGTTGTGCCATCATTTTTCTCTGGAAGAGCTCAAGTCTCGCTGCCTGAAGTGGATGGCCAGATACTTCCCAAGATTTGGCCAACAAAAAGCTTTTCTTTGCTGGAAGATTCGTTGCATCAGTTATGCTTTGAAAGTATTTTGGAGCAGATGACGGCCAGCAATGTCCTTGATATCGTTATTGAGTGTACGAAGCTGATAGCAAGTCTACCACGCATCAAATGGACAGAGAATGTTCTTTACCTGGTTACAAGACTCATGGATTCAGCAATAGAATTTACATCGTCTCATTTTGTGGATGTACTTAAAACACAGGAGTTCCTCCAGTGGTCCAAAGTGGCAACATGGAAGGCTTCAGCTCTTGAAGACATTTTTCACTCAGTGATTGACTCATTGCCCGTTGACGCTGCCTGCCTCGTCTTCCTGACTCTGTTAAAGCTTCAAGATCTCCACTCCAACCCTGAGAACCCAGAACCAGAGATTGCTGGCCTCCTCGAAGCCATGATCAAACGTTGTGAGAAGTTCTTCAAGACTCACATCCACCATGTGACCAGGTCCAGGCAGTGGCCAGACCTACCTCAGCCAGTGCAGGCTAGAATCCTGGAGGTCTCAGCTTATGTTTATCTCCCTGAACCAGCGACCAGCTTGTCTTTAAGACACAACTTTTGTGTTGGTGACAAACTTAAAGGTAAAAAGTCTCACAGTACTTTGTCCACAGCTGCAGCCGGTAGAGTTCCAGCCCCGGCTAGGGCAGGAGTGACCATTAAAACATCACCATCTTCTGGCAGACAAGCTGGCAAGTCACAGTCTGATACCAGAATGGCCAAAAGTCTGCCCAGCTCACTCTGGTCTGGAAATAAAAGAGAGGTGGCAGCAAAAGAGAAACACCGAGAGAGGCTGAGGACCTCCCAGGAAAGTCCCCTTAAAGGTGGCACTCTGATTTCTGTTCATTCTGGTAGCACTCCTGGCTCACAGGTTGGCTCACAGGTTGGCTCACAGGTTGGCCCACAGGTTGGCTCACAGGTTGGCCCACAGGCAGCTACTGTTATGGAAGTTGCTTCTAAAAATATAAAAACACACCAGGATGTCGTAGAGGTTGAGGCAAGGCCTGGTCAGTTCTGGAGGTCAACTAACCAGGCATCCGGTGACACAGGGAAGCTTTCAGTTGGAGGGAAGGACCACTTAGGTTCAGCAGAGGTGAAGGTCAGAAGAGACAAGCTTTCCCCTACCAAGCATGGGGCATCGAAACTGCCAACTCTCATCCGTGCTCCAAGAACTGCGGTTAGACAACAGTCTGCTCCCAATGCAGAGGATGATGGATGTCAGAGGACACAGTCCAGAAACATTCATCAGAAAAGACCTGTCTCCATGGACTCTACCAGGTCTTTGCTGACACAACTAGCACAAGACAACGCTAAAGTTGGCAAAACAGGCTGTCAAGATGTCGGGGATGTGTCCCCTGAAATTCTCCTTCGGATAATTGCCAATGGTCAGCTCTTGACTTCTGCACCGAGTCAGGATCTAGGTCATGTGGGTCATGAAGGGGATGCAAATTTCAAAGATATTTCTTGTTATGGTGGACATTATGTCACGGACAATACAAGCAGAATGATCTCTGTAGATGAGCACATTACAGACAATGTCTGCAGAATGACCTCCGTAGATGAGCATATTACAGACAATGTCTGCAGAATGACCTCTGTAGATGAGCACATTACGGACAATGTCTGCAGAATGACCTCTGTAGATGAACACATTGCAGACAATGTCTGCAGAATGACCTCTGTAGATGAGCATATTACGGACAATGTCTGCAGAATGACCTCTGTAGATGAGCATATTACGGACAATGTCTGCAGAATGATCTCTGTAGATGAGCACATCATGGACAATGTCTGCAGAATGACCTCTGTAGATGAGCATATTACGGACAATGTCTGCAGAATGACCTCTGTAAATGAGCACATTATGGACCATGTCTGCAGAATGACCTCTGTAGATGAGCATATTACGGACAATGTCTGCAGAATGACCTCTGTAGATGAATGTGGAAATTGTGTAATCAGTTCCGTGGCGCCTCCACTTAGTGGAAGGTCTGATAGTAAGATTGAAAAGTCAGGGGTCATGGAAGGTGACGATGACCTGACTCCACCAGAAGTGAGGATTGTACACATGAGTAAGACCCTAAATGTGGGCTTCATTGTGCCACCAGACTAAGGGCACACACACATGGACTGTATGTGACTTTGTCTCTAGCAATATTCCTGGTAGTACTTGGGTTCACTTGTCTACTTATGTTTGTATATGACTTTATCTCTAGCAATATTCCTGGCAGTACTTGGGTTCACTTGTCTACTCATGTTTGTATGTGACTTTGTCTCTAGAAATATTCCTGGCAGTACTTGGGTTCACTTGTCTACTCATGTTTGTATATGACTTTATCTCTAGCAATATTCCTGGTAGTACTTGGGTTCACTTGTCTACTCATGTTTGTATATGACTTTATCTCTAGCAATATTCCTGGTAGTACTTGGGTTCACTTGTCTACTTATGTTTGTATGTGACTTTGTCTCTATATAGCAATATTCCTGGCAGTACTTGGGTTCACTTGTCTACTCATGTTTGTATATGACTTTATCTCTAGCAATATTCCTGGCAGTACTTGGGTTCACTTGTCTACTCATGTTTGTATGTGACTTTGTCTCTAGCAATATTCCTGCTCTTCTCGTTACTGAAGTGATTCCATCCAAGCAACTCCTGATCTACTAACAACATTCATCATGGTCCTTCCCTGCTTGAGCAAGAAGAAGATATAAAGACTTGAGGAAATTATTGACAGGACAAGACTTGAGGAAATTATTGACAGGACAAGACTTGAGGAAATTATTGACAGGACAAGACTTGAGGAAATTATTGACAGGACAAGACTTGAGGAAATTATTGACAGGATAAGAAGATTTGAGGAAATTATTGACAGGACAAGACTTGAGGAAATTATTGACAGGACAAGACTTGAGGAAATTATTGACAGGATAAGAAGACTTGAGGAAATTATTGACAGGATAAGACTTGAGGAAATTATTGACAGGACAAGACTTGAGGAAATTATTGACAGGACAAGACTTGAGGAAATTATTGACAGGATAAGAAGATTTGAGGAAATTATTGACAGGATAAGAAGACTTGAGGAAATTATTGACAGGATAAGACTTGAGGAAATTATTGACAGAATAAGATTTGAGGAAATTATTGACAGGACAAAATTTGAGGAAATTATTGACAGAATAAGAAGATTTGAGGAAATTATTGACAGGATAAGAAGACTTGAGGAAATTATTGACAGGATAAGAAGATTTGAGGAAATTATTGACAGGATAAGAAGACTTGAGGAAATTATTGAGAGGATAAGACTTCAGGAAATTATTGACAGAATAAGATTTGAGGAAATTATTTACTGAATAAGACTTGAGGAAATTATTGACTGAATAAGAAGATTTGAGGAAATTATTGACAGAATAAGAAGACTTGAGGAAATTATTGACAGGATAAGGGGACTTGAGATTATTGACAGAATAAGAAGATTTGAGATTATTGACAGAATAAGAAGATTTGAGATTATTGACAGGACAAGACTTGAGGAAATTATTGACAGGACAAGACTTGAGGAAATTATTGACAGGACAAGACTTGAGGAAATTATTGACAGGACAAGACTTGAGGAAATTATTGACAGGACAAGACTTGAGGAAATTATTGACAGGATAAGAAGATTTGAGGAAATTATTGACAGGACAAGACTTGAGGAAATTATTGACAGGACAAGACTTGAGGAAATTATTGACAGGACAAGATTTTAGAAAATTATTGACAGGACAAGATTTGAGGAAATTATTGACAGGACAAGATTTGAGGAAATTATTGACAGGACAAGACTTGAGGAAATTATTGACAGGACAAGACTTGAGGAAATTATTGACAGGATAAGAAGATTTGAAGAAATTATTGACAAGACAAGAAGATTTGAGGAAATTATTGACAAGACAAGAAGATTTGAGGAAATTATTGACATGGCAAGAAGATCTGAGGAAATTATTGACAGGACAAGAAGATTTGAGGAAATTATTGACAGGACAAGAAGATTTGAGGAAATTATTGACAGGAAAAGAAGATTTGAGGAAATTATTGACAGGACAAGAAGATTTGAGGAAATTATTGACAGGACAAGAAGATTTGAGGAAATTATTGGCAGAATAAGAAGATTTGAGGAAATTATTGACAGAATAAGAAGATTTGAGGAAATTATTGACAGGATAAGGGGACTTGAGGATATTATTTACATGACAAGAAGATTTACGGAGGTTATTGACAGAATAAGAAGATTTGAGGAAATTATTGACAGAATAAGAAGATTTGAGGAAATTATTGACAGAACAAGAAGATTTGAGGAAATTATTGACAGAATAAGAAGATTTGAGGAAATTATTGACAGTACAAGAAGATTTGAGGAAATTATTGACAGGACAAGCAGATTTGAGGAGATTATTGACAGGATAAGAAGATTTGAGGAAATTATTGACAGAATAAGATTTGAGGAAATTATTGACAGGACAATAAGATTTGAGGAAATTATTGACAGGACAATAAGATTTGAGGAAATTATTGACAATAAGATTTGAGGAAATTATTGACAGGACAAGACTTGAGGAAATTATTGACAGGACAATAAGATTTGAGGAAATTATTGACAGGACAATAAGATTTGAGGAAATTGACAGAATAAGATTTGAGGAAATTATTGACAGGACAAGAAGATTTGAGGAAATTATTGACAGGACAATAAGAGTTGAGGAAATTATTGACAGAATAAGATTTGAGGAAATTATTGACAGGACAAGACTTGAGGAAATTATTGACAGGACAAAATTTGAGGAAATTATTGACAGGATAAGAAGATTTGTGGAAATTATTGACAGGACAAGAAGATTTGAGGAAATTATTGACAGAATAAGAAGATTTGAGGAAATTATTGACAGGACAAGAAGATTTGAGGAAATTATTGACAGAATAAGAAGATTTGAGGAAATTATTGACAGGATAAGGGGACTTGAGGAAATTATTGACAGAATAAGAAGATTTGAGGAAATTATTGACAGGATAAGGGGACTTGAGGATATTATTTACAGGACAAGAAGATTTACGGAGGTTATTGACAGAATAAGAAGATTTGAGGAAATTATTGACAGGATAAGGGGACTTGAGGATATTATTTACAGGACAAGAAGATTTACGGAGGTTATTGACAGAATAAGAAGATTTGAGGAAATTATTGACAGAACAAGAAGATTTGAGGAAATTATTGACAGAATAAGAAGATTTGAGGAAATTATTGACAGGACAAGAAGATTTGAGGAAATTATTGACAGAATAAGAAGATTTGAGGAAATTATTGACAGGACAAGCAGATTTGTGGAAATTATTGACAGGATAAGAAGATTTGAGGAAATTATTGACAGGACAAGAAGATTTGAGGAGATTATTGACAGGATAAGAAGATTTGAGGAAATTATTGACAGAATAAGATTTGAGGAAATTATTGACAGGACAATAAGATTTGAGGAAATTATTGACAGGACAATAAGATTTGAGGAAATTATTGACAGAATAAGATTTGAGGAAATTATTGACAGGACAAGAAGATTTGAGGAAATTATTGACAGGACAATAAGATTTGAGGAAATTATTGACAGAACAAGAAGATTTGAGGAAATTATTGACAGGACAAGACTTGAGGAAATTATTGACAGGACAAAATTTGAGGAAATTATTGACAGGATAAGAAGATTTGTGGAAATTATTGACAGGACAAGAAGATTTGAGGAAATTATTGACAGAATAAGAAGATTTGAGGAAATTATTGACAGGACAAGAAGATTTGAGGAAATTATTGACAGAATAAGAAGATTTTAGGAGATTATTGACAGAATAAGAAGATTTGTGGAGATTATTGACAGAATAAGAAGATTTGAGGAGATTATTGACAGACAAGAAGATTTGAGGAAATTATTGACAGGACAAGAAGATTTGAGGAAATTATTGACAGAATAAGAAGATTTGAGGAAATTATTGACAGAATAAGAAGATTTTAGGAGATTATTGACAGAATAAGAAGATTTGTGGAGATTATTGACAGAATAAGAAGATTTGAGGAAATTATTGACAGGACAAGACTTGAGGAAATTATTGACAGGACAAGAAGATTTGAGGAAATTATTGACAGGATAAGAAGATTTGAGGAAATTATTGACAGGACAAGAAGATTTGAGGAAATTATTGACAGAATAAGATTTGAGGAAATTATTGACAGGACAAGAAGATTTGAGGAAATTATTGACAAGACAAGAAGATTTGAGGAAATTATTGACAGGACAAGAAGATTTGAGGAAATTATTGACAGGAAAAGAAGATTTGAGGAAATTATTGACAGAACAAGAAGATTTGAGGAAATTATTGACAGAATAAGAAGATTTGAGGAAATTATTGACAGAATAAGAAGATTTGAGGAAATTATTGACAGGACAAGAAGATTTGAGGAAATTATTGACAGGACAAGAAGATTTGAGGAAATTATTGGCAGAATAAGAAGATTTGAAGAAATTATTGACAGAATAAGAAGATTTGAGGAAATTATTGACAGGATAAGGGGACTTGAGGAAATTATTGACAGGATAAGGGGAAGAGGATATTATTGACAGGACAAGAAGATTTACGGAGGTTATTGACAGAATAAGAAGATTTGAGGAAATTATTGACAGAATAAGACTTGAGGAAATTATTGACAGGACAAGACTTGAGGAAATTATTGACAGGACAAGACTTGAGGAAATTATTGACAGGACAAGACTTGAGGAAATTATTGACAGGACAAGACTTGAGGAAATTATTGACAGGATAAGAAGATTTGAGGAAATTATTGACAGGATAAGAAGACTTGAGGAAATTATTGACAGGATAAGAAGACTTGAGGAAATTATTGACAGGATAAGACTTGAGGAAATTATTGACAGAATAAGATTTGAGGAAATTATTGACAGGACAAAATTTGAGGAAATTATTGACAGAATAAGAAGATTTGAGGAAATTATTGACAGGATAAGAAGACTTGAGGAAATTATTGACAGGATAAGAAGATTTGAGGAAATTATTGACAGGACAAGACTTGAGGAAATTATTGACAGGACAAGACTTGAGGAAATTATTGACAGGACAAGACTTGAGGAAATTATTGACAGGACAAGACTTGAGGAAATTATTGACAGGACAAGACTTGAGGAAATTATTGACAGGACAAGACTTGAGGAAATTATTGACAGGACAAGACTTGAGGAAATTATTGACAGGACAAGACTTGAGGAAATTATTGACAGGATAAGAAGATTTGAGGAAATTATTGACAGGATAAGAAGACTTGAGGAAATTATTGACAGGATAAGACTTGAGGAAATTATTGACAGGACAAGACTTGAGGAAATTATTGACAGGACAAGACTTGAGGAAATTATTGACAGGATAAGAAGATTTGAGGAAATTATTGACAGGATAAGAAGACTTGAGGAAATTATTGACAGGATAAGACTTGAGGAAATTATTGACAGAATAAGATTTGAGGAAATTATTGACAGGACAAAATTTGAGGAAATTATTGACAGAATAAGAAGATTTGAGGAAATTATTGACAGGATAAGAAGACTTGAGGAAATTATTGACAGGATAAGAAGATTTGAGGAAATTATTGACAGGATAAGAAGACTTGAGGAAATTATTGAGAGGATAAGACTTCAGGAAATTATTGACAGAATAAGATTTGAGGAAATTATTTACTGAATAAGACTTGAGGAAATTATTGACTGAATAAGAAGATTTGAGGAAATTATTGACAGAATAAGAAGATTTGAGGAGATTATTGACAGAATAAGAAGACTTGAGGAAATTATTGACAGGATAAGGGGACTTGAGATTATTGACAGAATAAGAAGTTTTGAGATTATTGACAGAATAAGAAGATTTGAGATTATTGACAGGACAAGACTTGAGGAAATTATTGACAGGACAAGACTTGAGGAAATTATTGACAGGACAAGACTTGAGGAAATTATTGACAGGACAAGACTTAAGGAAATTATTGACAGGACAAGACTTGAGGAAATTATTGACAGGATAAGAAGATTTGAGGAAATTATTGACAGGACAAGACTTGAGGAAATTATTGACAGGACAAGACTTGAGGAAATTATTGACAGGACAAGATTTTAGAAAATTATTGACAGGACAAGATTTGAGGAAATTATTGACAGGACAAGATTTGAGGAAATTATTGACAGGACAAGACTTGAGGAAATTATTGACAGGACAAGACTTGAGGAAATTATTGACAGGATAAGAAGATTTGAAGAAATTATTGACAAGACAAGAAGATTTGAGGAAATTATTGACAAGACAAGAAGATTTGAGGAAATTATTGACATGGCAAGAAGATCTGAGGAAATTATTGACAGGACAAGAAGATTTGAGGAAATTATTGACAGGACAAGAAGATTTGAGGAAATTATTGACAGGAAAAGAAGATTTGAGGAAATTATTGACAGGACAAGAAGATTTGAGGAAATTATTGACAGGACAAGAAGATTTGAGGAAATTATTGGCAGAATAAGAAGATTTGAGGAAATTATTGACAGAATAAGAAGATTTGAGGAAATTATTGACAGGATAAGGGGACTTGAGGATATTATTTACATGACAAGAAGATTTACGGAGGTTATTGACAGAATAAGAAGATTTGAGGAAATTATTGACAGAATAAGAAGATTTGAGGAAATTATTGACAGAACAAGAAGATTTGAGGAAATTATTGACAGAATAAGAAGATTTGAGGAAATTATTGACAGTACAAGAAGATTTGAGGAAATTATTGACAGGATAAGAAGATTTGAGGAAATTATTGACAGAATAAGATTTGAGGAAATTATTGACAGGACAATAAGATTTGAGGAAATTATTGACAGGACAATAAGATTTGAGGAAATTATTGACAATAAGATTTGAGGAAATTATTGACAGGACAAGACTTGAGGAAATTATTGACAGGACAATAAGATTTGAGGAAATTATTGACAGGACAATAAGATTTGAGGAAATTGATAGAATAAGATTTGAGGAAATTATTGACAGGACAAGAAGATTTGAGGAAATTATTGACAGGACAATAAGAGTTGAGGAAATTATTGACAGAATAAGATTTGAGGAAATTATTGACAGGACAAGACTTGAGGAAATTATTGACAGGACAAAATTTGAGGAAATTATTGACAGGACAAGAAGATTTGTGGAAATTATTGACAGGACAAGAAGATTTGAGGAAATTATTGACAGAATAAGAAGATTTGAGGAAATTATTGACAGGACAAGAAGATTTGAGGAAATTATTGACAGAATAAGAAGATTTGAGGAAATTATTGACAGGATAAGGGGACTTGAGGAAATTATTGACAGAATAAGAAGATTTGAGGAAATTATTGACAGGATAAGGGGACTTGAGGATATTATTTACAGGACAAGAAGATTTACGGAGGTTATTGACAGAATAAGAAGATTTGAGGAAATTATTAACAGGATAAGGGGACTTGAGGATATTATTTACAGGACAAGAAGATTTACGGAGGTTATTGACAGAATAAGAAGATTTGAGGAAATTATTGACAGAACAAGAAGATTTGAGGAAATTATTGACAGAATAAGAAGATTTGAGGAAATTATTGACAGGACAAGAAGATTTGAGGAAATTATTGACAGAATAAGAAGATTTGAGGAAATTATTGACAGGACAAGCAGATTTGTGGAAATTATTGACAGGATAAGAAGATTTGAGGAAATTATTGACAGGACAAGAAGATTTGAGGAGATTATTGACAGGATAAGAAGATTTGAGGAAATTATTGACAGAATAAGATTTGAGGAAATTATTGACAGGACAATAAGATTTGAGGAAATTATTGACAGGACAATAAGATTTGAGGAAATTATTGACAGAATAAGATTTGAGGAAATTATTGACAGGACAAGAAGATTTGAGGAAATTATTGACAGGACAATAAGATTTGAGGAAATTATTGACAGAACAAGAAGATTTGAGGAAATTATTGACAGGACAAGACTTGAGGAAATTATTGACAGGACAAAATTTGAGGAAATTATTGACAGGATAAGAAGATTTGTGGAAATTATTGACAGGACAAGAAGATTTGAGGAAATTATTGACAGAATAAGAAGATTTGAGGAAATTATTGACAGGACAAGAAGATTTGAGGAAATTATTGACAGAATAAGAAGATTTGAGGAAATTATTGACAGAATAAGAAGATTTGTGGAGATTATTGACAGAATAAGAAGATTTGAGGAGATTATTGACAGACAAGAAGATTTGAGGAAATTATTGACAGGACAAGAAGATTTGAGGAAATTATTGACAGAATAAGAAGATTTGAGGAAATTATTGACAGAATAAGAAGATTTTAGGAGATTATTGACAGAATAAGAAGATTTGTGGAGATTATTGACAGAATAAGAAGATTTGAGGAAATTATTGACAGGACAAGACTTGAGTAAATTATTGACAGGACAAGAAGATTTGAGGAAATTATTGACAGGATAAGAAGATTTGAGGAAATTATTGACAGGACAAGAAGATTTGAGGAAATTATTGACAGAATAAGATTTGAGGAAATTATTGACAGGACAAGAAGATTTGAGGAAATTATTGACAAGACAAGAAGATTTGAGGAAATTATTGACAGGACAAGAAGATTTGAGGAAATTATTGACAGGAAAAGAAGATTTGAGGAAATTATTGACAGAACAAGAAGATTTGAGGAAATTATTGACAGAATAAGAAGATTTGAGGAAATTATTGACAGAATAAGAAGATTTGAGGAAATTATTGACAGGACAAGAAGATTTGAGGAAATTATTGACAGGACAAGAAGATTTGAGGAAATTATTGGCAGAATAAGAAGATTTGAAGAAATTATTGACAGAATAAGAAGATTTGAGGAAATTATTGACAGGATAAGGGGACTTGAGGAAATTATTGACAGGATAAGGGGAAGAGGATATTATTGACAGGACAAGAAGATTTACGGAGGTTATTGACAGAATAAGAAGATTTGAGGAAATTATTGACAGAATAAGAAGATTTGAGGAAATTATTGACAGAACAAGAAGATTTGAGGAAATTATTGACAGAATAAGAAGATTTGAGGAAATTATTGACAGGACAAGAAGATTTGAGGAAATTATTGACAGAATAAGAAGATTTGAGGAAATTATTGACAGAACAAGAAGATTTGAGGAAATTATTGACAGAATAAGAAGATTTGAGGAAATTATTGACAGGATAAGAAGATTTGTGGAAATTATTGACAGGACAAGCAGATTTGTGGAAATTATTGACAGGATAAGAAGATTTGAGGAAATTATTGACAGGACAAGAAGATTTGAGGAGATTATTGACAGGATAAGAAGATTTGAGTCAATTATTGACAGGACAAGAAGATTTGAGGAAATTATTGACAGGATAAGATTTGAGGAAATTATTGTCAGGACAAGAACATTTGAGGAAATTATTGACAGGACAAGAAGATTTGAGGAAATTATTGACAGGATAAGAAGATTTGAGGAAATTATTGACAGGATAAGAAGATTTGAGGAAATTATTGACAGGACAAGAAGATTTGAGGAAATTATTGACAGGATAAGAAGATTTGAGGAAATTATTGACAGGATAAGAAGATCTGAGTAAATTATTGACTGGATAAGAAGATTTGAGGAAATTATTGACAGGATAAGAAGATTTGTGGAAATTATTGACAGGACAAGAAGATTTGAGGAAATTATTGACAGAATAAGAAGATTTGAGGAAATTATTGACAGGACAAGAAGATTTGAGGAAATTATTGACAGAATAAGAAGATTTTAGGAGATTATTGACAGAATAAGAAGATTTGTGGAGATTATTGACAGAATAAGAAGATTTGAGGAGATTATTGACAGACAAGAAGATTTGAGGAAATTATTGACAGGACAAGAAGATTTGAGGAAATTATTGACAGAATAAGAAGATTTGAGGAAATTATTGACAGAATAAGAAGATTTTAGGAGATTATTGACAGAATAAGAAGATTTGTGGAGATTATTGACAGAATAAGAAGATTTGAGGAAATTATTGACAGGACAAGACTTGAGGAAATTATTGACAGGACAAGAAGATTTGAGGAAATTATTGACAGGATAAGAAGATTTGAGGAAATTATTGACAGGACAAGAAGATTTGAGGAAATTATTGACAGAATAAGATTTGAGGAAATTATTGACAGGACAAGAAGATTTGAGGAAATTATTGACAAGACAAGAAGATTTGAGGAAATTATTGACAGGACAAGAAGATTTGAGGAAATTATTGACAGGAAAAGAAGATTTGAGGAAATTATTGACAGAACAAGAAGATTTGAGGAAATTATTGACAGAATAAGAAGATTTGAGGAAATTATTGACAGAATAAGAAGATTTGAGGAAATTATTGACAGGACAAGAAGATTTGAGGAAATTATTGACAGGACAAGAAGATTTGAGGAAATTATTGGCAGAATAAGAAGATTTGAAGAAATTATTGACAGAATAAGAAGATTTGAGGAAATTATTGACAGGATAAGGGGACTTGAGGAAATTATTGACAGGATAAGGGGAAGAGGATATTATTGACAGGACAAGAAGATTTACGGAGGTTATTGACAGAATAAGAAGATTTGAGGAAATTATTGACAGAATAAGACTTGAGGAAATTATTGACAGGACAAGACTTGAGGAAATTATTGACAGGACAAGACTTGAGGAAATTATTGACAGGACAAGACTTGAGGAAATTATTGACAGGACAAGACTTGAGGAAATTATTGACAGGATAAGAAGATTTGAGGAAATTATTGACAGGATAAGAAGACTTGAGGAAATTATTGACAGGATAAGAAGACTTGAGGAAATTATTGACAGGATAAGACTTGAGGAAATTATTGACAGAATAAGATTTGAGGAAATTATTGACAGGACAAAATTTGAGGAAATTATTGACAGAATAAGAAGATTTGAGGAAATTATTGACAGGATAAGAAGACTTGAGGAAATTATTGACAGGATAAGAAGATTTGAGGAAATTATTGACAGGACAAGACTTGAGGAAATTATTGACAGGACAAGACTTGAGGAAATTATTGACAGGACAAGACTTGAGGAAATTATTGACAGGACAAGACTTGAGGAAATTATTGACAGGACAAGACTTGAGGAAATTATTGACAGGACAAGACTTGAGGAAATTATTGACAGGACAAGACTTGAGGAAATTATTGACAGGACAAGACTTGAGGAAATTATTGACAGGATAAGAAGATTTGAGGAAATTATTGACAGGATAAGAAGACTTGAGGAAATTATTGACAGGATAAGACTTGAGGAAATTATTGACAGGACAAGACTTGAGGAAATTATTGACAGGACAAGACTTGAGGAAATTATTGACAGGATAAGAAGATTTGAGGAAATTATTGACAGGATAAGAAGACTTGAGGAAATTATTGACAGGATAAGACTTGAGGAAATTATTGACAGAATAAGATTTGAGGAAATTATTGACAGGACAAAATTTGAGGAAATTATTGACAGAATAAGAAGATTTGAGGAAATTATTGACAGGATAAGAAGACTTGAGGAAATTATTGACAGGATAAGAAGATTTGAGGAAATTATTGACAGGATAAGAAGACTTGAGGAAATTATTGAGAGGATAAGACTTCAGGAAATTATTGACAGAATAAGATTTGAGGAAATTATTTACTGAATAAGACTTGAGGAAATTATTGACTGAATAAGAAGATTTGAGGAAATTATTGACAGAATAAGAAGATTTGAGGAGATTATTGACAGAATAAGAAGACTTGAGGAAATTATTGACAGGATAAGGGGACTTGAGATTATTGACAGAATAAGAAGTTTTGAGATTATTGACAGAATAAGAAGATTTGAGATTATTGACAGGACAAGACTTGAGGAAATTATTGACAGGACAAGACTTGAGGAAATTATTGACAGGACAAGACTTGAGGAAATTATTGACAGGACAAGACTTAAGGAAATTATTGACAGGACAAGACTTGAGGAAATTATTGACAGGATAAGAAGATTTGAGGAAATTATTGACAGGACAAGACTTGAGGAAATTATTGACAGGACAAGACTTGAGGAAATTATTGACAGGACAAGATTTTAGAAAATTATTGACAGGACAAGATTTGAGGAAATTATTGACAGGACAAGATTTGAGGAAATTATTGACAGGACAAGACTTGAGGAAATTATTGACAGGACAAGACTTGAGGAAATTATTGACAGGATAAGAAGATTTGAAGAAATTATTGACAAGACAAGAAGATTTGAGGAAATTATTGACAAGACAAGAAGATTTGAGGAAATTATTGACATGGCAAGAAGATCTGAGGAAATTATTGACAGGACAAGAAGATTTGAGGAAATTATTGACAGGACAAGAAGATTTGAGGAAATTATTGACAGGAAAAGAAGATTTGAGGAAATTATTGACAGGACAAGAAGATTTGAGGAAATTATTGACAGGACAAGAAGATTTGAGGAAATTATTGGCAGAATAAGAAGATTTGAGGAAATTATTGACAGAATAAGAAGATTTGAGGAAATTATTGACAGGATAAGGGGACTTGAGGATATTATTTACATGACAAGAAGATTTACGGAGGTTATTGACAGAATAAGAAGATTTGAGGAAATTATTGACAGAATAAGAAGATTTGAGGAAATTATTGACAGAACAAGAAGATTTGAGGAAATTATTGACAGAATAAGAAGATTTGAGGAAATTATTGACAGTACAAGAAGATTTGAGGAAATTATTGACAGGATAAGAAGATTTGAGGAAATTATTGACAGAATAAGATTTGAGGAAATTATTGACAGGACAATAAGATTTGAGGAAATTATTGACAGGACAATAAGATTTGAGGAAATTATTGACAATAAGATTTGAGGAAATTATTGACAGGACAAGACTTGAGGAAATTATTGACAGGACAATAAGATTTGAGGAAATTATTGACAGGACAATAAGATTTGAGGAAATTGATAGAATAAGATTTGAGGAAATTATTGACAGGACAAGAAGATTTGAGGAAATTATTGACAGGACAATAAGAGTTGAGGAAATTATTGACAGAATAAGATTTGAGGAAATTATTGACAGGACAAGACTTGAGGAAATTATTGACAGGACAAAATTTGAGGAAATTATTGACAGGACAAGAAGATTTGTGGAAATTATTGACAGGACAAGAAGATTTGAGGAAATTATTGACAGAATAAGAAGATTTGAGGAAATTATTGACAGGACAAGAAGATTTGAGGAAATTATTGACAGAATAAGAAGATTTGAGGAAATTATTGACAGGATAAGGGGACTTGAGGAAATTATTGACAGAATAAGAAGATTTGAGGAAATTATTGACAGGATAAGGGGACTTGAGGATATTATTTACAGGACAAGAAGATTTACGGAGGTTATTGACAGAATAAGAAGATTTGAGGAAATTATTAACAGGATAAGGGGACTTGAGGATATTATTTACAGGACAAGAAGATTTACGGAGGTTATTGACAGAATAAGAAGATTTGAGGAAATTATTGACAGAACAAGAAGATTTGAGGAAATTATTGACAGAATAAGAAGATTTGAGGAAATTATTGACAGGACAAGAAGATTTGAGGAAATTATTGACAGAATAAGAAGATTTGAGGAAATTATTGACAGGACAAGCAGATTTGTGGAAATTATTGACAGGATAAGAAGATTTGAGGAAATTATTGACAGGACAAGAAGATTTGAGGAGATTATTGACAGGATAAGAAGATTTGAGGAAATTATTGACAGAATAAGATTTGAGGAAATTATTGACAGGACAATAAGATTTGAGGAAATTATTGACAGGACAATAAGATTTGAGGAAATTATTGACAGAATAAGATTTGAGGAAATTATTGACAGGACAAGAAGATTTGAGGAAATTATTGACAGGACAATAAGATTTGAGGAAATTATTGACAGAACAAGAAGATTTGAGGAAATTATTGACAGGACAAGACTTGAGGAAATTATTGACAGGACAAAATTTGAGGAAATTATTGACAGGATAAGAAGATTTGTGGAAATTATTGACAGGACAAGAAGATTTGAGGAAATTATTGACAGAATAAGAAGATTTGAGGAAATTATTGACAGGACAAGAAGATTTGAGGAAATTATTGACAGAATAAGAAGATTTGAGGAAATTATTGACAGAATAAGAAGATTTGTGGAGATTATTGACAGAATAAGAAGATTTGAGGAGATTATTGACAGACAAGAAGATTTGAGGAAATTATTGACAGGACAAGAAGATTTGAGGAAATTATTGACAGAATAAGAAGATTTGAGGAAATTATTGACAGAATAAGAAGATTTTAGGAGATTATTGACAGAATAAGAAGATTTGTGGAGATTATTGACAGAATAAGAAGATTTGAGGAAATTATTGACAGGACAAGACTTGAGTAAATTATTGACAGGACAAGAAGATTTGAGGAAATTATTGACAGGATAAGAAGATTTGAGGAAATTATTGACAGGACAAGAAGATTTGAGGAAATTATTGACAGAATAAGATTTGAGGAAATTATTGACAGGACAAGAAGATTTGAGGAAATTATTGACAAGACAAGAAGATTTGAGGAAATTATTGACAGGACAAGAAGATTTGAGGAAATTATTGACAGGAAAAGAAGATTTGAGGAAATTATTGACAGAACAAGAAGATTTGAGGAAATTATTGACAGAATAAGAAGATTTGAGGAAATTATTGACAGAATAAGAAGATTTGAGGAAATTATTGACAGGACAAGAAGATTTGAGGAAATTATTGACAGGACAAGAAGATTTGAGGAAATTATTGGCAGAATAAGAAGATTTGAAGAAATTATTGACAGAATAAGAAGATTTGAGGAAATTATTGACAGGATAAGGGGACTTGAGGAAATTATTGACAGGATAAGGGGAAGAGGATATTATTGACAGGACAAGAAGATTTACGGAGGTTATTGACAGAATAAGAAGATTTGAGGAAATTATTGACAGAATAAGAAGATTTGAGGAAATTATTGACAGAACAAGAAGATTTGAGGAAATTATTGACAGAATAAGAAGATTTGAGGAAATTATTGACAGGACAAGAAGATTTGAGGAAATTATTGACAGAATAAGAAGATTTGAGGAAATTATTGACAGAACAAGAAGATTTGAGGAAATTATTGACAGAATAAGAAGATTTGAGGAAATTATTGACAGGACAAGAAGATTTGAGGAAATTATTGACAGGACAAGCAGATTTGTGGAAATTATTGACAGGATAAGAAGATTTGAGGAAATTATTGACAGGACAAGAAGATTTGAGGAGATTATTGACAGGATAAGAAGATTTGAGTCAATTATTGACAGGACAAGAAGATTTGAGGAAATTATTGACAGGATAAGATTTGAGGAAATTATTGTCAGGACAAGAACATTTGAGGAAATTATTGACAGGACAAGAAGATTTGAGGAAATTATTGACAGGATAAGAAGATTTGAGGAAATTATTGACAGGATAAGAAGATTTGAGGAAATTATTGACAGGACAAGAAGATTTGAGGAAATTATTGACAGGATAAGAAGATTTGAGGAAATTATTGACAGGATAAGAAGATCTGAGTAAATTATTGACTGGATAAGAAGATTTGAGGAAATTATTGACAGGATAAGAAGATTTGTGGAAATTATTGACAGGACAAGAACATTTGAGGAAATTATTGACAGAATAAGAAGATTTGAGGAAATTATTGACAGAACAAGAAGATTTGAGGAAATTATTGACAGAATAAGAAGATTTGAGGAAATTATTGACAGGACAAGAAGATTTGAGGAAATTATTGACAGAATAAGAAGATTTGAGGAAATTATTGACAGAACAAGAAGATTTGAGGAAATTATTGACAGAATAAGAAGATTTGAGGAAATTATTGACAGGACAAGAAGATTTGAGGAAATTATTGACAGGACAAGCAGATTTGTGGAAATTATTGACAGGATAAGAAGATTTGAGGAAATTATTGACAGGACAAGAAGATTTGAGGAGATTATTGACAGGATAAGAAGATTTGAGTCAATTATTGACAGGACAAGAAGATTTGAGGAAATTATTGACAGGATAAGATTTGAGGAAATTATTGTCAGGACAAGAACATTTGAGGAAATTATTGACAGGACAAGAAGATTTGAGGAAATTATTGACAGGATAAGAAGATTTGAGGAAATTATTGACAGGATAAGAAGATTTGAGGAAATTATTGACAGGACAAGAAGATTTGAGGAAATTATTGACAGGATAAGAAGATTTGAGGAAATTATTGACAGGATAAGAAGATCTGAGTAAATTATTGACTGGATAAGAAGATTTGAGGAAATTATTGACAGGATAAGAAGATCTGAGTAAATTATTGACAGGATAAGAAGATTTGAGTCAATTATTGACAGGACAAGAAGATTTGAGGAAATTATTGACAGGATAAGATTTGAGGAAATTATTGTCAGGACAAGAACATTTGATGAAATTATTGACAGGACAAGAAGATTTGAGGAAATTATTGACAGGATAAGAAGATTTGAGGAAATTATTGACAGGATAAGAAGATCTGAGTAAATTATTGACATGGCAAGAAGATTTGAGGAAATTATTGACAGGATAAGAAGACTTGAGGGTACTATTGACAGGATAAGAATTATTGAGAGGGCATTTTATAGTAGAGTTGACACTTCATCTGACCTGCCTGGATGTGACAGTTTGTGGCTGATTTTACCTGAGTTTGTGATGTTTCTGACTGAATTTACTGGAATTTTGATGTTTCTGACTGAGTTTATAGGTCACGTGTCAGTTTCTGACTGAGTTTATAGGTCATGTGTCAGTTTCTGACTGTGTTTATAGGTCCAGTGTCAGTTTCTGACTGAGGTTATAGGTCATGTGTCAGTTTCTGACTGAGGTTATAGGTCACGTGTTAGTTTTCTGACTGAGGTTATAGGTCACGTGTTAGTTTCTGACTGTGTTTATAGGTCAAGTGTTAGTTTCTGATGTTGAATTGTTCATAGTTTTTGTACTTTAATCCTATGTTTTATTACAAGTGCAATAACTGGCTTTGTGTATGTCACAGTTTAATTGATTTTGGATGTGTACATATGTGGTACAATAGCTGACTGTGTGTGTACATATGTGGTATAATAGCTGACAATGTATGCACATATGTGGTACAATAGCTGACTGTGTGTGTACATATGTGGTACAATAGCTGACTGTGTGTGTACATATGTGGTACAATAGCTGACAATGTATGCATATATGTGGTACAATAGCTGACTGTGTATGTACATGTGTGGTATAATAGCTGGTTGTATATATATGTGTGGTACAATAGTTGACTGTGTATGTCATTGTGTGGTATAATAGCTGACTGTGTGTGTACATGTGTGGTACAATAGCTGACTGTGTGTACATGTGTGGTACAATAGCTGACTGTGTGTATACATGTCTGGTACAATAGCTGACTCTGTGTGTACATGTGTGGTACAATAGCTGACTATGTATGTATGTCATACAGTGGCTGACTGTGCGTGTGCATGTGTGGTACAATAACTGACTGTGTGTGTACATGTGTGGTGCAATAGCTGACTGTGTGCATACATGTGTTGTACAATAGCTGACCGTGTGTGTACATGTGTGGTACAATAACTGACTGCGTACATGTGTGATGCAATAGCTGACTGTGTACATGTGTGGCACAATAGCTGACTGTGTGTACATGTGTGGTACAATAGCTGACTGTGTGTGTACATGTGTGGTACAATAGCTGACTGTGTGTGTAAATATGTTGTACAATAGCCAACAATGTATTTACATGTGTGGTACAGTAGCTGACTATGTATGTACATGTGTGGTAAAATAGCTGACTATGTATGTACATGTGTGGTACAATAGTTGACTGTGTGTGCATGTGTATTACAATAACTAACTGTGTATATACATGTGTGGTACAATAGCTGACTGTGTATGTACATGTAAGGTACAATAGCTGACTGTAGTATAATAGTGGACTGTATGTATGTGTGTGATACAATAGTTGACTATGTGATACAATAGCTGACTGTATGTATGTGTGTGATACAATAGCTGACTGTATGTATGTGTGTGATACAATAGCTGACTGTATGTATGTGTGTGATACAATAGCTGACTGTATGTATGTGTGTGATACAACAGTTGACTATGTGATACAATAGCTGACTGTATGTATGTGTGTGATACAATAGCTGACTGTATGTATGTGTGTGATACAACAGTTGACTATGTGATACAATAGCTGACTGTATGTATGTGTGTGATACAATAGCTGACTGTATGTATGTGTGTGATACAACAGTTGACTATGTGGTACAATAGCTGACTGTATGTATGTGTGTGATACAACAGTTGACTATGTGGTACAATAGCTGACTGTATGTATGTGTGTGATACAACAGTTGACTATGTGATACAATAGCTGACTGTATGTATGTGTGTGCTACGATAGTTGACTATGTGATACCATAGCTGACTGTATGTATGTGTGTGATACAACAGTTGACTATGTGGTACAATAGCTGACTGTATGTATGTGTGTGATACAATAGTTGACTATGTGGTACAATAGCTGACTGTATGTATGTGTGTGATACAACAGTTGACTATGTGGTACAATAGCTGACTGTATGTATGTGTGTGATACAACAGTTGACTATGTGATACAATAGCTGACTGTATGTATGTGTGTGATACAACAGTTGACTATGTGATACAATAGTTGACTGTATGTATGTGTGTGATACAACAGTTGACTATGTGATACAATAGCTGACTGTATGTATGTGTGCAATACAACAGTTGACTATGTGGTACAATAGCTGACTGTATGTATGTGTGTGCTACAATAGTTGACTATGTGGTACAATAGCTGACTGTATGTATGTGTGTGATACAACAGTTGACTATGTGGTACAATAGCTGACTGTATGCATGTGTGTGATACAATAGCTGACTGTATGTATGTGTGTGCTACAATAGTTGACTGTATGTATGTGTGTGCTACAATAGTTGACTATGTGATGCAATAGCTGACTGTATGTATGTGTGTGCTACAATAGTTGACTATGTGGTACAATAGCTGACTGTATGTATGTGTGTGATACAATAGTTGACTATGTGGTACAATAGCTGACTGTATGTATGTGTGTGCTACAATAGTTGACTATGTGGTACAATAGCTGACTGTATGTATGTGTGTGATACAATAGTTGACTATGTGGTACAACAGCTGACTGTATGTATGTGTGTGATACAATAGTTGACTATGTGGTACAACAGCTGACTGTATGTATGTGTGTGATACAATAGTTGACTATGTGGTACAATAGCTGACTGTATGTATGTGTGTGCTACAATAGTTGACTATGTGGTACAATAGCTGACTGTATGTATGTGTGTGATACAATAGCTGACTGTATGTATGTGTGCGATACAATAGTTGACTGTGGTACAATAGCTGACTGTATGTATGTGTGCGATACAATAGCTGACTGTATGTATGTGTGTGATACAATAGCTGACTGTATGTATGTGTGTGGTACAATAGCTGACTGTATGTATGTGTGTGATACAATAGCTGACTGTATGTATGTGTGTGATACAATAGCTGACTATATGTATGTGTGCGATACAATAGTTGACTATGTGATACAATAGTTGACTGTATGTATGTGTGCGATACAATAGTTGACTATGTGGTACAATAGTTGACTGTATGTATGTGTGCGATACAATAGTTGACTATGTGATACAATAGTTGACTGTATGTATGTGTGTGATACAATAGTTAACTATGTGCTACAATAGCTGAATATGTCTTGAACTAACAAGGCAACCATGGCTGGTGGTGTCTAGTAAAGCAAACAGAAAGTGTCTAAACTTCACGCAGTCTGTGGCCAGTATTTACAGCATGTCCTATGTTTTCCCCACACTAATCGTAATTCTTCTCACTGTCCTTGATGTCACTATTAGTGATGTCAATTTTTGTTGGTGTGATGGTTGTACATGGGTCAATTTTTGTTGGTGTGATGGTTGTACATGGGTCAACATTTGTTGATGTGATGGTTGTACATGGGTCAACATTTGTTGATGTGATGGTTGTACATGGGTCAACATTTGTTGATGTGATGGTTGTACATGGGTCAACATTTGTTGGTGTGATGGTTGTACATGGGTCAACATTTGTTGGTGTGATGGTTGTACATGGGTCAACATTTGTTGATTCGATGGTTGTACATGGGTCAACATTTGTTGGTGTGATGGTTGTACATGGGTCAACATTTGTTGGTGTGATGGTTGTACATGGGTCAACATTTGTTGATGTGATGGTTGTACATGGGTCAACATTTGTTGGTGTGATGGTTGTACATGGGTCAACATTTGTTGGTGTGATGGTTGTACATGGGTCAACATTTGTTGGTGTGATGGTTGTACATGGGTCAACATTTGTTGGTGTGATGGTTGTACATGGGTCAACATTTGTTGGTGTGATGGTTATACATGGGTCATCATTTGTTGATGTGATGGTTATACATGGGTCAACATTTGTTGGTGTGATGGTTGCACATGGGTCAACATTTGTTGGTGTGATGGTTGCACATGGGTCAACATTTGTTGGTGTGATGGTTGTACATGGGTCAACATTTGTTGATGTGATGGTTGTACAAGGGTCAACATTTGTTGGTGTGATGGTTGTACACAGGTCAACATTTGTTGATGTGATGGTTGTACATGGGTCAACATTTGTTGGTGTGATGGTTGTACACAGGTCAACATTTGTTGATGTGATGGTTGTACACAGGTCAACATTTGTTGATGTGATGGTTATGCACGGGGTGTTGGACAGCTCCTGCCCTATATTTCCATCCTCTAACTAGATCCAGAGAGGTTGTATTTACTTGTTTGCTGTTTCTGGGTCTCTGTTCTTGCTTCATCATTTACCTCTATCACTTCTGCATTAGTTCCATGATACTTCTATCATTTCTGTATTAGTTCCATGATACTTCTATCACCTCTTTATTAGTTCCATGATACCTCTATCACATCTAAATTAGTTCCATGATACATCTATCACTTCTGTATTAGTTCCATGATAACTCTATCATTTATGTATTAGTTCCATGATACATCTATCACTTCTGTATTAGTTTCATGATACCTCTATCATTTCTGTATTAGTTCCATGATTCCTCTATCACATCTATATTAGTTACATGATACATCTATCACTTATGTATTAGTTCCATGGTATCTTAATCTAATATATTTATTTATATATATATATATATATATATATATATATATATATATATATATTGGTTATTGGTTATGGAAGGCCTCGGTGTCACTGCAAACGAATTAAAATCCATAATTGCCCAACCGCCCGTGCCAGTGGAATCATCCAAATTACTAACACATCTCCCAAACAAAGAAAGGTAACTGTAGTCCCCATCGTAGCAGTCTCAGCACACACCAAAAGACATAAGGCGAAACCACGCAGAAAGTGAACACAGCCAACTGTTCCCTGTCATACGATATCATCATTCATCGTAAACAAGCGGGATATCGAAGCAGGATCAAAACGGATGAGACACACAGCTCACGGTGTGCACAGAGCACTTAACTCAGTAGCTCCTGCAACAAGCCGGACTTGGAATATGAGGAAACTGCAAGAAGGAACACTTTTCAGACATAGCCTTCAATGGTTCCTGCCGCCTATCCACCATATACCATGGAAGTTCACGTCCTCCCGAAAATGATGATCGTCATAGCACTTGATGATGTTAGGCCATCATTGATGACTCCAATTCCAAACATATAGACACACAGTGGTGGTAAGTTATCATTTCCAATCCAACAGAAGCCACATGACCTGTAGTTAGTAAAACCACAGAGAGAATATGATTTTGTGACCTTCACTGATTCACTCTTAGATGTGAATGTGTAGTTTACACAAGAGGAGAAGTTTTAAACTACAGTGATCCCATTTAAGGCAATTCTGGGATAGCAAGGCAAGTCTCCTTTATAGCAGCAGAACTTGATGTTCTCTGCTCCCTTCTTGTAGCTGCTGCCACACGATTCTGATGTCTCATTAACTTGAACATCATTCAAGAACAATGTCAGATTAACATTCCATAGATCTGGCTCTGCTGATGAAGTGCTTGGTGCAACAGTTGTATCAATCATACAGGAGGCTCCTGGTCTGTGGTCATTAATATCACAGACGGCATATGATGTTGTTATATTCAGTATTTCTTTCTGGGGTGTAGATATGTGGCACACACATGGAGAGTGGTTTGTGGTCACAGTAATCCCATTAAAGGCAATTCTAGGGTAGCATGGCATAGCTGTTTCAGAACAGCACAATCCTATGATGTTTTCTGTGTTCGCTATAAAGCTGCTGCTGCTACACAATCCTGACCAATTATAGGTGTGGACATTATTCACTTGCAATGGCAAAACTGCTTTGTTTACATCATAAACCTCTGGAAGCGAATCATTTATGGTACTAATAGTACAATTTATTCTTCCATCGGGGATATCTTCCTTGAGTCCCCAAAAAAAGGTCTTTGGTTAAAAAGCACATATGCTTTTGAGTTAAACACACAATGAGCCGCTTCATAGATTCAAACTGATCCTTGCCAATGCCATCCGTTTGCACAAGTTAGGTCCTTAGCTACCAAGGTCACAAACTAAGCCATCAAATTAAAGACTTTATCTACAGCAAAGGTTAACGAACTGTGAACAAACATTTATGTTCAAACCCATGAATACATTTTCAAAAATCTGCCAACTCGCTGCCATAACAGATATCGTGGTGTTCAAAATAAACATTGCTTAGTCCATGGCTCGAATATAAATAAGCTGCCATATGTGTGTGTGTGTGTGTGTTAGTTCCATGATATCTTTATATTATATATATTAGTTCCATGATATCTCAATAACACCTTTATTAATTCCATGATATCTCAATCATACTTGTATTAGTTCCATGATATCTTATATATATATATATATATATATATATATATATATATATATATATATATATATATATATATATTGGTTCCATGATATCTCAATCATACCTGTATTAGTACCATGATACCTCTATCAATTCTGTATTAGTTCCATGATATCTTAATCTTATCTATATTAATTCCATATCTTAATCTTATCTATATTAGTTCCCCAATATCTCAATCATAACTGTATTAGTTCCATGATATCTTTATATAATTTCCATTTTAATTCCATGCTTTCTCTATCATCCCTGTTTTAATTACATATCGCTCTCATCCCTTTGTTAATTCTATGATATATCTATCATCCCTTTATTAGTTCTGTGATATCCCTGCCATTCCCGGTATTAGTTTCATGATATCTCTATCCTCCCTTTATTAGTTCCATGATACCTCTACCATCCCTGCAGTAGTTCCATGATACCTCTACCATCCCTGTAGTAGTTCCATGAAACCTCTACCCTACCTGCAGTAGTTCCATGATACCTCTACCATCCCTGCAGTAGTTCCATGATACCTCTACCATCCCTGCAGTAGTTCCATGATACCTCTACCATCCCTGCAGTAGTTCCATGAAACATCTACCATCCCTGCAGTAGTTCCATGATACCTCTACCATCCCTGCATTAGTTCCATGATACCTCTACCATCCCTGCAGTAGTTCCATGATACCTCTACCATCCCTGCAGTAGTTCCATGATACCTCTACCCTACCTGCAGTAGTTCCATGATACCTCTACCATCCCTGCATTAGTTCCATGAAACCTCTACCCTACCAGCAGTAGTTCCATGATACCTCTACCCTACCAGCAGTAGTTCCATGAAACCTCTACCCTACCAGCAGTAGTTCCATGATACCTCTACCATCCCTGCAGTAGTTCCATGAAACCTCTATCCTACCTGCAGTAGTTCCATGATACCTCTATCCTCCCTTTATTAGTTCCATGATACCTCTACCATCCCTGCAGTAGTTCCATGAAACCTCTACCCTACCTGCAGTAGTTCCATGATACCTCTACCATCCCTGCAGTAGTTCCATGATACCTCTATCCTCCGTTTATTAGTTCCATGATACATCTACCATCCCTGCAGTAGTTCCATGATACCTCTATCCTCCCTTTATTAGTTCCATGATACCTCTACCATCCCTGCAGTAGTTCCATGATACCTCTACCATTCCTTTATTAGTTCCATGATACCTCTACCATCCCTGCAGTAGTTCCATGATACCTCTACCCTACCTTCAGTAGTTCCATGAAACCTCTACCCTACCTGCAGTAGTTCCATGATACCTCTACCATCCCTGCAGTAGTTCCATGAAACCTCTACCCTACCTGCAGTAGTTCCATGATACCTCTACCCTACCTGCAGTAGTTCCATGATACCTCTACCATCCCTGCAGTAGTTCCATGATACCTCTACCATCCCTGCAGTAGTTCCATGAAACCTCTACCCTACCTGCAGTAGTTCCATGATACCTCTACCATCTCTGCAGTAGTTCAATGAAACCTCTACCCTACCTGCAGTAGTTCCATGATACCTCTACCATCCCTGCAGTAGGTCCATGAAACCTCTACCCTAACTGCAGTAGTTCCATGATACCTCTACCATCCCTGCAGTAGTTCCATGATACCTCAACCATCCCTTTATTAGTTCCATGATACCTCTACCATCCCTGCAGTAGTTCCATGATACCTCTACCCTACCTGCAGTAGTTCCATGATACCTCTACCATCCCTGCAGTAGTTCCATGATACCTCTACCATCCCTGCAGTAGTTCCATGATACCTCTACCATCCCTGCAGTAGTTCCATGATACCTCTACCATCCCTGCAGTAGTTCCATGATACCTCTACCATCCCTGCAGTAGTTCCATGATACCTCTACCCTACCTTCAGTAGTTCCATGATACCTCTACCATCCCTGCAGTAGTTCCATGATACCTCTACCATCCCTGTATGTTTGAAGGTTTCAGTTATTTCCTTCCTGTGATATAGACGTGGTTGATGCAATAATTGACTTGTAATGTGTGATATTTATGTTATCAGATGTTTTCTGGTAACTGCATGGCAGTGATGTCACAATGTTCCCTGTTTATAATCAGTCATGTTTGGTAACCACAATGTTCGCTGTTTATAATCGTTTGGTAGTTCCAATGCTCCCTGTTTATAATCATGTTTGGTAATTCCAATGTTCCCTGTTTATAATTATGTTTGGTAGTTCCATTGTTCCCTGTTTATAATCATGTTTGGTAACCACAATGTTCCCTGTTTATAATCATGTTTAGTAGTTCCAATGTTCCCTGTTTATAATCATGTTTGGTAGTTCCAATGCTCCCTGTTTATAATCATGTTTGGTAGTTCCAATACTCCCTGTTTATAATCATGTTTGGTAGTTCCAATGTTCCCTGTTTATAATCATGTTTAGTAGTTCCAATGTTCCCTGTTTATAATCATGTTTCGTAGTTCCAATGTTCCCTGTTTATAATCATGTTTGGAAGCCATGGGGTTCCCTGTTGTAATAAAATGGTCATATACTTCAGAGTTCTGTGTTTGTTCTTTCAATTGTCAGTCATCTACTTCATCACCTGCTTTACCTGTCACTTGTTTATTTTACCTTCCTGTCATTCCCTTGTTTTACCTGTTGACTGATTTACGAGGGGCGTTAAAAAGGTAATGCACCACATCGGTTTTCTCAGCTAATAATAAAGAAGCATGAAATTTGGCACACTTTAAATATGACATGTGTTGATTTCGCACCAAATTGTAAAGCAATCTGCTGAATAATACGGCTGCAGCACTAAACTGCTGAAATAGAGCATGTTAGCAACTTGCGTTATAAGCAGCAAATAGTGATAGAATATTTCTCGTTTTAGGGAAGGAAACTTGTGAACATTCACGACCGCCTATGTGATGTGTATGGAAGTTTTGTGAACATTCACGACCGCCTATGTGATGTGTATGGAAGTTTTGCTGTCGATAGGAGCACAGTAAGTCCAGTGGTTCAGGGAATAAAAGAATCGGATAGCGGAGATACGGAGCTTCTTGATCGGCCGCGCTGTGAACGTCCTACCACAGCCACCAATACAGAGATGTTAAAATATGCTGCTGGCATTATTCTTGCTGATAGGCGCATCACTACTCAACAATTGACCTTAAAGTTGTCAGTCAGCATTGGTAGTACACATGCAATTATGAAAACTCTCGGATTCTTTAAGGTTTGTGCAAGATGGGTTCCTCGAAATCTCTCTTCGCGGAACAAGGTTTGAAGATTACAAACAAAAGCAATTTCTTCTGAACTGTTGGAGCATTTCAGTGTTGATGGAGAGAACTTTTGGCTAAGATTGTTACAGGGGACGTAACCTGGGGGCATCGTTTTGAACATGAGACAAAAAACAGTCGATGGAGTGGCATCATCTGCACTCACCACGAAGAAAGAAATTCAAGACATCACCTTCAGCTAGAAAGGTCATGGTCACTGTCTTTTGGGGCATTGAAGGTGTGATTCTTGTGGATGTTATGTCAAGAATAGAGACAATCAGTTCACAAGCTTACATTAAGACATTGAAGATGTAATTCTTGTGGATGTTATGTCAAGAGGAGAGATAATCAATTCACAAGCTTACATTAAAACATTGAAAAAACTCGACGTTTTCGCAGAGTTCGGCCGCACAAGAATCTAGCAGACCTGATTCTCCTTCACGACAATGCGCGCGCTCACACAGGTCTGGCAACACGGGAAGCAATCACCAGATTGGGTTGGACTGTACTCCCCCATCCACCATACAGCCCTGATTTGGCACCCTCGGATTTCCATCACTTTGGTCCACTTAAAGATGATGTAGTGATTCATGCAGCTAATAAATGGCGGCTACACGATCAAGACAAAGACTGGTACAGGCTATGAATGCATGCACTTGTTGCGCACTGGCGTAAAGCTGTACAAGTGGATAGGCATTATGTTGAATGATTACGATGTTTACATGACATATCCATATATATATACATATATAGTTACATAAACCAATGATGTGGACTGTCTCATTGCACTGAGTATTTTGTCGATAAAGCGGTCTGTTTGACTGCCAGGACTCACAGAAGTGGCACGTCGCTAACACTAAAGACCAAACTCTTAATATATCAGACCTCTGTGCTTAGCTTACTGTTATTATCATTATCAAGTACCTGGCCTGCTGGCGTAGGTGATCATGTCTCTCAACAACGTTCAATCTCGACAGTTATTTATCATTTCTGTTGTTGACCTTCTGCCAAGCCATTCTCTTAAGTTGTCTGTTATTTTTTCTCTTTGCTTCCCTCTATCTCTTCGTCCCTCAATTTTCCCAGTTGTCACAATATATTCCAGTTGTTCTCTTCTCATTACATGGCCAAAAATGATGATTGTTTCTTCCTAATATTGGAAATTAGCTCTCTTTTTGTTTTGACCTCTCTCAGAACCTCTTCATTACTCTTCTTAGCTGTCCATGGTATTCTCAACATTCTTCTGTAAAACCACATTTCTACAGACTCCAGTGTAATCTCTTATGCTCATCTTTATTTTCTTTATTTCATCTTCTTGTATCCATTAGCTGAAAAATGTCATCTGTCATCCATTTCTTTCTTGAATTTGTCCTCACTGGTGGTATGAACTCTTTTGATGTTTGCTGCATTGATTCTTTTAGCATTTCCCACTGTTCATCAATGCTTTGTTTCTTCTCTATTGCATTGTACCGGTTCTGAATTGTGATTTTATATTTGTCTTGCAGCTTCTTGTCTGATTTGAGTAAATCTAAATTTAACTTGATGTTAACTGAGGCTCATTTTGTTGTTTTTAATTTTACTCTAAGTTTTCCCACAACTGGTACAAATTCACTATTGCAATCTGCCCCTGGTCTAGTTTTCACACACACCAGACTGTTTCTAAATCTATTGCTTATCATTATATAATCAATTTGATTACGTGCGTTGTCTCCTTGGTTTTTCCATGTCCACAGACGTCTTGGATGTTGCTTAAACCAGGTGTTTCCTATCATCATGTTGTGTGTTCTTGCCCAGTCAATAAGTTTCTCACCTCTTTCATTCCTCTCGCCTAAGCCATAATGACCAACTACTTCCTCAACTCTTTCCTTTCCTACTTTTGCGTTAAAATCCCCTAGAACTATGGTGTTTTCATGTGGTTTGCATTCATGAAGTGCCTCATTTAACTCGTCGTAAAATGTATCAATTGTTTCCTCTAGACTGTCTGCTGTTGGTGCATAAACGTGTATGAGATTTATGTCTACTGGCTTTACATTCAATTTAGGTAAAAGCCTTTCACTGTTGAACACCACAAACTTGGCACTAACACCACAAACTTGGCACTAACACCACAAATTGGCACTAACACCACAAACTTGACACTAACACCACAAACTTGACACTAACACCACAAACTTGGCACTAACACCACAAACTTGACACTAACACCACAAACTTGGCACTAACACCACAAACTTGACACTAACACCACAAACTTGGCACTAGCACCACAAACTTGACACTAACACCACAAACTTGGCACTAGCACCACAAACTTGACACTAACACCACAAACTTGGCACTAGCACCACAAACTTGACACTAACACCACAAACTTGACACTAACACCACAAACTTGGCACTAGCACCACAAACTTGGCACTAACACCACAAACTTGACACTAGCACCACAAACTTGGCACTAGCACCACAAACTTGACACTAACACCACAAACTTGACACTAACACCACAAACTTGACACTAGCACCACAAACTTGGCACTAGCACCACAAACTTGGCACTAGCACCACAAACCTGACACTAACACCACAAACTTGGCACTAACACCACAAACTTGACAATAGCACCACAAACTTGGCACTAGCACCACAAACTTGACACTAACACCACAAACTGACACTAGCACCACAAACTTGACACTAGCACCACAAACTTGGCACTAGCACCACAAACTTGGCACTAGCACCACA
This sequence comes from Megaustenia siamemsis, assembly GCA_032433765.1. Classification (NCBI taxonomy): domain Eukaryota; kingdom Metazoa; phylum Mollusca; class Gastropoda; order Stylommatophora; family Ariophantidae; genus Megaustenia; species Megaustenia siamemsis. The sequence goes on from JAVIAB010000159.1 coordinate 50,393,666, forward strand.
AACCTGACACTAACACCACAAACTTGGCACTAACACCACAAACTTGACACTAGCACAACAAACTTGGCAATAGCACCACAAACTTGACACTAACACCACAAACTTGACACTAGCACCACAAACTTGACACTAACACCACAAACTTGACACTAGCACCACAAACTTGGCACTAGCACCACAAACTTGACACTAACACCACAAACTTGACACTAGCACCACAAACTTGGCACTAGCACCACAAACTTGACACTAACACCACAAACTTGGCACTAACACCACAAACTTGACACTAACACCACAAACTTGACACTAGCACCACAAACTTGACACTAGCACCACAAACTTGGCACTAACACCACAAACTTGGCACTAGCACCACAAACTTGACACTAACACCACAAACCTGACACTAACACCACAAACTTGGCACTAACACCACAAACATGGCATTAACACCACAAACTTGGCACTAACACCACAAACTTGGCACTAGCACCACAAACTTGACACTAACACCACAAACTTGGCACTAGCACCACAAACTTGACACTAACACCACAAACCTGACACTAACACCGCAAACCTGACACTAACACCACAAACTTGGCACTAACACCACAAACATGGCATTAACACCACAAACTTGGCACTAACACCACAAACTTGGCACTAGCACCACAAACATGGCACTAACACCACAAACCTGGCACTAACACCACAAACATGGCACTAACACCACAAACCTGGCACTAACACCACAAACATGGCACTAGCACCACAAACATGGCATTAACACCACAGACATGGCACTAACACCAAAACTTGGCACTATATGATGTGTTTGTATTACGAACATGAAATTCATCATAGAACTGTTACCGAGAAATCATGAAACTAAGAAACTAATACAATCAGAGTAACAGAGAAAGTTGTAGACCAACATCACAAACATTGAACATCACAAACATTGGACATCACAAACATTGAACACTACAAATATTGAACATCACAAACATTGAACACCACAAACATTTAACATCACAAACATTGAACATCACAAACATTGAACACTACAGACATTGAACATCACAAACATTGAACATCACAAACATTGAACACTACAAACATTGAACACTACAAACATTGAACACTACAAACATTGAACATCACAAACATTAAACATCACAAACATTGAATACTATAAACATTGAACATCACAAACATTGAACATCACAAACATTGTACATCACAAAAACAGCATAATAGGCATTTGTGATGTGACTTTATTTGATCAACAAACGATGGATAAAGGAGAGTATCAATCTACTTCCTGTTGAATAGCGTCATGGGTTTGGTCAATGAGACAAGTTGACAGATGGTAGCAGTCAATTAGATAAGTTGACAGATAGTAGCAGTCAATTAGATAAGTTGACAGATAATAGCAGTCAGTGAGACAAGTTGACAGATGGTAGCAGTCAATTAGACATGTTGACAGATAATAGCAGTCAGTGAGACAAGTTGACAGATAGTAGCAGTCAATTAGACATGTTGACAGATAATAGCAGTCAGTGAGACAAGTTGACAGATGGTAGCAGTCAATTAGACAAGTTGACAGATAGTAGCAGTCAGTGAGACAAGTTGACAGATGGTAGCAGTCAGTGAGACAAGTTGACAGATGGTAGCAGTCAGTGAGACAAGTTGACAGATAGTAGCAGTCAGTGAGACAAGTTGACAGATGGTAGCAGTCAGTGAGACAAGTTGACAGATGGTAGCAGTCAATGAGACAAGTTGACTGATGGTAGCAGTCAGTGAGACAAGTTGACAGATGGTAGCAGTCAATGAGACAAGTGACAGATGGTAGCAGTCAGTGAGACAAGTTGACAGATGGTAGCAGTCAATTAGACAAGTTGACAGATGGTAGCAGTCAGTGAGACAAGTTGACAGATGGTAGCAGTCAATTAGACAAGTTGACAGATAGTAGCAGTCAGTGAGACAAGTTGACAGATGGTAGCAGTCAATGAGACAAGTTGACAGATGGTAGCAGTCAATGAGACAAGTTGACTGATGGTAGCAGTCAGTGAGACAAGTTGACAGATGGTAGCAGTCAATTAGACAAGTTGACAGATAGTAGCAGTCAATTAGACAAGTTGACAGATGGTAGCAGTCAATTAGACAAGTTGACAGATGGTAGCAGTCAATTAGACAAGTTGACAGATAGTAGCAGTCAATTAGACAAGTTGACAGATGGTAGCAGTCAATTAGACAAGTTGACAGATAGTAGCAGTCAGTGAGACAAGTTGACAGATGGTAGCAGTCAATGAGACAAGTTGACAGATGGTAGCAGTCAATGAGACAAGTTGACTGATGGTAGCAGTCAGTGAGACAAGTTGACAGATGGTAGCAGTCAATTAGACAAGTTGACAGATAATAGCAGTCAGTGAGACAAGTTGACAGATGGTAGCAGTCAATTAGACAAGTTGACAGATAGTAGCAGTCAATTAGACATGTTGACAGATAATAGCAGTCAGTGAGACAAGTTGACAGATGGTAGCAGTCAATTAGACAAGTTGACAGATAGTAGCAGTCAATTAGACAAGTTGACAGATAATAGCAGTCAGTGAGACAAGTTGACAGATGGTAGCAGTCAATTAGACAAGTTGACAGATAGTAGCAGTCAGTGAGACAAGTTGACAGATGTTAGCAGTCAATAAGACAAGTTAACAGATGGTAGCAGTCAATGAGAGACAAGCCAAGTGATGGTAGCAGTCAATGAGAGACAAGCCAAGTGATGGTAGCAGTCAATGAGAGACAAGATGACTGATGGTAGCAGTCAATGAGCGACACTAACTGATGATAATTGCCAGTGGGATGTGTTGACTGATAATAATTGCCAGTGGGATGTGTTGACTGATGATAAGTGCCAGTGGGATGTGTTGACTGATGATAATTGCCAATGGGATGTGTTGACTGATGATAATTGCCTGTGAGATATGTTGACTGATGATAATTGCCAGTGGGATGTGTTGACTGATAATAATTGCCAGTGGGATGTGTTGACTGATGGTAAATCTGACTACGGAACAATGGAAGAGACCTGTGAACAAAAGGTAATGAAGGCATGTTGTTGGAGTCTATAAGAAGACAGGTACTGATAATAATGGAAATGTGTTCACAGTGAGTGCTGGTAATGGAGGCATGTTGTTGGACTCTGTAAGAAGACAGGTACTGATAATAATGGAAATGTGTTCACAGTGAGCGCTGGTAATGGATATGTGTTTACAGTGAATGCCAGTAATGGATATTTGTTCACAGTGCGTGCTGGTAATGGATATGTGTTAACAATGAGTGCTGGTAATGAATATGTGTTCACAATGAGTGCCAGTAATGGATATGTGTTCACAGTGAGGGCCAGTAATGGAGATGTGTTCACTGTAAGTGCCAATAATGGTGATGTGTTCACAGTGAGTGCCGGTAATGGAGATGTGTTCACAGATAGTACATGTAGGGTGATATGTTCACAGATAGTACATGTAGGGGAGATGTGTTCACAGATAGTACATGTAGGGGTGATGTGTTCACAGATAGTACATGTAGGGGAGATGTGTTCACAGAGAGTACATGTAGGGAAGATGTGTTCACAGATAGTACATGTAGGGGAGATGTGTTCACAGATAGTAAATGTAGGGGGAGATGTGTTCACAGATAGTACATGTAGGGGAGATGTGTTCACAAATAATAAATGTAGGGGAGATGTGTTCACAAATAGTCCATGTAGGGGAGATGTGTTCACAGATAATAAATGTAGGGGGAGATGTGATCCAAGAAGCTCAAGTAACGAGCAACTATTTCTAGCCACGTTTCGTCTGCTGCAGCAACAGTTGCAAGTTCTGAACTCTGGCTCGCAGGCTGTCCCTGACAGAAGTCAACCTATTGATCTCTGACCGCTGGAAGTCCCTGCTGATGATCAGATCACTTATTTCAGCTCTGAAGGATTCCATATTCACCCTGGACCATGCAGTCTGCACCTCAGTCAGCAGTGTTGATGTGCCTCCAGTGTCCCCACTCGAGATTGCCCTCAATGACGCCAAAATCTGGTTCCCTTTCTGAGTGGCGTTAGTGACTCTCTGAGTGGCTTCGCTCGTTAGGGACTCAGCCGAGTCGAGCTTGCCCTTAAAGTCTGTGACAGAAGCGTTCACGCTAAGGCACAGTGCCTGGCCAGGACTGAAGATGGTGTTGTTAGTGTTGATGAGGCTCCGGTAGCGTTCCACACTGACGTCCACAAGAGAGTTCAGTCTGACATGGAGCGTGTCAGCCTGGCTGGAGAGATCCGTCAGTTTCTGTGGACATTTGGAAGAAGTTTTAGACCCGAATCACTCTATCTGACTGTCGTCAACATTCCATCTCACTGTGATTGTCAATATTCTATCTGACTGTGATTGTCAATATTCTATGTGACTGATCGTCAACATTCTATCTGACTGTGATCGTCAACATTCTATATGACTGATCGTCAACATTCTATCTGACTGTGATCGTCAACATTCTATCTGACTTTGTCAATATTCTATCTCACTGTGATTGTCAATATTCTATGTGACTGATCGTCAACATTCTATCTGACTGTGATAGTCAACATTCTATGTGACTGATCATCAACATTCTATCTGACTGTCATCGTCAACATTCTATCTGAATTTGAACGTCAACATTCTATCTGACTGTAATCGTCAACATTCTATGTGACTGATCGTCAACATTCTATCTGACTGTCATCGTCAACATTCTATCTGACTTTGATCGTCAACATTCTATCTCACTGTGATTGTCAACATTTTATCTGACTGTGATTGTCAACATTCTATCTGACTTTGATCGTCAACATTCTATCTGACTGTGATTGTCAACATTCTATCTGACTGTGATTGTCAACATTCTATCTCACTGTGATTGTCAACATTCTATCTGACTGTGATTGTCACCATTCTATCTGACTGTGATTGTCAACATTCTATCTGACTGTGATTGTCACCATTCTATCTGACTGTGATTGTCGACATTCTATCTGACTGTGGTTGTCAACATTCTATCTGACTTTGATCGTCAACATTCTATCTCGCTGTGATTGTCAACATTCTATCTGACTGTGATTGTCAATATTCTATCTGACTTTGATCGTCAACATTCTATCTGACTGTGATTGTCAAAATTCTATCTGACTGTGATTGTCAACATTCTATCTGACTGTGATTGTCAACATTCTATCTGACTGTGATTGTCAACATTCTATCTGACTGTGATTGTCAACATTCTATCTTACTGTGATTGTCAACATTCTATCTTTCTGTGATTGTCACCATTCTATCTGACTGTGATTGTCAACATTCTATCTGACTGTGATTGTCACCATTCTATCTGACTGTGATTGTCGACATTCTATCTGACTGTGGTTGTCAACATTCTATCTGACTGTGATTGTCAACATTCTATCTGACTGTGATTGTCAACATTCTATCTGACTGTGATTGTCAACATTCTATCTCACTGTGATTGTCAACATTCTATCTGACTGTGATTGTCAACATTCTATCTGACTGTGATTGTCAACATTCTATTTCACTGTGATCGTCAACATTTTATCTGACTGTGATCAACATTCTATATGACTGATCACCAACATTCTATCTCACTGTGATCGTCAATATTCTATCTGACTGTGATTGTCAACATTCTATCTGACTGTGATTGTCAACATTCTATTTCACTGTGATTGTCAACATTCTATCTGACTGTGATTGTCAACATTCTATCTGACTGTGATTGTCAACATTCTATCTCACTGTGATTGTCAACATTCTATCTGACTGTGATTGTCAACATTCTATCTGACTGTGATTGTCACCATCTATTTGACTGTGATTGTCGACATTCTATCTGACTGTGATTGTCAACATTCTATCTGACTGTGATTGTCAACATTCTATGTGACTGATCGTCAACATTCTATCTGACTGTCATCGTCAACATTCTATCTGACTTTGAACGTCAACATTCTATCTGACTGTAATCGTCAACATTCTATGTGACTGATCGTCAACATTCTATCTGACTGTCATCGTCAACATTCTATCTGACTTTGATCGTCAACATTCTATCTCACTGTGATTGTCAACATTCTATCTGACTGTGATTGTCAATATTATATCTGACTTTGATCGTCAACATTCTATCTGACTGTGATTGTCAACATTCTATCTGACTGTGATTGTCAACATTCTATCTCACTGTGATTGTCAACATTCTATCTGACTGTGATTGTCAACATTCTATCTGACTGTGATTGTCAACATTCTATCTTACTGTGATTGTCAACATTCTATCTGACTGTGATTGTCACCATTCTATCTGACTGTGATTGTCAACATTCTATCTGACTGTGATTGTCACCATTCTATCTGACTGTGATTGTCGACATTCTATCTGACTGTGGTTGTCAACATTCTATCTGACTGTGATTGTCAACATTCTATCTGACTGTGATTGTCAACATTCTATCTGCCTGTGATCAACATGCTATATGACTGTGATCGCCAACATTCTATCTCACTGTGATCGTCAATATTCTATCTGACTGTGATTGTCAACATTCTATCTGACTGTGATTGTCAACATTCTATCTCACTGTGATTGTCAACATTCTATCTGACTGTGATTGTCAACATTCTATCTGACTGTGATTGTCAACATTCTATCTGACTGTGATTGTCAACATTCTATCTTACTGTGATTGTCAACATTCTGTCTGACGGTGATTGTCACCATCTATTTGACTGTGATCGTCAACATTCTATCTGACTGTGATTGTCAACATTCTATCTGACTGTGATTGTCAACATTCTATCTGACTGTGATTGTCACCATCTATTTGACTGTGATTGTCAACATTCTATCTGAATTTGATTGTCAACATTCTATTTGGCTTTGTCAATATTCTATCTTACTTTGATTGTCAAAACACTCTATCCGACGTTGACTGGCAACATTCTATCTCCATTTGACTATCAACATTTTATATTACTTTAGCTACCAACATTCTATTTTACTTTGACTATCAACATTGTATCTTACTTTAGCTACCAACATTCTATTTTACTTTGACTATCAACATTTTATCTTACTTTAACTACCAACATTCTATTTTACTTTGACTATCAACATTTTATCTTACTTTAGCTACCAACATTCTATTTTACTTTGACTATCAACATTTTATCTTACTTTAACTACCAACATTCTATTTTACTTTGACTATCAACATTTTATCTTACTTTAACTACCAACATTCTATTTTACTTTGACTATCAACATTTTATCTTACTTTAACTACCAACATTCTATTTTACTTTGACTATCAACATTTTATCTTGCTTTAACTACCAACATTCTATTTTACTTTGACTATCAACATTTGATCTTACTTTAACTACCAACATTCTATTTTACTTTGACTATCAACATATAGAAAAACATTTGAGAGATGAACAAGCAGGTTTTAGGAAGAACAGATCATGTGCTGATCAAATAACTACTCTACGTATAATAGTTGAACAAAGTTTAGAACTAAAATCCCCACTTTATATTGGATTCATAGATTACGAAAAGGCATTTGAAAGTCTTGACAGAAGAATGCTTTGGAAGTTGCTGAGTCATTACGGAATCCCCATAAAGTTTATTAATCTGATAAAAACAATGTATGAAGGAACAAAATGTAGTGTGGTGCATGAAGGGCAGCTTACAGAAGCATTTGAAATAAGAACAGGAGTAAGGCAAGGATGCCTTCTGTCTCCATTTCTCTTTCTACTGGCCATAGATTGGATTATGAAAATAACTCAAAACAACAGAAATGGGATCCAGTTGTTACTGACCAAACAACTTGATGATTTAGACTTTGCTGATGACATAGCTCTCCTATCACACAACATTCTATCTTACTTTGCTTATCAACATTTTATCTTACTTTGACTATCAACATTCTATCTTACTTTGACTATCAACATTCTATCTTACGTTGACTATCAACATTCTATCTTACTTTGCTTATCAACATTTTATCTTACTTTGACTATCAACATTCTATCTTACTTTGACTATCAACATTCTATCTTACGTTGACTATCAACATTCTATCTTACTTTGACTATCAACATTCTATCTTACTTTGACTATCAACATTCTATCTTACTTTGCTTATCAACATTCTATCTTACTTTGACTATCAACATTCTATCATACGTTGACTACCAACATTCTATCATACGTTGACTATCAACATTCAATCATACGTTGACTACCAACATTCTATCATACGTTGACTATCAACATTCTATCTTACTTTGACTATCAACATTCTATCTTACTTTGACTATCAACATTCTATCTTACTTTGACTATCAACATTCTATCTTACTTTGACTATCAACATTCTATCTTACGTTGACTATCAACATTCTATCTTACTTTGACTATCAACATTCTATCTTACTTTGGCTATCAACATTCTATCATACGTTGACTATCAACATTCTATCTTACGTTGACTATCAACATTCTATCTTACGTTGACTATCAACATTTTATCTTACTTTGACTATCAACATTCTATCTTACGTTGACTATCAACATTCTATCTTACGTTGACTATCAACATTCTATCTTACGTTGACTATCAACATTCTATCTTACTTTGACTATCAACATTCTATCTTACGTTGACTATCAACATTGTATCTTACTTTGACTATCAACATTCTATCTTACGTTGAATATCAACATTCTATCTTACGTTGACTATCAACATTCTATCTTACTTTGACTATCAACATTCTATCTTACTTTGGCTATCAACATTCTATTTTACGTTGACTATCAACATTCTATCTTACGTTGACTATCAACATTCTATCTTACGTTGACTATCAACATTCTATAGTATTTTGGCTATCAACATTCTATCTTACTTTGACTATCAACATTCTATCTTACGTTGACTATCAACATTCTATCTTACGTTGACTATCAACATTCTATCGTATTTTGGCTATCAACATTCTATCTTACTTTAACTATCAACATTCTATCTTACGTTGACTATCAACATTCTATCTTACTTTGACTATCAACATTCTATCTTACTTTGACTATCAACATTCTATCTTACTTTGACTATCAACATTCTATCTTACTTTGGCTATCAACATTCTATCTTACGTTGACTATCAACATTCTATCTTACGTTGACTATCAACATTCTATCTTACTTTGACTATCAACATTCTATCTTATGTTGACTATCAACATTCTATCTTACTTTGAATATCAACATTCTATCTTACTTTGACTATCAACATTCTATCTTACGTTGACTATCAACATTCTATCTTACTTTGACTATCAACATTCTATCTTACTTTGACTATCAACATTCTATCTTACTTTGCTTATCAACATTCTATCTTACTTTGACTATCAACATTCTATCATACGTTGACTACCAACATTCTATCATACGTTGACTATCAACATTCAATCATACGTTGACTATCAACATTCTATCTTATGTTGACTATCAACATTCTATCTTACGTTGACTATCAACATTCTATCTTAAACATTCTATCTTACGTTGACTATCAACATTCTATCTTACGTTGACTATCAACATCATATCTTACGTTGACTATCAACATTCTATCGTATTTTGGCTATCAACATTCTATCTTACTTTGACTATCAACATTCTATCTTACGTTGACTATCAACATTCTATCTTACTTTGACTATCAACATTCTATCTTACTTTGACTATCAACATTCTATCTTACTTTGACTATCAACATTCTATCTTACTTTGGCTATCAACATTCTATCTTACGTTGACTATCAACATTCTATCTTACGTTGACTATCAACATTCTATCTTACTTTGACTTTCAACATTCTATCTTACGTTGACTATCAACATTCTATCTTACTTTGAATATCAACATTCTATCTTACTTTGACTATCAACATTCTATCTTACGTTGACTATCAACATTCTATCTTATGTTGACTATCAACATTCTATCTTATGTTGACTATCAACATTCTATCTTACGTTGACTATCAACATTCTATCTTAAACATTCTATCTTACGTTGACTATCAACATTCTATCTTATGTTGACTATCAACATTCTATCTTACTGTAACTGTCAACACCTTATCGTACGTTCGCTGTCAGCTAACATCATTTCATCCTGGTTTTCTTAACTTCATTTTCAACATCTCTTACATTCACTGTTAACATCCTGACTTAAATTCACTGTCAACAACCTGTCTCAAATTCACTGTCAACAACCTGTCTTAAATTCACTGCCAACAACCTGTCTCAAATTCACTGTCAACAACCTGTCTTAAATTCACTGTCAACAACCTGTCTCAAATTCACTGTCAACAACCTGTCTTAAATTCACTGTCAACAACCTGTCTTACATTCACTGTCAACAACCTGTCTTAAATTCACTGTGAACAACCTGTCTCAAATTCACCGTCAACAACCTGTCTTAAATTCACTGTCAACAACCTGTCTTAAATTCACTGTCACAACCTGTCTTACATTCACTGTCAACAACCTGTCTTAAATTCACTGTCAACAACCTGTCTCAAATTCACTCACTGTCAACAACCTGTCTTAAATTCACTGTCAACAACCTGTCTTAAATTCACTGTCAACAACCTGTCTTAAATCCACTGTCAACAACCTGTCTTAAATTCACCGTGAACATCCTGTTTTACATTCACCGTTAACATCATGTCCTACATTCACTGTCAACATCATGTCTTACATTTACTGTCAATACCATGTCCTACATTCACTGTCAACATCATGTCCTACATTCACTGTCAACATCATGTCCTACATTTACTGTCAACATCATGTCCTACATTCACTGTCAACATCATGTCATACATTTACTGTCAACATCATGTCCTACATTTACTGTCAACATCATGTCCTACATTTACTGTCAACATCATGTCCTACATTCACTGCCAACATCATGTCCTACATTTACTGTCAACATCATGTCCTACATTTACTGTCAACATCATGTCCTACATTTACTGTCAACATCATGTCCTACATTTACTGTCAACATCATGTCCTACATTTACTGTCAACATCATGTCCTACATTCACTGTCAACATCATGTCCTACATTCACTGTCAACATCATGTCCTACATTTACTGTCAACATCATGTCCTACATTTACTGTCAACATCATGTCCTACATTTACTGTCAACATCCTGTCATACATTTACTGTCAACATCATGTCCTTCATTTACTGTCAACATCATGTCCTACATTTACTGTCAACATCATGTCCTACATTTACTGTCAACATCCTGTCCTACATTTACTGTCAACATCATGTCCTTCATTTACTGTCAACATCATGTCCTACAATAACAGTGACAGTCAATACTCGATCTTGGGAGAACAGTTATCATCATCCAGGAGCATGACATCTATCATGTCCTCTACAACAAACATCACACACAACATCCACTACCTGCTGTTTGTCCTCTACAACAAACATCAACACACAACATCCACTACCTGCTGTTTGTCCTCTACAATAAACATCAACACACAACATCCACTACCTACTGTTTGTCCTCTACAACAAACATCAACACACAACATCCACTACCTACTGTTTGTCCTCTACAACAAACATCAACACAAAACATCCACTACCTACTGTTTGTCCTCTACAACAAACATCAACACACAACATCCACTACCTGCTGTTTGTCCTCTACAACAAACATCCACTACCTGCTGTTTGTCCTCTACAACAAACATCAACACACAACATCCACTACCTGCTGTTTGTCCTCTACAACAAACATCAACACACAACATCCACTACCTACTGTTTGTCCTGTACAACAAACATTAACACACAACTTCCACTACCTACTGTGTGACCTCTACAACAAACATCAACACACAACTTCCACTACCTACTGTTTGTCCTTTACAACAAACATCAACAGACAACATCCACTACCTGCTGTTTGTCCTCTACAACAAACATCAACACACACATCACTATATACTGTGTGACCTCTACAACAAACATCAACACACAACATCCACTACCTGCTGTTTGTCCTCTACAACAAACATCAACACACAACATCCACTACCTGCTGTTTGTCCTCTACAACAAACATCATCACACAACATTCACTACCTACTGTTTGTCCTCTACAACAAACATCAACACACAACATCCACTACTTACTGTTTGTCCTCTACAGCAAACATCAACACACAACATCCAGTACCTACTGTTTGTCCTCTACAACAACATCAACATACAACATCCACTACCTACTGTTTGTCCTTTACAACAAACATCAACACACAACATCCACTACCTGCTGTTTGTCCTCTACAACAAACATCATCACACAACATTCACTACCTACTGTTTGTCCTCTACAACAAAAATCAACATACAACATCCACTACCTACTGTTTGTCCTCTACAACAAACATCAACACACAACATCCACTACCTACTGTTTGTCCTCTACAACAAACATCAACACACAACATCCACTACCTGCTGTTTGTCCTCTACAACAAACATCAACACACAATATTCACTACCTGCTGTTTGTCCTCTACAACAAACATCAACACACAACATCCACTACCTGCTGTTTGTCCTCTACAACAAACATCAACACACAATATCCACTATCTACTGTTTGTCCTCTACAACAAACATCAACACACAACATCCACTACCTGCTGTTTGTCCTCTACAACAAACATCAACACACAACATCCACTACCTGCTGTTTGTCCTCTACAACAAACATCAACGCACAACATCCACTACCTGCTGTTTTCACTCTGCAACAAACATCAACACACAACATCCACTACCTGCTGTTTTCACTCTGCAACAAACATCATCACACAATATCCATTACCTGCTGTGTGACCTCTACAACAAACATCAACACACAACTTCCACTACCTACTGTTTGTCCTTTACAACAAACATCAACAGACAACATCCACTACCTGCTGTTTGTCCTCTACAACAAACATCAACACACAACATCCACTACCTGCTGTTTGTCCTCTACAACAAACATCAACACACAACATCCACTACCTACTGTTTGTCCTGTACAACAAACATCAACACACAACATCCACTACCTGCTGTTTTCACTCTGCAACAAACATCAACACACAACATCCACTATCTACTGTTTTCACCCTGCAACAAACATCAACACACAACATCCACTACCTGCTGTTTGCCTCTGCAACAAACATCAACACACAACATCCACTACCTGCTGTTTGTCCTCTACAACAAACATCAAACACAACATCCACTACCTGCTGTTTGTCCTCTACAACAAACTTCAACACACAACATCCACTACCTACTGTTTGTCCTGTACAACAAACATTAACACACAACTTCCACTACCTACTGTGTGACCTCTACAACAAACATCAACACACAACTTCCACTACCTACTGTTTGTCCTTTACACAAACATCAACACACAACATCCACCACCTGCTGTTTGTCCTCTACAACAAACATCAACACACAACATCCACTACCTGCTGTTTGTCCTCTATAACAAACATCAACACACAACATCCACTACCTACTGTTTGTCCTGTACAACAAACATTAACACACAACTTCCACTACCTACTGTGTGACCTCTACAACAAACATCAACACACAACTTCCACTACCTACTGTTTGTCCTTTACAACAAACATCAACAGACAACATCCACTACCTGCTGTTTGTCCTGTACAGCAAACATCAACATACAACATCCACTACCTACTGTGTGACCTCTACAACAAACATCAACATACAACATCCAGTACCTACTGTTTTGTCCTCTACAACAAACATCAACATACAACATCCACTACCTACTGTGTGACCTCTACAACAAACATCAACACACAACATCCACTACCTGCTGTTTGTCCTCTACAACAAACATCAACACACAACATCCACTATCTGCTGTTTGTCCTCTACAACAAACATCATCACACAACATTCACTACCTGCTGTTTGTCCTGTACAGCAAGCATCAACACACAACATCCACTACCTGCTGTTTGCCTCTGCAACAAACATCAACACACAACATCAACTACCTGCTGTTTGTCCTCTACAACAAACATCATCATACAACATCCACTACCTGCTGTTTTTTCTCTACAACAAACATCATAATACAACATCCACTACCTGCTGTTTGTCCTGTATTATCTGAAGAGCTTGCTGTGAGGATTCTCTAGCAGCTGAAGCGTTTTGCTGCAGTGTGGCCAATGCTTTAGTCAAGCTGTCTGACTGGTCGATTAGCTGTTGTATCAGTCCGTCTTGTGAGAGAAGTTGGTTCAGAGACGTGTTGGCCCGTTGTTGGACATCTGTGCTCGGTTTGGAGGGAAGAGGACATGTTTATTGTTGGAGGTGAGAGGATATTTTTTTGTAGGAGGTGAGAGGATACGTTTATTGTAGGAGTGAGAGGATACGTTTATTGTTGGAGGAGAGAGGATACGTTTATTGTTGGAGGTGAGAGATATGTTTTTTGTAGGAGGTGAGAGGATACGTTTTTTGTAGGAGGTGAGAGGATACGTTTATTGTAGGAGGTGAGAGGATATGTTTATTGTAGGAGGTGAGAGGATACGTTTATTGTAGGAGGTGAGAGGATACGTTTATTGTAGGAGGTGAGAGGATATGTTTATTGTAGGAGGTGAGAGGATACGTTTATTGTAGGAGGTGAGAGGATACGTTTATTGTAGGAGGTAAGAGGATATGTTTTTTGTTGGGGGAGAGAGGATACGTTTATTGTAGGAGGTGAGAGGATATGTTTTTTGTTGGAGGAGAGAGGATATGTTTTTTTGTTGGAGGAGAGAGGATATGTTTATTGTAGGAGGTGAGAGGATATGTTTTTTGTTGGAGTAGAGAGGATATGTTTTTTGTTGGAGGAGAGAGGATATGTTTTTTGTTGGAGGAGAGAGGATATGTTTTTTGTTGGAGGAGAGAGGATACGTTTATTGTAGGAGGTGAGAGAATACGTTTTTTTGTTGAGGAGAGAGATATGTTTTTTTGTTGGAGGAGAGAGGATATGTTTTTTGTTGGAGGAGAGAGGATACGTTTATTGTAGGAGGTGAGAGGATATGTTTTTTGTTGGAGGAGAGAGGATATGTTTTTTGTTGGAGGAGAGAGGATATGTTTTTTGTTGGGGAAGAGAGGATATGTTTTTTGTTGGAGGAGAGAGGATATGTTTTTGTTGGAGGAGAGAGGATATGTTTTTTGTTGGGGAAGAGAGGATATGTTTTTTGTTGGAGGAGAGAGGATATGTTTTTGTTGGAGGAGAGAGGATATGTTTATTGTTCGAGGAGAGAGGATACGTTTATTTGTAGAAGGAGAGAGGATATGTTTTTTGTTGGGGAAGAGAGGATATGTTTTTTGTTGGAGGAGAGAGGATATGTTTTTTTTTTGGAGGAGAGAGATATGTTTATTGTTCGAGGAGAGAGGATACGTTTATTGTAGAAGGAGAGAGGATATGTTTCATTTATTGTAGGAGGTGAGAGGATATGTTTATTGTAGGAGGTGAGAGGATATGTTTATTGTAGAGGTGAGAGGATACGTTTATTGTAGGAGGTGAGAGGATACGTTTATTGTAGGAGGTAAGAGGATATGTTTTTTGTTGGGGGAGAGAGGATATGTTTTTTTGTTGGAGGAGAGAGGATATGTTTTTTGTTGGAGGTGAGAGGATACGTTTATTGTAGGAGGTAAGAGGATATGTTTTTTGTTGGGGAGAGAGGATATGTTTTTTTTGTTGGAGGAGAGAGGATACGTTTATTGTAGGAGGTGAGAGGATATGTTTTTTGTTGGAGGAGAGAGGATATGTTTTTTTGTTGGAGGAGAGAGGATATGTTTATTGTAGGAGGTGAGAGGATATGTTTTTTGTTGGAGTAGAGAGGATATGTTTTTTGTTGGAGGAGAGAGGATATGTTTTTGTTGGAGGAGAGAGGATATGTTTTTTGTTGGAGGAGAGAGGATACGTTTATTGTAGAAGGAGAGAGGATATGTTTTTGTTTGGGGAAGAGAGGATATGTTTTTTGTTGGAGGAGAGAGGATATGTTTTTTTTTTTGGAGGAGAGAGGATATGTTTATTGTTCGAGGAGAGAGGATACGTTTATTGTAGAAGGAGAGAGGATATGTTTCATTTATTGTAGGAGGTGAGAGGATATGTTTATTGTAGGAGGTGAGAGGATATGTTTATTGTAGGAGGTGAGAGGATACGTTTATTGTAGGAGGTGAGAGGATACGTTTATTGTAGGAGGTAAGAGGATATGTTTTTTGTTGGGAGGAGAGAGGATATGTTTTTGTTGGAGGAGAGAGGATATGTTTTTTGTTGGAGGTGAGAGGTACGTTTATTGTAGGAGGTAAGAGGATATGTTTTGTTGGGGGAGAGAGATTGTTTTTTTGTTGGAGGAGAGAGGATACGTTTATTGTAGGAGGTGAGAGGATATGTTTTTTGTTGGAGGAGAGAGGATATGTTTTTTTTGTTGGAGGAGAGAGGATATGTTTATTGTAGGAGGTGAGAGGATATGTTTTTTGTTGGAGTAGAGAGGATATGTTTTTTGTTGGAGGAGAGAGGATAGTTTTTTTGTTGGAGGAGAGAGGATATGTTTTTTGTTGGAGGAGAGAGGACGTTTATTGTAGGAGGTGAGAGGATATGTTTTTTGTTGGAGGAGAGAGGATATGTTTTTTGTTGGGGAAGAGAGGATATGTTTTTTGTTGGAGGAGAGAGGATATGTTTTTTGTTGGAGGAGAGAGGATATGTTTTTTGTTGGGGAAGAGAGGATATGTTTTTTGTTGGAGGAGAGAGGATATGTTTTTTGTTGGAGGAGAGAGGATATGTTTTTTGTTGGGGAAGAGAGGATATGTTTTGTTGGAGAGAGAGGATATGTTTTTTGTTGGAGGAGAGAGGATATGTTTATTGTTCGAGGAGAGAGGATACGTTTATTGTAGAAGGAGAGAGGATATGTTTTTTGTTGGGGAAGAGAGGATATGTTTTTTGTTGGAGGAGAGAGGATATGGTTTTTTTTGGAGGAGAGAGGATATGTTTATTGTTCGAGGAGAGAGGATACGTTTATTGTAGAAGGAGAGAGGATATGTTTCATTTATTGTAGGAGGTGAGAGGACCGTTTATTGTTGGAGAAAAGAGGATGCGTTTCGTTTGTTGTAGGAGGTGAGAGGATATGTTTATTGTTGGAGGAGAGAGGATATGTTTATTGTTGGAGGAGGGAGGATATTTATTGTTGAGGAGGAGAGGATAGGATATTTATTGTTGGGGGAGAGAGATATGTTTATTGTGGGGGAGAGAGGATACGTTTATTGTTGGAGGAGGAGGATATGTTTATTGTTGGAGGAGGGAGGATATGTTTATTGTTGGGGGAGAGAGGATATGTTTATTGTTGGAGGAGGGAGGATATGTTTATTGTTGGGGGAGGGAGGATATGTTTATTGTTGGAGGAGGGAGGATATGTTTATTGTTGGAGGAGGGAGGATATGTTTATTGTTGGGGGAGAGAGGATATGTTTATTGTTGGAGGAGGGAGGATAGTTTATTGTAGGAGGTGAGAGAATACGTTTTTTTTGTTGGAGGGAGAGAGGATATGTTTTTGTTGGAGGAGAGAGGATAGTTTTTTGTGGAGAGAGAGATGTTTTTTTGTAGGAGGGGAGGATGGAGAGGGGTTTATTGGAGGAGGTGAGAGGATATGTTTTTTGTTGGAGGAGAGAGGATATGTTTTTTGTTGGAGGAGAGAGGATATGTTTTTTGTTGGGGAAGAGAGGAATGTTTTTGTTGGAGGAGAGGGATATTTTTTGTTGGAGGAGAGAGGATATGTTTTTGTTGGGGAAGAGAGGATATGTTTTGTTGGAGGAGAGAGGATATGTTTTTTGTTGGAGGAGAGAGGATATGTTTATTGTTCGAGGAGAGAGGATACGTTTATTGTAGAAGGAGAGAGGATATGTTTTTTGTTGGGGAAGAGAGGATATGTTTTTGTTGGAGGAGAGAGGATATGTTTTTTTTGGGGAGAGAGGAATATGTTATTGTTCGAGGAGAGAGGATACGTTTATTGTAGAAGGAGAGAGGATATGTTTCATTTATTGTAGGAGGTGAGAGGATATGTTTATTGTAGGAGGTGAGAGGATATGTTTATTGTAGGAGGTGAGAGGATACGTTTATTGTAGGAGGTGAGAGGATACGTTTATTGTAGGAGGTAAGAGGATATGTTTTTTGTTGGGGAGAGAGGATATGTTTTTTGTTGGAGGAGAGAGGATATGTTTTTTGTTGGAGGTGAGAGGATACGTTTATTGTAGGAGGTAAGAGGATATGTTTTTTGTTGGGGGAGAGAGGATATGTTTTTGTTGGAGGAGAGAGGATACGTTTATTGTAGGAGGTGAGAGGATATGTTTTTTGTTGGAGGAGAGAGGATATGTTTTTTTGTTGGAGGAGAGAGGATATGTTTATTGTAGGAGGTGAGAGGATATGTTTTTTGTTGGAGTAGAGAGGATATGTTTTTTGTGGAGGAGAGAGGATATGTTTTTGTTGGAGGAGAGAGGATATGTTTTTTGTTGGAGGAGAGAGGATACGTTTATTGTAGAAGGAGAGAGGATATGTTTTTGTTGGGGAAGAGAGGATATGTTTTTTGTTGGAGGAGAGAGGATATGTTTTTTTTTTGGAGGAGAGAGGATATGTTTATTGTTCGAGGAGAGAGGATACGTTTATTGTAGAAGGAGAGAGGATATGTTTCATTTATTGAAGGAGGTGAGAGGATATGTTTATTGTAGGAGGTGAGAGGATATGTTTATTGTAGGAGGTGAGAGGATACGTTATTGTAGGAGGTGAGAGGATACGTTTATTGTAGGAGGTAAGAGGATATGTTTTTTGTTGGGGGAGAGAGGATATGTTTTTTTGTTGGAGGAGAGAGGATATGTTTTTTGTTGGAGGTGAGAGGATACGTTTATTGTAGGAGGTAAGAGGATATGTTTTTGTTTGGGGAGAGAGGATATGTTTTTTGTTGGAGGAGAGAGGATACGTTTATTGTAGGAGGTGAGAGGATATGTTTTTTGTTGGAGGAGAGAGGATATGTTTTTTTGTTGGAGGAGAGAGGATATGTTTATTGTAGGAGGTGAGAGGATATGTTTTTTGTTGGAGTAGAGAGGATATTATTTTTTGTTGGAGGAGAGAGGATATGTTTTTGTTGGAGGAGAGAGGATATGTTTTGTTGGAGGAGAGAGGATACGTTTATTGTAGGAGGTGAGAGGATATGTTTTTTGTTGGAGGAGAGAGGATATGTTTTTTGTGGGGGAAGAGAGGATATGTTTTTTGTTGGAGGAGAGAGGATATGTTTTTTGTTGGAGGAGAGAGGATATGTTTTGTTGGGGAAGAGAGGATATGTTTTTTGTTGGAGGAGAGAGGATATGTTTTTTGTTGAGGAGAGAGGATATGTTTTTTGTTGGGGAAGAGAGGATATGTTTTTGTTGGAGGAGAGAGGATATGTTTTTTGTTGGAGGAGAGAGGATATGTTTATTGTTCGAGGAGAGAGGATACGTTTATTGTAGAAGGAGAGAGGATATGTTTTTGTTGGGAAGAGAGGATATGTTTTTTGTTGGAGGAGAGAGGATATGGTTTTTTTTTTGGAGGAGAGAGGATATGTTTATTGTTCGAGGAGAGAGGATACGTTTATTGTAGAAGGAGAGAGGATATGTTTCATTTATTGTAGGAGGTGAGAGGACATGTTTATTGTTGGAGAAAAGAGGATGCGTTCGTTTGTTGTAGGAGGTGAGAGGATATGTTTATTGTTGGAGGAGAGAGGATATGTTTATTGTTGGAGGAGGGAGGATATTTTTATTGTTGGAGGAGAGAGGATATGTTTATTGTTGGGGGAGAGAGGATATGTTTATTGTTGGGGGGGAGAGAGGATACGTTATTGTTGGAGGAGGGAGGATATGTTTATTGTTGGAGGAGGGAGGATATGTTTATGTTGGGGGAGAGAGGATATGTTTATTGTTGGAGGAGGGAGGATATGTTTATTGTGGGGGAGGGAGGATATGTTTTTGTTGGAGGAGGGAGGATATGTTATTGTTGGAGGAGGGAGGATATGTTTATTGTTGGGGAGAGAGGATATGTTTATTGTTGGAGGAGGGAGATATGTTTATGGTTGGAGGAGGAGGATATGTTTATTGTTGGGGGAGAGAGGATATGTTTATTGTTGGAGGAGGAGGATATGTTTATTGTTGGAGGAGGGAGGATATGTTTATTGTTGGAGGAGAGAAGATATGTTTATTGTTGGGGGAGAGAGGATATGTATGTTGGGGGAGAGAGGATATGTTTATTGTTGGGGAGAGAGAGGATATGTTTATTGTTGGAGGAGAGAGGATATGTTTATTGTTGGGGAGAGAGGATATGTTTATTGTTGGGGGAGAGAGGATATGTTATGTTGTTGGAGGAGAGAGGATATGTTTAATGGGGGGAAGAGAAGATATGTTTATTGTTGGGGGAGAGAGGATATGTTTATTGTTGGGGGAGAGAGGATATATTTATTGTTGGGGGAGAGAGGATATGTTTAATGTTGGGGGAGAGAGGTTATGTTTATTGTTGGGGGAGAGAGGATATGTTTATTGTTGGAGGAGGGAGGATATGTTTATTGCTATCGTGGCTCCACACACACACATGGAATAGATCAATCAGCACACACCGAATAGATCAATCTACACACACACACACACACACACACACGAAATAGATTAATCTACACACACACACAAAACACACTCACAATAGATCAAATACTTTCATTCACAAAAGACCCAACATTTGGATTACCCACCCACAATAGATCCATGTAGACATAAATCTTGGGTGTCCCACCCATTATAGACCTATGTAAACCCAACTCTTGGATCACCCACCCACAATAGATCCATGTAGACCCAACTATTGGATCATCCACCCACAATAGACCCACGTAGACCCAACTCTTGGATAACCCACATACAATAGACCCAAGTAGACCCAACTCTTGGATCACCCACCCACAAAAGGCCCATGTAGACCTAACTCTTGTATCCCCACCCACAATAATTCCATGCAGACCCAATCGTTGGACCACCCACCCACAAAAGACCCATGTAGACCCAACCGCTAAACCACGATGATGTTACCACCCACCAGCGGCCTGAGCTCCGAAGTCGGTGACTGTTCCCAGGATGTTGATGGTCGAGTTGAGCAACAGTTCTGCCCCTGTCTTGATGGTGGAGCAGCGCTGATAGGCGTTGTTGGCCCTCGTCAGGAGCTGTAGCGCCGTGGCGCTGAGACCCAACGTACTGTTGACGAATGGCTCCAGCTGCGAAACACTTCGTAGGGCGTTCATGTTGGATGGAGAGAAGAGGCTGGCTTCTGCTGTCACCTGACGGTGATATGTCAATGTTGTACTATATGATGTTGTGTGACGGAGGGGGTGGGGGTGTTTGTGTGACGGGAATGGTTCTGTGACGGGAAGGGTGTGTGACAGTGAGGGTTGTGTGACGGGGAGGGTTGTGTGACGGGGAGGGGTTGTGTAATGGGGAGGGTTGTGTGACTGTGAGGGTTGTGTGACGGGGAGTGTTGTGTGATGGGGAGGGTTGTGTGGCGGGGAGGGTTGTGTGACGGGGAGGGTTGTGACATAGAAGATTATGTACAAGAGAAGAGGTAGAGATGACACGTTGGTAATGCTAATATACAAATGACAGGTAGAGATGACAAGTTGGTGATGCTAATATACAAATGACAGGTAGAGATGACACGTTGGTGATGCTAATATACAAATGACAGTATAGATGACAAGTTGGTGATGCTAATATACAAGTGACAGGTAGAGATGGCACGTTGGTGATGCTAATATACAAATGACAAGTAGAGATGACAAGTTGATTATGCTAATATACAAATGACAGGTAGAGATGACACGTTGGTGATGCTAATATACAAATGACAGGTAGAGATGATACGTTGGTAATAACATACAATGACAGGTAGAGATGACAAGTTGGTAATGCTAATATACAAATGACAGGTAGAGATGACATGTTGGTGATGCTAATATACAAATGACAGGTAAAGATGACACGTTGGTGATGCTAATATACAAATGACAGGTAGAGATGACAAGTTGATGATGCTAATATACAAATGACAGGTAGAGATGACACGTTGGTGATGCTAATATACAAATGACAGGTAGAGATGACACCTTGGTAATGCTAATATACAAATGACAGGTAGAGATGACAAGTTGGTGATGCTAATATACAAATGACAGGTAGAGATGGCAAGTTGGTAATGCTAATATACAAATGACAGGTAGAGATGACACATTGATGATGCTAATATACAAATGACAGGTAGAGATGGGAAGTTGATGATGCTTATATACAAATGACAGGTAGAGATGACAAGTTGGTGATGCTAATATACAAATGACAAGTAGAGATGGCAAGTTGGTGATGTTAATATACAAATGACAGGTAGAGATGACAAGTTGGTGATGTTAATATACAAATGACAGGTAGAGATGACACGTTGATGATGCTAATATACAAATGACAGGTAGAGATGGGAAGTTGGTGATGCTTATATACAAATGACAGGTAGAGATGACACATTGGTGATGCTAATATACAAATGACAAGTAGAGATGACAAGTTGGTGATGCTAAATACAAATGACAGGTAGAGATGACAAGTTGGTGATGCTAATATACAAATGACAGGTAGAGATGACAAGTTGGTGATGCTAATATACAAATGACAAGTAGAGATGACAAGTTGGTGATGCTAATATACAAATGACAAGTAGAGATGACAAGTTGGTGATGCTAATATACAAATGACAAGTAGAGATGGCAAGTTGGTGATGCTAATATACAAATGACAGGTAGAAATGGCACGAAGGTGATGCTAATATAAAAATGACAGGTAGAGATGACAAGTTGGTAATGCTAATATACAAATGACAGGTAGAGATGACAAGTTGATGATGTTAGTTTTGAAATGACAGATAGAGATGACAAGTTGATGATGGTAGTATATAGTTGTCAAGTAGAGATGACCTGACCTGTGACTGAGAGGTTTGAGTCAACGATTGAGCGCTCCGAGTGCGATCAGCCATCGTCAAGAAATCGATGACGTAGCTCGACAGTGCAGCCGTTGTGTCCTGCAACCTCCTTTGGGCGAGCTTGCTGTCTGCGTCATGTGACTCCAGAAGCCTGGAGTCGGCCAGAACTTTGTTGAACAGAGTCAGCACGTTGACCATGGCAGTCTCCAGGGCCAGGAGTTGACTTGTGCTGCCTTGTTGCGACTTCGAAGCTTCCAGCGATTTCTGTCAAAGGTCACCTCACAATTACTGACTGACTGACTAACTGACTGACTGACTAACTGACTGACTGACTAACTGACTGACTGACTAACTGACTAACTGACTGACTGACTGACTAACTGACTGACTGACTAACTGACTGACTGACTAACTGACTGACTGACTGACTAACTGACTGACTGACTAACTGACTGACTGAATGACTAACTGACTAACTGACTAACTGACTGACTGACTAACTGACTGACTGACTGACTGACTAACTGACTGACTGACTAACTGACTGACTAACTGACTGACTGACTGACTGACTGACTGACTAACTGACTAACTGACTGACTCACTAACTGACTGACTGACTGACTAACTGACTGACTGACTATCTGACTAATTGACTGACTGCCTAAATGACTGACTGACTAACTGACTGGCTGACTATCTGACTAATTGACTGACTGCCTAAATGACTGACTAACTGACTGACTGACTGACTGACTAACAGACTGACTGACTATCTGACTAATTGACTGTCTGCCTAAATGACTGACTGACTAACTTACTGATTGACTAACTAACTGACTGACTGCTGACTAACTGACTGACAGACTGACTGACTATCTAACAAACTGTCTGACTGACTATCTGCTGATTGACTTTCTTTTTTTTCTTTCCTTTTTTCTTTCTTTATGTCTGTCTGTCTGTATCCCGTCCTCCCCTCCTCCCTTCCTTTCTTCCTCCCTCCCTCTCTCCATTCCTTCCTTCCTTCCTTGCCCCATTCCCTCCCGTCCTTCCACCCTCCCTTCCTTCCTCCCTTTATCTCTCCCTCCATCCCTTCCTTCCTCACTTTATCTCTCCCTCCCTTCCTCCCTAATCTCTCCCTTCCTCCCTAATCTCTCCATTCCTTCCTTACCCCATTCCTCCCGTCCTTCCACCCTCCCTTCCTTCCTCTATCACTCCCTTCCTCCCTTTATCTCTCCCTTCCTCCCTTCCTCCCTTTACTTCTCCCTCCCTTCCCTACCTCCATTCCTCTCTCCCATTGTTACTGTTTGTATTAACTGTGATGTCATTGTTACTGTTTGTATTAACTGTGATGTCATTGTTACTGTTTGTATTAACTGTGGTGTCATTGTGCAACTGCCCATTCACAAACCATCAGTCACCTGTGAGACATCACTGACTAAATGTCAAGTCAGAAACCATCAGTCACCTGTGAGACATCACTAACTGCCCAGTCACAAACATCAGTCACCTATGAGACATCATTGCCTAACTGCCCAGTCACAAACTATCAGTCCCCTGTGAGGCATCACTGATTAACTGCCCAGTGACAAACCATCAGTCCCCTGTGAGACATTACTGACTAACTGCCCAGTGACAAACCATCAGTCTCCTATGAGACATTACTAACTAACTGCCCAGTGACAAACGATCAGTCTCCTATGAGACATTACTAACTAACTGCCCAGTGACAAACCATCAGTCACCTGTGAGACATCACTGACTAACTGCCCAGTGACAAACCATCAGTCATCTATGAGACATTACTGACTAAATGCCCAGTGACAAACCATCAGTCACCTGAGAGACATCACTGACTAACTGCCCAGTGACAAACCATCAGTCACCTGTGAGACATCACTGACTGCCCAGTCACAAACCATCAGTCACCTGTGAGACATCACTAACTGCCCAGTGACAAACCATCAGTCACCTGTGAGACATCACTGACTGCCCAGTGACAAACCATCAGTCTCCTATGAGACATCACTAACTGCCCAGTCACAAACCATCAGTCACCTGTGAGACATCACTAACTGCCCAGTCACAAACCATCAGTCACCTGTGAGACATTACTGACTAACTGCCCAGTCACAAACCATCAGTCACCTGTGAGACATTACTGACTAACTGCCCAGTCACAAACCATCAGTCACCTGTGAGACATTACTGACTAACTGCCCAGTCACAAACCATCAGTCACCTGTGAGACATTACTGACTAACTGCCCAGTGACAAACTATCAGTCACCTGTGACATTACTGACTAACTGCCCAGTGACAAACTATCAGTCACCTGTGAGACATTACTGACTAACTGCCCAGTCACAAACTATCAGTCATCTATGAGACATTACTGACTAACTGCCCAGTCACAAACCATCAGTCACCTGTGAGACATTACTGACTAACTGCCCAGTCACAAACTATCAGTCATCTATGAGACATTACTGACTAACTGCCCAGTCACAAACTATCAGTCACCTGTGAGACATTACTGACTAACTGCCCAGTCACAAACCATCAGTCACCTGTGAGACATTACTGACTAACTGCCCAGTGACAAACTATCAGTCACCTGTGAGACATCACTGACTGCCCAGTGACAAACCATCAGTCTCCTATGAGACATCACTAACTGCCCCAGTCACAAACCATCAGTCACCTGTGAGACATCACTAACTGCCCAGTCACAAACCATCAGTCACCTGTGAGACATTACTGACTAACTGCCCAGTGACAAACTATCAGTCATCTATGAGACATTACTGACTAACTGCCCAGTGACAAACTATCAGTCACCTGTGAGACATCACTAACTGCCCAGTCACAAACCATCAGTCACCTGTGAGACATCACTAACTGCCCAGTCACAACCATCAGTCACCTGTGAGACATCACTAACTGCCCAGTCACAAACCATCAGTCACCTGTGAGACATTACTGACTAACTGCCCAGTGACAAACTATCAGTCACCTATGAGACATTACTGACTAACTGCCCAGTGACAAACTATCAGTCATCTATGAGACATTACTGACTAACTGCCCAGTGACAAACTATCAGTCACCTGTGAGACATCACTGACTAACTGCCCAGTGACAAACCATCAGTCACCTGTGAGACATTACTGACTAACTGCCCAGTGACAAACTATCAGTCACCTGTGAGACATCACTGACTAACTGCCCAGTGACAAACTATCAGTCACCTGTGAGACATTACTGACTAACTGCCCAGTGACAAACTATCAGTCACCTGTGAGACATCACTGACTAACTGCCCAGTGACAAACTATCAGTCACCTGTGAGACATTACTGACTAACTGCCCAGTGAAAAACTATCATCACCTGTGAGACATCACTGACTAACTGCCCAGCCCTGACCACCGACTGATTGAGAGAAGCCAAGATGTTGATGATCTCCTGGTCTGTGGGAAGCGGTGACTAGCGTCTGGAGGTAGGATTCCACCATCATCAAGTTCCTGGCCAGTTCAGCGACAAGCGAAGCACTAGACTGGAGTTTTCCTGAACACAAGAGAGACCAAGTCTTACATCAGCATTATCTACATCAACATTACCTACATCAGCATAATCTATATCAGCATTACCTACATCAGCATTGCCAACATCAGCATTACCTACATCAGCATTACCTACATCAGCATTATCTACATCAGCATTACCTACATCAGCATTATCTACATCAGCATTATCTACATCAGCATTACCCACATCAACATTACCTACATCAACATTACCTACATCAGCATTACCAATATCAGCATTACCAATATCAACATTACCTACATCAGCATTACCTACATCAACATTACCTACATCAACATTACCTACATCAGCATTGCAAAAAATAACATCATCTGTATTATCAACAACACCATTATCTGCATCAACATTACAGAAAATAACATCATCTGTATTATCAACAACACCATTATCTGCATCAATTCTACATACAACAATATCATCTACACCAGGGATGGCCAATGAGGTGCCCGCGGGCCACAAGTGGCCCGCGACGTCCTTTTTTGGCCCGCGGCGGATAAAAAATAAAATTAGGTTGCATTGAGCAAAATGTCGTGGGTAAAATTGATTAAAAATTTGTTACATTAACTTCTATACATGGCGAATTAGTGCTCTACACAAGTACGCTGGATAAGCAGAAGGAATTGTTTGAGGCGGTTTTTTTGCTTTGAGAAACGAAATAAAGCAGTTTTTTTTAGAGAAACATGATACCAACAAAGAACTGATCAGAAAAATGTCTGATCCACATTTTAACAGCGTATTGACCTTTTTAACTGATATCACCCAGCACATGAATGAACTCAACGTGAAGCTACAGGGACGTTCCCAATCAGTCTCAGATTTGGTAGGACACCCAGATGGATTTATAAGTCAACTAAAAGTTTTTAGATTTACCCTGGCCAAAGAAAACTTCATTCAATTTCCTTCGTGCAAAGAATTGATTGAGGAGCGCAGTGACACTGATTTCAAATTTTCTGTATTAATGTTAGACAAACTTTTGGAGCTATTCAATGAACGATTTTCTGACTTCAGTGGTATACGACCAGAACTGGCATTACAACCCTATGAAGTGTGACATTTTCCAACAACATGACACTTTTCAGTTGGAGTTATGTAACCTCCAAAGTGACCCCTTTTTCCAATCAAGGATGGAGATAGGAGTTGATTTTGGAAACTTGTGCCACGGGAAAAATGTCCCGCATTGAGTGATTTCAGTTTGAAAATTACTTCTATGTGCGGAAGCACATATATATGTGAATGCGCTTTTTCAACAATGAAGGCGATTAAATCGTCACAAAGAAACCGACCCAATGATGGCCACCTTCAGGATTTATCACGAATATCATCATCATCTTTACACATTGACTTTGATCAACTTGTTGCTGCACATGAACGTCCACATTGTTCTCATTAAGGTTTGTTACATGTCAACTTTATAACGACCTAACTAAAACATGTTTGTTAAACAATAATATTAGCAACTTTTATTCATTTTTATAAATCAACTAGGCATTTTAACTCTGTTGCAATAAAACGATTTATGTAAGCAAATAAAGCCGATAAATAACACAAATATTACCTTAAAACAAATGCCAAGTTTATTTGTATTAATGTTGTTATGTGTGTGGCCCGCCACAAAAAAAAATAATTAAAAAGTGGCCCGCCATTTGAAAGAAATTGGCCATCCTGATCTACATCATTATTATTGTAAGCATCATTTCCCTACACCAGTGTCTATACCATTATTGCCTACACCATAGTGTCTATACCATTATTGTCTACACCATAGTGTCTATATCATTATTGTCTACACCATAGTGTCTATATCATTATTGTCTACACCATAGTGTCTATACCATTATTGCCTACACCATAGTGTCTATATCATTATTGTCTACACCATAGTGTCTATACCATTATTGTCTACACCATAGTGTCTATATCATTATTGCCTACACCATAGTGTCTATACCATTATTGCCTACACCATAGTGTGTCTATACCATTATTGCCTACACCATAGTGTCTATATCATTATTGCCTACACCATAGTGTCTATATCATTATTGCATACACCATAGTGTCTATACCATTATTGCCTACACCATAGTGTCTATATCATTATTGCCTACAACAGAGTGTCTATATCATTATTGCCTACACCATAGTGTCTATACCATTATTGCCTACACCATAGTGTCTATACCATTATTGCCTACACCATAGTGTCTATACCATTATTGCCTACACCATAGTGTCTATATCATTATTGCCTACACCATAGTGTCTATACAATTATTGCCTACACCATAATGTCTATACCATTATTGCCTACACCATAGTGTCTATACCATTATTGCCTACGCCATAGTGTCTATATCATTATTGCCTACACCATAGTGTCTATACCATTATTGCCTACACCATAGTGTCTATACCATTATTGCCTACACCGTAGTGTCTATATCATTATTGCCTACACCATAGTGTTTATATAATTATTGCCAACACCATAGTGTCTATACCATTATTGCCTAAGCCAATAATCCCTATATTATTTTTGCCCACTCCATTACTTACACCAATACTATTTACACCATTATTATTTACACCATTACTATTTACATCATTACTATTTACATCAGTACTCCCTCAATCATTATCATTAATGTCAACATTACCTATGTCCACGTACACAGACCTAACGGCGGCCTCCATGGTAGCTCTGTGGGATGTGGCAAGCCTCACGAGGCTGTCAACTTGCACAAGACCCTGCTCTAAGGTGAGGCTCATGTTGCTCACTGTAGCCATCTGACCCAAAACTGACAGAAGCGTTTGGTTGAAGGCAGCCATCTTGGAGGGATGTCAGAGGCTGATTTCTCCACAGACAAGAGCTGCAGAGAGAATAAAATTATGTGTGAGAGAAGGTGTGGGAGT
Source organism: Megaustenia siamemsis (assembly GCA_032433765.1). NCBI lineage: Eukaryota > Metazoa > Mollusca > Gastropoda > Stylommatophora > Ariophantidae > Megaustenia > Megaustenia siamemsis. The sequence goes on from JAVIAB010000159.1 coordinate 50,423,483, forward strand.
AGATGTGAGGTGAGAGAAGGTGTGAGAGCAAATGTGAGGTGGGGGAAGGTGTTGGGGAAGATGTGAGGTGAGAGAAAGTGATGGGGAAGATGTGAGGTGAGAGAAGATGTGGGGGAAGATGTGAGTTGAAAAAAGGTGTGGGAACAGATGTTAATGAGAAGTGTGGGAGCAGATATGAGTTGAGAGAAGATGTGGACGTAGATGTGAGGTGAGAGGTGTGGGAGTATAAATGAACAAATATATAAATTGATCAACATTTGTGAGATCTTAGTTTAGTCTAATTCTTGTCTCCATTACATCACATCAGCCAACATTGGTCAGGTCTTAGTTTAGTCTAATTCTAGTCTCCATTACATCACATCAACCAACATTGGTCAGGTCTTAGTTTAGTCTAATTCTTGTCTCCATTACATCACATCAACCAACATTGGTCAGGTCTTAGTTTAGTTTAATTCTTGTCTCCATTACATCACATCAACCAACATTAGTCAGATCTTAGTTTAGTCTAATTCTTGTCTCCATTACATCACATCAACCAACATTGGTCAGATCTTAGTTTAGTCTAATTCTAGTCTCCATTACATCACATCAACAACATTGGTCAGGTCTTAGTTTAGTCTAATTCTTGTCTCCATTACATCACATCAACCAACATTGGTCAGATCTTAGTTTAGTCTAATTCTAGTCTCCATTACATCACATCAACCAACATTGGTCAGATCTTAGTTTAGTTTAATTCTTGTCTCCATTACATCACATCAGCCAACATTGGTCAGGTCTTAGTTTAGTCTAATTCTAGTGTCCATTACATCACATCAACCAACATTGGTCAGGTCTTAGTTTAGTCTAATTCTTGTCTCCATTACATCACATCAACCAACATTGGTCAGGTCTTAGTTTAGTTTAATTCTTGTCTCCATTACATCACATCAACCAACATTAGTCAAATCTTAGTTTAGTCTAATTCTTGTCTCCATTACATCACATCAACCAACATTGGTCAGATCTTAGTTTAGTCTAATTCTAGTCTCCATTACATCACATCAAATACATTGGTGAGATCTTAGTTGAGTCTAATTCTTGTCTCCATTACATCACATCAACAACATTGGTCAGATCTTAGTTTAGTCTAATTCTTGTCTCCATTACATCACATCAACCAACATTGGTTATGTCTTAGTTTAGTCTAATTCTTGTCTCCATTACATCACATCAACCAACATTGGTCAGATCTTAGTTTAGTCTAATTCTAGTCTCCATTACATCACATCAAATACATTGGTGAGATCTTAGTTGAGTCTAATTCTTGTCTCCATTACATCACATCAACCACATTGGTCAGATCTTAGTTTAGTCTATTATATCTAGTCTCCCTTACATCACATCAACCAACATTGGTCAGGTCTTAGTTTAGTCTAATTCTAGTCTCCATTACATCACATCAACCAACATTGGTCAGGTCTTAGTTTAGTCTAATTCTAGTCTCCATTACATCACATCAACCAACATTGGTCAGGTCTTAGTTTAGTCTAATTCTTGTCTCCATTACATCACATCAACCAACATTGGTCAGGTCTTAGTTTAGTCTAATTCTAGTGTCCATTACATCACATCAACCAACATTGGTCAGGTCTTAGTTTAGTCTAATTCTTGTCTCCATTACATCACATCAACCAACATTGGTCAGATCTTAGTTTAGTCTATTATATCTAGTCTCCCTTACATCACATCAACCAACATTGGTCAGGTCTTAGTTTAGTCTAATTCTAGTCTCCATTACATCACATCAACCAACATTGGTCAGGTCTTAGTTTAGTCTAATTCTAGTCTCCATTACATCACATCAACCAACATTGGTCAGGTCTTAGTTTAGTCTAATTCTTGTCTCCATTACATCACATCAACCAACATTGGTCAGGTCTTAGTTTAGTCTAATTCTAGTGTCCATTACATCACATCAACCAACATTGGTCAGGTCTTAGTTTAGTCTAATTCTAGTCTCCATTACATCACATCAACCAACATTGGTCAGATCTTAGTTTAGTCTAATTCTAGTCTCCATTACATCACATCAGCCAACATTGGTCAGGTCTTAGTTTAGTCTAATTCTAGTGTCCATTACATCACATCAACCAACATTGGTCAGGTCTTAGTTTAGTCTAATTCTTGTCTCCATTACATCACATCAGCCAACATTCGTCAGATCTTAGTTTAGTCTAATTCTAGTCTCCCTTACATCACATCAACCAACATTGGTCAGGTCTTAGTTTAATTCTAGTCTCCCTTACATCACATCAACCAATATTGGTCAGATCTTAGTTTAATCTAATTCTAGTCTCCATTACATCACATCAACAAATTAGTCAGATCTTAGTTTAATTCTAGTCTCCCTTACATTACATCAACCAATATTGGTCAGATCTTAGTTTAGTCTAATTCTAGTCTCCCTTACATCACATCAACAAACATTAGTCAGGTCTTAGTTTAATTCTAGTCTCCCTTACATCACATCAACCAACATTGGTCAGGTCTTAGTTTAATTCTAGTCTCCCTTACATCACATCAACCAATATTGGTCAGATCTTAGTTTAGTCTAATTCTAGTCTCCCTTACATCACATCAGCAAACATTGGTCAGGTCTTAGTTTAATTCTAGTCTCCCTTACATCACATCAACCAACATTGGTCAGGTCTTAGTTTAATTCTAGTCTCCCTTACATCACATCAACCAACATTGGTCAGGTCTTAGTTTAATTCTTATCTCCCTTACATCACATCAACCAACATTGGTCAGGTCTTAGTTTAATTCTAGTCTCCCTTACATCACATCAACCAATATTGGTCAGGTCTTAGTTTAATTCTAGTCTCCCTTACATCACATCAACCAACATTACACCACAGTGAGTAAAGATGAAGCGACGTGAAAGGTGAAGTCAGATGACACCAGAAGTAAAGTGATAAATGGGGTGAATGTTTAAATTTATGAGGTGAAGTGAGATAAGAGTGTAAGTGAAGTGTTGTGAAGTGAAGTGAGTATATAGGTAAAGTGAGGTGCAAGGTGAAGTGAAGTGTACATGCATGATGTGTATGATAAACATGTGTGTGTACAAAGAATGAGGTCATGAAGATGTACAGGTGAGAACAGGTAATTGTTAGAAGATTACTGGACTGTTGTCTAGATGGACAGGTAATTGTTAGAAAGATTACTGGACTGTTGTCTAGATAGTTAGGTAATTGTTAGAAAGATTACTGGACTGTTGTCTTAGTAGTTAGGTAATTGTTAGAAAGTTTACTGGACTGTTGTCTAGATAGTTAGGTAATTGTTAGAAAGTTTACTGGACTGTTGTCTAGATAGTTAGGTAATTGTTAGAAAGATTACTGGACTGTTGTCTAGATAGTTAGGTAATTGTTAGAAAGATTACTGGATTGTCCAGCTCATGTTGGTGGGTCAGACACGTCTTCAGTGTTGAATATTCTTGTTGTCCCCCATTAGAGACAAAACAACGAGCTGTCACATGTCTGGAACAGCCGCCCTGAGATGTGTCCATCCCAAAGACAGTGACTTACAAAGTTATCCAGCTGGACTATGCCTAGAACAACCACCCGAAGATGTGTCCATCCCAAACACAGTAACTTACAAAGCTGTCCAGCTGGACTGTGCCTAGAACAGCCGCCGTGAGATGTGTCCATCCCAAACACAGTAACTTACAAAGCTGTCCAGCTGGACTGTACCTAAAACAGCCGCCCTAAGATGTGTCCATCCCGAACACAGTGACTTACAAAGCTGTCCAGCTGTTCTGTGCCTGAACAGTTAATCTAAGATGTTCATCCCAAACACAGTGACTTACAACGCTGTCCAAGTTGTCTGTGCCTAGAACAGCTGACCTAAGATGTATCCATCCCAAACACAGTGACTTACAAAGCTGTCCAGCTGGTCTGTGCCTAGAACAGCCAACTAAAATCTATCCATCCCAAACACAGTGACTTACAAAGCTGTCCAGCTGGTCTGTGCCTAGAACAGCCAACCTAAAATGTGTCCATCCCAAACACAGTGACTTACAAAGCTGTCCAGCTGGTCTGTGCCTAGAACAGCTGACCTAAGATGTATCTATCCAAAACACAGTGACTTACAAAGCTGTCCAGCTGGTCTGTGCCTAGAACAGCCGACCTAAGATGTGTCCATCCCAAACACAGTGACTTACAAAGCTGTCCAGCTGGTCTGTGCCTAGAACAGCCGCCCTGAGATGTGTATTGAATGCCCAAGCTCAGCTGTCATGTTTCTGCTGTTGATCAGGCTGACATTGGATGAGAAGTTGTCCCTGAGCTGCCTCAATGGCTGGATCTCTGACTTCATCAGCGAGTAGCAGCTGTCACATTCTGACAATTTCAGTGAAATTAAAGTATTAACAACAGTCTGATGATGTATAACAACAGTGTGATGATGTATAACAACAGTGTGATGATGTATAACAACAGTGTGATGATGTATAACAACAGTGTGATGATGTATAACAACAGTGTGATGATGCATAACACAGTGTGATCATGTATAACAACAGTCTGATCATGTATAACAAGTGTGATGATGTATAACAACAGTGTGATGATGTATAACAACAGTGAGGTCATGTATAACAACAGTGTGGTTATGTATAACAACAGTGAGGTCATGTATAACAACAGTGTGATGATGTATAACAACAGTGAGGTCATGTATAACACAGTGATGTCATGTTTAACAACAGTCTAATGATGTATAACAACAGTGTGATGATGTATAACAACAGTGGTTATGTATAACAACAGTGTGATGATGTATAACAACAGTGTGGTTATGTATACAACAGTGTGATGATGTATAACAACAGTGTGATCATGTATAACAACAGTGAGGTCATGTTTAACAACAGTGTGGTCATGTATAACAACAGTGTGATCCTGTATAACAACAGTTTGGATTACTGTTTCACCTTTTTTCTCTCACCTATTCCTGTTCTTACATCATTTTCCAGCTGTTCTCACAATATATTCCACTTGTTCTCACAACATATTCCAGCTGTTCCCACAACATATTCCAGCTGTTTTCACAACATATTCCAGCTGTTCTCACAATATATTCCAGCTGTTCTCACAACATATTCCAGCTGTTCTCACAACATATTCCAGCTGTTCTCACAACATATTCCAGCTGTTCTCATAACATATTCCAGCTGTTTTCACAACATATTCCAGCTGTTTTCACAACATATTCCAGCTGTTCCCACAACATATTCCAGCTGTTTTCACAACATATTCCAGCTGTTCTCACAACATATTCCAGCTGTTTTCACAACATATTCCAGCTGTTCTCACAACATATTCCAGCTGTTCTCACAATATACTCCAGCTGTTCTCACAACATATCCCAGCTGTTTTCACAGCATGGCAGCGGTTATTGTTCCCTTCTGAAGTTACAAATTAACTTCAGTTCTTCTCAGTTAGAAACTAACTTCAGTTCTTCTCAGTTCTTCATTTCCGATCTTATCTCTCAGGCTGTTTCCTGTCATTCGTCTGACACATTTCATCTCAGTAAAGGTTATTTTTCTTATTGTTCTTGCATCTGGGGTCCAGGTCTGGCATTGGTAGCACAACGTTGGATGAAGATTGTATTGTAGAGTGCCCGTTTTGCCTCTAGAGTTATTTCCTTGGACAACTGTGGTGATAACTGTTCGATGATTTGACAAGCTTTGTTGCATCTTGATTCTATCTCTGTTGTTTGAGAATTGTCAATTGTCACTAAACTTCCTAGGTATTTGAATTCCTCTACTTGTTTAGTTGTCTGGCTTCCATAGTTATGTTGATGTTCTGTTCTCTTTTACGACATTCATGACCTCTGTTTTGTTGATGTTTATTTTCATGTTGGTATTTTTGTGCTTGTGCTGTTGAATTTATTTAAGTGTTCTTATAGGTCTTCTATTTT